>CM060308.1:54598455-54640955 GCA_030674185.1 Monoplex corrugatus
TGAATGCATTGGCGAAGATCCCAAATTGCACTGGATAGAATCTGAATTTGATACTGTGTTCCAAAACTGAATTTTGATTCTTACTCTGTTCCAAGCTTTGTGTAATACAACTGAAATGTGATGCAGCTATATTGCTTATTCTGTAATGTGCTTTTAATGATACAAAGTGAATTTTATCAAAACTGCTGCATATCGTATCTGAAACTACTATAGTATCCTATGCAGCATGCCATTTTGTATTTTTTAAATCTAATAGGCTTGGCAGGCATTGACAGCTAATAGAAGGGACATACCAAGGCATGTTTGGCCCATTATAGCATTAGCAGACCTTACTTTATACAAAAGATATATAAGCCTAGCAAGCCTTTTTGTGTCACTGCATAAATTGCTTTGTAGAAGAAGTAGAGGAGAGAAGAGACCAGAGAGTTAAAACATTTCTTGATTAATCTTTTTTGCTTCTCAGCTGTCACCTGTCAGCATCATAGGATTCAATGGTATCCACTGCAGCAGATGTCACAACTGTTCCTCCATTCACTTCAGTCCTGATTCCTCTGTGCTACTTCATAGACTCACAGATCACTGGTGGTTGTGATGATGTTCATGTATGAGGTGGAAGGTCTGCCTGGATTTCTTTTGGTTTCAAACTTTCCTTCCAAAAGCATTGTTATTAGGGGTGCGTTGGTGTTGTGGGATGCATAACTGAAGCATTTATTTTTCTTGTGTTGATACAGCCAGTAGTTGACATTAGACTGTGAGTTCATTCAGAGTGTTTTGTTTGTTCTTTTATTGATCCATTTGACTCTAAGAAACCACATCTTTGCTGCTTTGATCTTATTTGTCATCAGCTTTTCTGCATGTCCAGACTTCCTGGCCAGATCAGACATTTTAGAATTTGATTTTAAGGGCTGTTGGTATGTTTCTGTCTTTCCAAATGTTATTGAGTTGGGTCAGTTTCTGTCATGTCATTCCCACCTTTATTTTGATGTCTTTAGTGCAGGTGTCATCATGAGCTTTAATTGAGCCTAAATATTTAACATCAATCACATTTTTAAATGTTAGTCTTTTTGATTTGAATATATCTGGATATGCTTGACTTTCTTCTCCTTCCAGGTGCATTACTTTTGTTCTCTTGGCAGTTAGATTTAGACCTACCTTCTTGCTTGCTGCATCTACTCTGTATAGACTATTCTTTTCATGTTGGTGATACTGTCTAACATCAGTGCAATGTCATCAACATATCATAGATTTCATTTGTGATGTTCCAATCACCAGTTTTTATTTCTATGTCTTCAACATTTACTTTTCTCACAATCTGCTCCATGTAGATGTTGAAGAGATGAGGGGAGAGGATGCAGTTTTACTGGACTCCTTTCTTGATGCTAAAATATTCAAAGTTTTACTGTTTCATCCCATTGTTGCTTTTGGTTGTTGAATAGGGCCACAATTAGAGAAATTAGATGTTCGGGAAACCCAACTTCTTATTGGTGTCAAAAAGATGATGGTGTATGACACTGTCAAACGCTTTGCTGTTGTTGATTAAAGTAATGAAGGCCTTTTGCACACTGTTTCTGATTTTCTTGATCATGATTTGTGAAATAATTAGCATGTCAGTGGTTCCTTTGTTGGCCAAGTAATCTGATTGACAGTCTGACAGCTCCTCATCCACTTTTGATCCCTTTCTGTTTAGTATTATGGTCGAGCAGGATTTTGCTGGCTTGACTAATGAAAGTAATAGTTCTGTATTTGTTACAGTCTGATGTTTTTGCTTTTGTGCAATGTGGCAAACTCTTGTAGTTTCCAGTCTCTCAGCCATTCACATGTTTTCCATATCTTACATCACAGGTGATTCAATATGTAAATTCCTGATATTCCAGTGTTTTTCAGCAGTTCTCCAGGTATGTTGTCAATTTTTTGATGATTTTCCAGTTTCTGTCCGTGTCTGTGATTATACAGGTACATGAGTTCTGTCATCAGATCACAGAAAAGAAAAGCCCCAGCCTCTGAAGAAGACCAACTGGAACACAAACGACTAAAGACAGCCTATGAAAGCAAGCTGCATGCCTTGACTGAGCAGCTGAAAGAGAAGGAAAAAGAGAAGATTGCTATCGCTCAGCAGCTGCAGCAGGAAAGGCAGGAGAAGCAAGTGATGAAGAAAAAACAGAAGGAGCAAGAGGAGAATGTCAGCAAGCTGGCTGCTAAGCAGGTAAGGTAGAATCATTGGAAAGCAAATTTTAGAAATCTTCAACTTGCCTGTTATGTTTCCCTTGTTTCTTTTCTTCCCTGTCCCCAATGATAGGCAAGTACCTGTTTGCAGTTGTGTGAACCAGGTTGATATGGTCAAAATCAGGGTGTAAAACCTGGTCATCCATTTATTTGGCAACTCTCCTTGATGGACTTAATCTCAGCTTTTTGTGTGTGAGTGCTTTAACCAACATGCAGTCCTACTTGCCATGTGTTAGGCAGGTAACAACTGTAATTTGGTGTTGTGATTTTGATGGAGGAGTGACAGCTTTTTTTGTTGTAGTTGTTGTTTCTATGTTTTAGGCATATGGGTAACAGACCCATACATGAACACTTATAATAGTTTGCTGTATACCTGTAATAATTTACCAAACATACAAGGGTTAAATAATGTGCATATTATCATATGCCTTTGCACAAAAAGTGCAAACATAAAGTAACAACTGAGTGAGTGAACGTGACAGTGGAATGCATGCATGAACACACTCACACACTCACACACTCACACCCACACCCACTCACACACACACATGCATGCATGCACACACATTTTTTTTATAATACAAATCAGCAAAAGTTTTGTTCAGCCTTTCTGTTCATTTGTGACATTTCTGCAGCATGCAGTTTGCTTGCTGGCTAGAACAGAAAATTAACCTGTATTTTCATCCATTAATTTTCTTTTTTTGGTGGAGGTGGGGGAGTAACAGTCTATTGCATTCAGGGAGGAATATAATCACTGACAGTTATACTGATATTTTTCACATAGAATTTAACACATCTGAAATGTGATGTAGATTTGAACAGTTATGAAAAAAGAACGGCTTCTCTCTTCCACATAAGGTGAACATCTAAACTGTTGACCATTAATTTGTAATATCTCTGATGAAGAAGCTGACTGATTTTGTGATCTGTCAACAGAAGCAGCTGATAAAGGAAAAATCTGTAGCAGAAGCCAAAATGCGACAAGAGTTGGAAGAACAGCTAAAAGATCGGGAACAGCAGCTGCGCAAGCAGATGCAGAAGAAACTGGCACTGCTGACAACAGAGAAGAAGCAGGTGGAAGAACGTCTGAAGAAAGAAATGGAGAAAGCAGTGAGGAGAAAAATCAGGAGCTGCAGGATAAACTGCACGAAGAGAAAGATCGTCTGCAGAAGGTATAATGGTTCAGGATCTGTGCATTTTGTTGCGTTGTAATTCATGCTTTTTTCAAGGGGTTTCATCACTTTGAGACAATTCCATATATGTTCCCCTTGATCTGCCAGTAACTATTCAGAAAACTCCTAGAGCCAGTGCGAAACCTTGTGTGTTGGCAAGTTCTTGATTCAGGGTAGTTGGGGAGGGGGAGAAGAATAGGACTATGGAACACTAAGCTGACACTGCCAGAATGATCAGAGCAGTAACTCTTTCATTTCCTCCAACTGGTTTTTTTGGTTTGTAGAATACAGCTAGTATTCATGCAAGATGGAACCCAGGCCTTCTGATCGCAAGCTTGACTTCTTAAACCACTTGACTGTTGCACCTTTAGATGTAAGATTTAATCTACTAAAACTCATGAACTGAAATAGCCATTTAACCCTTTGACTCTTACATCCTGTTCACCAGCATCCTGCATTGTCAACCATGCTAGCAAAGCAAAAATTTAACCGTTTGACTCCCTCACCCTATTCATCAGCTTCCTGCATAAGGTGAGGGAGTCAAAGATTAAGTTTTTGCAGTTGGTGGGAAGGGTGTGGGAGTCAAAGGGTTAATTACATGATTTGATTGAATTTTTCCATCTAGCAGTATTTGTGCAGGTTATAGAAACCAAGGAGTTGGAACAAAAGGCACTGGAAAGTCAGCTGGCAGAGAGTCGCATGGAGAAGGAGAAAGCGAAAGCTGACACTCTCACCACACGAGAAGCCATCTTGTCTGAATTTGCAGATACCATGGAAACAGAACTGCAGTGCACCATCTGCAGCGAGCTCTTTGTGAAGGTTTGTGTTGGTGGCTTTGTGCTGACTTTATTTGTTTTTGTTCATTTTCTTTTGTGTGTTTGTTTCATCCAAATTTCCTTTTCTGGTTTGGTTTTTGCTGTTATGTTTGTTGAAGGTATGGGTTGGAGTTGGTTAATAACAAAGTTGATTTATTAATTCATTTGTCATTTGTTTTCTTTCTTTGTGTGTGTGTGTGTGTGTGTGTGTGTGTGTGTGTGTGTGTGTGTTGTGTGTGTGTGTGTGTGTGTGTTTGTTTGTGTGTGTGTGTTTGTTTGTGTGTGTGTGTGTGTGTGTATATGTGTGTGGTGTGTGTGTTGTTGTGTTGTGTGTGTGTGTGTGTGTGTGTGTTGTGTGTGTGTGTGTGTGTGCATGTGTGTGTGTATGTGTGTGTATGTGTGAGTGTGTATGTGTGTGTGTGTGTTGTGTGTGTGTGTGTGTGTGTGTGTGTGTGTGTGTGTGTGTGTGTGTGTGTGTGTTATGAAAAAGGGAGGTAGTGAGAATGGCTTAGTCTTGTATTCTTTGTGTTTTACATTTTGTATAAGTCATGAGGCTTTTCAGAGGTTTTTCAGAAAAAAAAGCAAATAATAGAGCAAGAGAACATGGTCAGCACAGATTTTACTGGTTTTTCTTCAAGTGTGAAAAGGAAAAGATCTTGTGAATCTCTGTCTCTCTCTGTTTGTGTCTGTCCCTTTTTTTCCTCTTTCGCTTTTTTTGGGTTTTTTTTGGAAGGTATGATTTGTCATCTTTCATCTAGTGTTTTGTTTATTCATTTATTTATTTATTTTTCCTTTCAGGCCACATCTTTGAACTGCTCACATGCATTCTGTGCTCTGTGCATACGCAGTGGCTAGCTGTTAAAAAGGAGTGTCCAAATTGTCGCGCAACTGTCACCTCACAGATGCGATCCATTGTCCTTGACAACTACATTGACCGTATGGTGGAGCAGCTGAGTGCTGAAATGAAACAACGCCGAATCGAGCTGGTAGCTGAGAGAAAGGGTAAGACCACTGTCCAGGCATTGTTGTTATTGATGGTAATGATGATAAATCCTTTTTCTCTTTCATTTTGCTGTCTATAGGGTCAGGCCAAGAAAAAGCATGGCCAGTCAAAGCAAGATTCTTACCAACAAATGCCTATCAATTAACATCATGAAGAGAGTTCTTTAATGTTATATAGAAACAATAATGTTATAGGTTGTGAGGCGTGGACAATCAACAAACAAAGCCAGAACAAGACTGAGGCAGCCGAGATATGATTTCTAAGAAGAATGATTAAAGTTCCATGGACAGCAAAGAAAACAAACAAGACAGTCTTGATGGAGGCAGACTCAAGAAGACCATTGATAGGAAGATTAGGAAAAGACAGGCAACATTTATAGGCCATTTTATGAGGAAAGGGGAATTAGAGCACTGGTGACAACAGGAAAGCTGGAGGGAAAGAGAGCACCAGGTAGACCCAGGGAGAAAATATTGGACGGACTTGCAGGGTGGCTTAGGACAGAGAGGATGGAAGATATGCTTGTGGCAAAAAGGAATAGATGTGTATGGAGGGCCATGATCACCAATGCCATGTGGCATGGCACATGATGATGGTGATGATGGTGGTCAGGCCACATCTGGTGAGAGTGCAACTTAGTTCTTGCAGCCTGCTATGGAGCTTGGTGGTCTGAGGAGTTGTAGTCGGCAATGTCTCTTGTTAGTACACTGATAGACATGACAGTTTGTGTTAATTGTCTGGCCCTCTTGACTACAGGGGCAGATTGGTGATGGCTTCAGTTTGAATTTGTTGTTCATAAAGGTGTTGAGCTTGTTTGACCTGCCCGAAGCCGGGGGCTCTTTCAGTATATAGTATCCCCACTTTCTGGAAATTCTGTGCTAAAGATTTCCTCTTTTCTGTCAATCTCTTTGTTTCTGCCTTGTTTCTTTGCTTTCTGTCATTTCTTCTTATCATTTCCTGCCATGATGGTCCATTCATCTGTATATGTTCAATAAAGTCTTACATACTTTTTCTTAGGATTGATAATTGGGTACATGTATTAAGTGCATTTTTGGCTCTAAGGAGGTGAGATGTGCGGAAGCAGTTTTAGGTAATTTATGCCTGTTTTTATGTATGTTTTGGTGTCCTTAGGTATGCATAAATTTGTATTTAGGTGTGATTTTTTTTAACCCCCTGTGCAATAAATTGGATGGAGTGGTCAGTGCCGGGGCATGTACTTAGATAATGAGCATGAATGCATTGATATGTGTACTTAATTTTCTTTTCTTTTCTTTCTTTTGTCTTTTTTGCCTGTTGAAGTTTTGTGTTTTGAAGCGGCTATAGCCCTGAGATGGCTCTACGCAGTTGGCTGGGCTTTAAACAGCAATAGCAATAACAATAAGTAGGTTTGGGTTATGCGGAGGACCACATGCTGCTGTCTGGTTAAGAAGTAGTCTAATGATGATCTTCATTTCACCGTAAGTGATAGTGTTGCCAAATTGGTCTTCCTGTTCTCTTTAATGTGATGGTACTATTCATGATGATAGTAAGGTTGATGCTGTTGATGATGATAGCACGATAACAGTGAGGATGATGAGGCGAATGAAGAATCATTTTTACAGTGAGCACATAGTAAAGAAGTCCTTGCTTTTTTTTAATCAGCGTGTGTGGACATATTACTCAAAAATATTGACATGCTTGTCCAGTCACCCACACACACATACACACTCATATACACAGCACATAAGATGCATGTGCGCACACACACACACACACACACACGCACACGCACCACACACACACCACACTTTTCTTGGTGTGTGAATAAATTTTAGAGACTGATGATGCAAAGAAGAAGTAGATCCAAAATAAGTGCGAGTGTCCGCGTCCAAGCAAACAGGAACCAGAAGAACAAGTAAACCAAAAAGAACGCATATTCAATACAACAAGACAAGACAAGCGCAAATTTTCGGCCAATCGGCCTTTGTCAAGCGTGAATGCACAATCACAAACAGATACCAGAAGAAGTAGATTAATGATAATGATGACCTCAGTAAAATGATAAGCATCCACTTCAGTACTAACATAATTGTATACGCATAAGAACACAGCATGGACACAGAGCAAATATACACGAAGTTAATACATCATATAAAGAAAGAGTCTTTCAGTAATGCCTGTGATGGGTGCAGTGGCTAATAGTTTAGGATGTCAGACTTCCAGTTGGAAGGTCTGAGTTTGATTCCACCTGGTAATGCCTGGAGGATAAAGAGTGGGATTTTTCCAATCTCCCAGTTCAACAATTGTGCAGACCTGCTAGTGCCTGAATGCCCTTCTTGTTTATATGAATGCAGAACATTAAATCTGCAAGTTAAAGATCTGTAAGTTAGTTATGTCTGTACTTGTTGGCTTTTGGAAACATGAAGATACCTCACATTACACTTCTGAAAATGGATTATCAGTATGACTGCCAAATTGAGGTGTAAACCGCAGAAGAAGAGAATATGCACACAGCAGCACAACACTAGTACAGTGTTGGCTAAATATCCAGAACAAAGTGCATATATGTATCCAAGAAAATACTGCTCGTAACAAAAAACAAACAGACAAAAAAGCAAAAACAAATAAAAGAACAAATCCAACTTCCTACTGGATTGGAGCTATTATCCATTCTCATCAGATCAATGAATTGGTCTGACTGACACATTAGTAACCTGCCTGATATAATTAAAGTCGTTGCTTCACTGTGGACAGAAGCGGAAGCCAAACTGGATGAAGCAGAGAATCCAGAGAGACCAGGTCCTTCAGGGACAACCACGAGAGGTCGAGGACGAGGCAGAGGCAGGGCAGGCAGGGGCCGTAGAGGTGGAGCAGCGAGGGGAAGAAGAGCTGCAAGTGCACCAGATGTTGTTGCAACAGTCACCCATGACAGTATGGACACATCGTCCACAGACAATGAGGCTGGTGCCAGATCCCCGCAGAACACTTCTGGTTCCGATTCTGAGGTGATCACAGACAGCGATGAAGAAGAATCCGAGTCTTCTGCTAGTTCTAGTGACTACTCAGAAAGCTCTGAAGATGTGAACAATGCCGGGCAGGGTCAGTGGGCAAATGCTTCAGATTCTGACGAGGATTCTGTGGATGAATATGGTGTTGAGAGAGGATACTATGGTGGTTATGGGAGATGCTTCTCTTGTGGTAAGTGTAGATTTGTGGCTTGTGTAGATTTGTGGCTTGTTTTCTTCATGTTCAGTTTTCATTCTGCCTTTTTGAAAAAGAGAGAGTGTTTCATATTGACCGTAGAGAGATGTGTATGTGTCACTGGTGTGGTGTGTGTATGTGTGTGTGTGTGTAGTGTGTGTGTGTGTGTGTGTGTGTGTGTGTGTGTGTGTGTGTGTGTGTGTGTGTGTGTGTGTGTGTGTGTGTGTGTGTGTGTGTGTGTGACAAAAATGTGTGGACGATGTGTTTCTCAGCACTTTATGAATGGATCTTTTCCAAATTTGGGTCAAAGGTGTGGACTGTTGATAAGTTGTGATTGGGTAAATCTGAAAGGTTAGGCTCCTGGGTTAGTCACACAGACCTAAAACGTGCCTAAATTTGGAACTTTTTGAGGAAGGTGTGTGAATAGCACTTTATCAGGAACATCTAACTACTTTAAAAAAAATGTTTTCGCGGGCTGTGGTAGTCAGGTTTTATTCTATATGAAACTTTTTCAAGGTCACATTGACTGTTATTCCAGACCATTTGTATGTTCATGATTACACTGTCATGAACAAAAATCATCAACAATTCAAGAAATTGACTTTATATACAAGCTTAAGAAAGAAAGTAAATTTTGTATAGTTATTTCTAATTTTCTTCCTTAAGATGTGTCTATTGATGTGCAAATGTTTGGCCTCAGTAGAGAGGAGAATTTAACTATAGTACAACAGAAGTGTTGGTTTTAGCTTCATCCACCTCTGACAGAACTGAACTTTAAAATTTGATAAGTACATGTTTAACAGAAAAGTTAGGTGTTATTCTTACATGTATATTGAAAAGCGCTTCCCTAAATTTGTTATGAATCTATTTATTCCATGCTCAGGAAAAACAAAATGATCTCCTTTGTGCTGGATTTCTGGTAGCTTCTATACACACACACACACACACACACACACACACACACACACACACACACACACACAACACACACACACACAACACACACACACACACACACACACACACACACACACACACACACACACACACACACACACACTATCCAAACCTTTGTATTGTGCCTTTGTCTAACGCAAGCGCAGCCGCTAAAAAAATGATGCAGTTTTAGATCTGTTTTAGTTTCTTACCTACACGAAGATTTGCAGTGAGGAATACTTGTGTCAAAAATGAATTTACTTGTGTGTTTATTAATCTTTATATGAAAAGGGAGATTTGACTCAACTGTCTCATTTCTTTTTTTTACAAGGGGGGAATTGTTTCACATCGACCAAATGTGTACGTGTGTGTGTGTGTGTTGAGAAATGAAGATTTTTCTCTGCCTTGTGTGGGTGAATGTTTAGAAGATTTCAGCTAAATTTCTGAATTGTTTAGGAATCATGAAAGCAGAGGTTTAGAAGATAATGCTCCAAGGTCAGATCACATGGATCAAAACAGTGCCTAAAAATGTAACATCAATATTTTTTAGGAAGATATCACTGTATAAACAGCTTTTGTGAAGGTTTCTGAGAATATTGTTTTTTACTGTTGTAAAATCTTACGATTGTCTTCTGTACACTTCAAGTTTTATTTCAGTTGAAGCTTCTTCAAGGCTACAGTGACATGGAGAAATACATAATCTGTATTTTCTGTAATGATTATTGCCTAAAAAGGGAGACTGTTAGAATGGTTTCTTCATCTTATTTTTCTGTGCATGTGCAATATTGTGCTTTTATCTTTTGAATTGTGAAAACAATTAGCAGGTAAGTTCATCATGCACTATTAGCTAGTAATTTTTTTAAGTATTTGAGTTGTATTTTAGGAGCCTCAATAGTTAATTAACTATACCAGAATTAACTTGTGGTAGATAAAATTTTAAAAAAACGCTCATACTTTTAGACTTCGTTTCTTTCAAATTTAAACATCACACAGCACTTGAGGTACAGTAGTTAAAGCGTTTCATCGGGTCAGGTTTGAAGTCTTTCAACTGATGGCTATCTTAGAACACATGAAATGTTAAAGTGCGCACATGTGTCGTGCCTCGGGCAAAATATATAGAATTCAGTGTTTCCTGTTGCTTGGCTGATGTTATGTGGCACACTTGAAATCATGTGCAGTCTGGGTCTTTTTTTGTTGTTGTTTTTTTTATTTTTTTTTAGCAAAAGTTAAATTAGATAAACTTAACTTTGTTTGTTCTGATTTCAGTCACTATCCTACAGTATGTCTCCATTTAACTCACATTGTGATTGTGCCAACTATTTCCAGAATTTATCTGATGATTGTGCCATTTATTTCCATAGAATTAGTCTGATTGTGATACTGCTAATGTCTGACTGTATGAGACCAAATGTCAACACAATAACAGTTTGAGTATTTTCTTCAATATGTGCAGGTCGAGAAGGTCATTGGGCCAACCAGTGTCCAGGATAACAGCAGCCCAACAGGATCAACAGTGGCAGCAAGTTTCATTTTTTAGATTTTGCACAAAGTCACGCATGATCAATGAATTCGGTGAAAATAAAGTTGAAATTTTGTATTTGTGACAATTGTAATACGTTTGGTACATACTTGTTGGAAAATAAATTCAGTGAATGTAAATTTAAAGTTCAGTGATGACGTAAAATTATTGATTACATTTTGCAAAGAATCATGCAATATTATAAAAAGAAAAGAAAAGGGCAAATTCAGAGTCAGCATATTACAAAATATCTTACAGGTTATTGTTCACACACCTCACCTGTCTCACCTGTAGACATTACATTATGTAATGTTCATGTATATCTACAAAATACATGATAAACATAGCTTGTATGTAAATTACGGGCCATAGTTTGAAAGGTGCCTGGTGGGCATGGTAGTCTAGTGGGTAAGACATTGTACTTCCAATCAGAAGGTCTGAGGTTCAGTCCTTCCTGGATGCCTTTCGTGCGTGGGTAAAGAGTGGAGATCTTTCTGATCTCCCGGGTCAACATGTGTGCAGCAGACCTGTAAGTGCCTAAACCCTGCTTGTGTAAAAATGCACACAGAACATCAATCATGCATGTAAAAATCCTGTAAGTCACATCAGTGTCAGGTGGCATATAGAAACATGAAAACACCAAGCATGTACATGCACACTTACTAACTAAAGATAGAGTATGCATACTGTGCAGCAACATAATGTCTGTGTGCAATGTAGGTAAACTGTCATGGATTCATGCATCCAAGAAAAAAATGTTAAGAAAGGTTCTAATCTCATGTTTAAACATTACTAATTTAGAAAGGAGGATTAGGGGTTAACAGGTGAATAATGTTAAAACACGCTTGGGATCTGATTCAAAACACACAAACTTACATATGCAAACATTTGCTGCATAAAGTAAAATACTGATGTGTCATGATGCAGATTTTTTTGTTTTTGTTTCACACCACAGTTAGAGACATTACATGGAATGAAGACACTCATTTCTTCATAAAGCCATTCTGGCTACAGAATTAAAAACATTTTATATGCAGCTAAGTTTGTTTTGGCTATGACCAACAGTTTCACCTCACAAGTTCAGTCCCCTTATTTGCAATAGTAGTGTTTTTCATTGCATTCCCCACCTGTGAAGAAACAAATAATCCCACAGTCAATGGCATGGAAGTCACCAAAATGTTCTGTTTATGGCTTGTTAAATATAGAATAGGGTGACTATTTTGTATGCATCAGCAATATGGTAATATGATATTGAGTTTAGTTGTCTTGTTAAATGTAGGGTAGGATGACTGTTTTGTGTGCATCAGCAGTTTGATAATGATGCTGATTTTAGTCTTTCTAATTTCTCATTCTGTCTTTTAAAATTGTTGGTAGTTTACAAGTTCATACAATTTCGGCAAATTGTAATCATATCCGTACGCACACATGCATGTACTTACATATTTTGAGTGACGTGTACATGGGCATGTTGGCAAGAGTCTAGAAATTTGACGCTGATGGATGAATTCTGATTGTCTCTGTATGCTTCCGCTATACTTCCATTAAACAGTTATACATGTAAATTTGTATTGTATTGTGTAATACTGCAAGAGATTTTTTTGTGAAGTTTAGTTGTGCTGTCTTGCTATTTTTTTAAGCAGTTTTCTACATAAACTGTGACATTCGACAGTTTATTGTTTAGATCTGTGTAGCTTGTTTATATAACAATGAGTGTTGATTGACTGTTTTGATATATGCATTGTAAATTATTATATAAAGGAGGACTCTCAACCTTGCATTGTTGCTAATGTGATATTGTGTGTATGTACAGTTATGTCTAGTTTGTTACATGATGTTTTTTTGTAAATGATACATTACTAATCTTTTAGAAGTTTTAAAAAAAATAATTCAGTTCACGTCTGCCTCAAATCATGCCTAATATCATGAAAACGAAAAACTTGTATAATGAGAAGTGGTACAAACTTCATATTTTCCACAAAAAAATCAGCATAATGTATATAAACAGTATATTGTTAGCAGATAACATTGAAATTGGGTAAATCTATTATATTGAATTTTTTCTTTAAAATACATTTCAATTTTACTTTGTTTTATCGTACATATTTTTGTGATAATGCTCTGCATTCTGCAAATTGTATTATGAGTGACCGTCTGTATTTTCATGCAATACAGAGTAGAGGTTTTATTGACCACATCAGTCTCTCAAGAGTACATGTAGTTTTGATATCTGTCATGAACAGACAGACAGACACCACATCAAAGTAAGAATTAATTGGAAATGATTCTTGTTAGAAACTTCATTTATTGTGGTGAAGGGTTTCTTTAGGAATGAGACAGATAGATACTTCTCTTTCCATATCCCTCATAGTCACAGAATACGAACATCATGGATCAGTATAGATTTAGTATCATAGAAATATGTGCTCAAAATGATAAAATAGCTTGCAAACAGCCCAGTGATAATAGTGCATTGTTATGGATATGGAAAGGAGATGTAAGAGTTTCCTTTATGCAAGAGCAAACTTGCCTCAGACTGATGAGATGAGGATTTTTTAGGCTGTTGAAAATTTTTGAAGAAGACATCACAGCATTTGGCCAATTTTATTGATTATGCAAAACTAACACCATAGATGCTGAGCAAATTCCATAAGCATGCACCTGTATGGCACCCAAGGTTTTGTTGAAGTCTCACTGACCGTGCAAGCATTCTATCACACTTAGCATAATGGGCAGTAAGTGATCAAGAAAATCTTGCATTTTGTTCGTAGTTTTCCTCCAACTCTTCATGGATAATTGTTTATAGTGTCGTTTCATTACAGAAAATACCAACAGACCTGAATATCATTTTGTGGGCATCTGAAATTGAGGAATCCCAAACTGTCCACTGGCAGAAAGACTTGCCTTCACTCCATGAATTTTAAGTTTTCCCCGACTATGAATCTTGATTATAGACACTATGACTACTACAGACTACTTATGCAGCACCTCATCAAACAAGAACCATTAGCGCTTCACAAAGCATGAGAGACAAAGACAGATAAGGCAAAACAAATATAATAGAAAGAGAAACATTTGTAAAATAAAAATCATAATGATTATGTTCATTGTGCCTGTTATGATAGTATTTTTCTTTTTTTTTTTTTTGTGAGTTGCTAGGTCTGGATGACTGTCTTACTGGTAGATTGGCTGACCATTTGAGTTTCATGAGTACATTCTGCTTGTGGTGATTGATGGTAGTTGTGTAATAATTGAACTGTTGGTTGGTTGATAGTTGTGTAATAATTGAACTGTTGGTTGGTTGATAGTTGTGTAATAATTTAACTGTTGGTTGGTTGGTTTCCGATAGGTTTATATCATGATGTGCTTAGAGACTATTGAATGTTGTAAGGTCAAATGTGGCATAAATTTCTTTTATATTGTTTTCAGTGCCATGTTTGTGTAACATATTTTTGACTTGCCAGTAGTCTCTTTTGCCTATTTATTCAGTTTTACAATTGTTTCTGTTTTCAATACATTTGATTTTTAAATACTTTCATTCAAAAAAAAAAACAAGGAAAAAAAAAATGTCCCTTTTCCTCCTTTAATGCTTACTTCATTGACATATTTACACACACACACACACAAACACACACACACACAAACACAAACACACACAACACACACACACACACACACAACACACACAACACACACACACACAACACACACACACACACACACAACACACACACACACACACACACACACACAACACACACATACACACACACAACACACACAAACACACAACAAAACACACACACACACAACACACACACACACACACACACACACCACCACACCACCACACACAACACACACCACACAACACACACACACACACACACACACACACATATGTATAAATACATACACGCTTTAAAGCTTGTGTCCTTTTTCTTCCTCTAATCTGTACTCCCATTGACTGACACTGTTTATGCTAGAATTAGAGTGAAAAAGGCAGCAGTTTTCATGTATGCTTTTCCTGGAATGGGAAGCCCATTGCTTGTACTAGCCCTGTGATTGCTTTTTATGTTCTTTCATCTTTTGGTGGTAGAAAATTTTTCATGAGTTGTGATGTTTTGCTTTTAATTAAAGACCGAGTGTTTAAGTTTTATTGAGAAAAATTTGTATTCAGTGCAAGCTGTTTGAGTATATGTGATGCTTCTTTGAAAATAAAACTTTGCGAGAAGGACAGAGATGGTTAAATACATTTTAAGGGTGTCATAAGATGGACTGTGGAATGGGTTTCGACCTTGGTGGAGTATAGGTGTTCTGCTCTAGTGTGATGATGGTTGGGGTTGTGTGCTTTGCAGTCGGTTGGAGGTACTCGTGGAGTTTTCTGGGGGATTACTAGTTTGAAGATTTGTGTGGTGGTGATGTCGACTTTCAGACTGATGGTGGAGGAGGAGAGTGTGCTTTGTGCAAGTGGGATCTGTCTGTTTTGCATGTCTCAGGATTGTGCTGACACATGGGCATGTAGTGCACACTGGTTCTAGTTACCTGACAGCAGTTTTAGTTTTAGTTTAAATTGAGATCATCCATGAGATGGGTTTTGTTTTTTTCTTTGTGGGACTTCATGTGACGATGCTGTGGGAAACGTACATTTCGATGCAATAAAGACCAGTGACAGATTGATACAAAGGTAGACGCAGAACCAGTATACTAATTAGGAGCTCAAGACCTTGCAATCACATAGGTCTTATGTGCAGGCGTATGGCTTATGCCATGATCATTTTGAATTTTCAAATCATGTGTCATTTTTGGTGTCAATGCATATGGAATTTATTTTGAATGGAGACACTAATTTGAGAAACTGAAAGTGAACTTAGAAATCTGTGAAGATTCAATAACATTTTAGTATTAAACGTTTACTTTTTTTTCATAGTATTTAGTAAGAAGTTATTTCGTTTGAAGAGTTATTGCACATGTTGGAAAAAAAAGCATGCTTTAAAAGAGGATCTGATTTTACACTCAGTGTTGCTCCAAAAACTGTATGAGAGCAGTAGGTATCAGATAATACATGACAATAGCACAATTATTGAAAATAATAAAGGTTATCAAACCATGACATTTCTATTTCCAGCATCTTTAGAACAATAAAATTGTTATCACTTATATTATGATTCTGAAAATAGATCACTGTTCTTTGTTGAATTAGATCTGATAAATACTAGATAAATACTACATCTAATGCATATGGTAATCTAGTTCACCAGAAAATACAAATCCTTACTCAGTTGATGGCATTCTCACAATAAGGGTCACTAATGATATTGAAAATGGGTCATACCCACTCACAACGCCAACATTTGTGAATTGTTATCTCTTAAAAGTTAGCTTACTTTTAGCTAAAAAAGTTAGCTTTGGATCAGTAATCCAAAGTTATTTGAATATAGATCAGTGGGAAAAACAGTTAAGAAAAGCTGATTTTAAAGTGATTACATTTTGAACTATTATAACTTTGAACTTCAGCCATGATAGTAGGCTTCTGATTTATTCCCATAATAGAATGTTTCTGATCTTAGTGATGAACGATATTGTAGAAAAAAAATCATCAAATGTGTAATTCTTTAACATGAAACCACAAGAATATATGCATATATACACATATGGATGCATGCTACACAAACATGCACACATATAAACACATGGTGTTGATGTGAATCATTCTTTCTTGTTTTAATGAAAAAAAATTAATTGTGCTTAGTGGGATTATTATACTTGTGTATTTTACATCCAGCTTTATATCCATCACATTTGACATGGAATAAACTGAATATTGCTTTAAAGTGTGTAGTAGCTCAATTGTTTGATGTTGATAGAGATGTGTGTGTGTGTGTGTGTGTGTGTGTGTGTGTGCGCACGTGCGTGCATGTGTAGATTTTTAGTCTACTATCACAAAAGCACAACACACACACATACACACACACATGCATGCACGCACACACACAAATACACACATACATCAAACATGCTGGGTATATTTCTATGTTGTAAATCAAGACAAGGTAAGTCTATTAAAAAATTTTTCATGACTTATTTTTATTTCACCATGGTTTCCTTTGACATGTCCTGAAAGGAACGGAATGGGGGGCATTTACAACACTTCACAGAGTTCACTGTAACTATCAATATCCTTAGAATAAGGTAAAATTTCTCACTAAGTAAGAGATGAAAAGTCTGCCTAAAATAACAAAAAACTGAAAGTACATGACATCTTTTACAAAGTTAACACGGACAATCAAAGACATACCATCAAACACATTAATATCTATTTGTCATTCCTTTCAAGCACACTATATTGCAAACAAATCAGTTATAAATTATTTTGAAAATAAAACTGATAATATGTTTTTGAGAGTAAAACTGATACTATTACTTGTCATTCTTTTCAAGCATATGTAATGCAAATAAATCAGATATAAACCATTTTGACAGTAAAACTGACAATGCCTATTTGTCATTCCTTTCAAATGTATATAATGCAAACAAATCGGATATAAATCATTCTGACAGTAAAACTGATAATATCTATTTGTCATTCTTTTCAACCATATAGAATGGAAACAAATTGGATATAAATCATTTTGAGAGTAAAACTGATAATTGTTTTTGAGAGTGAAACTGGTAACATCTATTTGTCATTCTTTTCAAGCAAATATAATGCAAACAAATCAGATATAAATTGTTTTGACAGTAAAACATGTCTGTCATTTCTTTCAAGCACATATAATTCAAACAAATCTGATATAAATCATTTTGAGGGTAAAACTGACAAAATCTATTTGTCATTCCTTTCAAGCATACATAATGCAAATAAATAATAATAATAATAATTACAATATTTATATCGCGCTAAATCTTGGTAAATCAAATCAAAGCGCGCTCACTCACCAATCACACGCAGGATCGCACTCAAAGATGAACATTTGTAAAACAATCAATTAAGTCAAAAATAGGCATAAATGTCCATACAATGCTGAAATTATGAACAATGGAAAAATAGCAGTAAAAAACGGCGAAAAAGGCCTCAGAAATTCATTGACGTGGAAAGAGGTGAGTTTTCAAACCTGACTTAAATGCGGAAAGAGTAGATGTGGTCCGGAGCGATAGGGGAAGATTGTTCCACGCAGCTGGTCCTGAGACAGAAAAAGAGCGCTGACCAACGGTTAAGATATAACTATAAATCATTTTGAGATTAAAAGTGATATAGATAAAGATCTATTTGTCATCCCTTTCAAGCACATATAATATATATAACAGATCAGATATAAATCATTTTGAGAGTAAAACTGATATCTATTTCCTTTTAAACATACACAATGCAAATATATCGGACATAAATCACTTTGAGAATAACATTGATAATTTAGAAATGCTGTGCTGCCATTAGTTAGCATCAATAAGAATGCTGAGGGCATTTCTACCCTACCGCCATAGATGCCAGCTGCAAGCACGTATGCATTAAACGTCCCCTTTCTTAGGCAGCCTTCTTTGCTGAGCTTCATTTTGTTTCATGTTATAATATCATTAGGGACTTTTCATTCAACAATTTTTCAAAATCATTTTGACAGTGAAATTGTGTTTTTGTGACTTTCCACCCATTAATTTTAATTCGTCATTGTTCAGCCAACCATCTGGATCATTGGGATGTATAATTACAAAAATCAAACAGACCAGTCACAAAACAAAATTGAACATTTCTGTATACATTTCCAACATCAATCATACAACCTGTTTCGGTCAATTTCACGTGTCACATACTCATCTACATCAATAAACTCAGAAGACTAGTAAATCAAATCAGGCATTCTCCAGACATCAGACATAGGATGGTGGCTGGTGATAAATTAATTATCATTATTATTAATGCTTAAAACCTAGCTGACTGCACAGAACCATATCAGGGCTATAACGATTTCAAAACACACACAATGTCTGGCTGACACTGAAAAAAAAAAGGCTGGGAAAAAGAAAATTAAGTACACATATCAATGCATTCACAAACATATTCTACTGCCCCTGGCATTGACCATTCATCCACTTTATAGTTTATCACTGAGAGACAGAGGGGATAGGAGTTAAAAAAAAAACGTGAAACAAGCATCTAAACACAACTAAATACACTAAAACATACATAAAAACCTAAATTACAAAAAATTGCTTTTGCACATCACATTTTCTTTAGAGCCAAAAATGCAGATAACACATGTGCCCAATTATCACTCCTAATAGAAAGTATACAAGGCTTTATATAAAACATTCAGACGACTAGACCAGCAAGGCAGAAATGATAGGAACAGATGACAGAGAGCAAAGAAGTAAGGCAGAAACAGAGAGACAAAAAAGATGTAGCTTCTAGCACAGAATTTCCAAATGGCGGGGATACTATTTATACTGAAGGAGCCCCCATCATCGTCACAGAAACTAACAAATAAATCTTGAGTTCAATCAGTAGTCAGAAAAGTGTTCAGAGTTTGTTCAAGATGAATTCACAGCACTTGGACAATTCCATATGTACACTACACCCAATTATCTGACAATGTCACCGAGTCTGTGCAAAACCCTGTGTGCTGGCAAAGTCTTGAAGTGGGAAGGGGTTGGGGATGGGTAGAAAGGACCTATGGAACAATGGGCTGACACCACCAAGATGATGGAAACAGTAAGATGGGCAGTGAACAGGCCAGTTTTAATTCTGAAGACTGGGATTCAACTCGATGTATCAGATCTCTAGTCCATGACTCTTATCAAAAGAATAAACCAGCCATTGTATTAAAAGAAAATTTCAATCCCCAGCCCTCTACTAGATGTTCAGTGGTAGTGTGGGTGCTAATCCTTTGGATAAGTTGATAAACCAAGACTTCATTTGCAGCACACACTCGGTACATGAGAGAACAACAAAAACAAATGCAGAAAAACCCACTTTCATGTGCAAAACACAAAACAATTGTGTAAAGGGGAAAAACAGAAAAGAAAAATAATGAAAGAAAGAGAAAGTGGAGATGCTGCACTTTGGCACCGTACTCTGCTTGGGCATTCAACCTGAATGTCACACTCTAACTCCATTATGACCAAACGAACAAACAAACAAAAACCAAACACACACACACACACACACACACATACACATACACACACACACACAACCACACACACAACCACAAAAAAAATGTAAATCAAAAAACAATTTCATATCACATTTCTCATATCAAACTAACAACATTAAATCAGTCTCAATGAAATATTCACTGACACCACTACATTAAGACACGTAAACCAGGTTACACAGCAGACACAAACCCTTCTGCTTAATTTATCATTTTCACACATCAAACTTAGCTGTCTTGCAAGAATGTCATGGATGTTAAATGAGATCTGGAAACTTGGAAAAAAAAAAAGGTAATTAACCGACAGGAGACATTTGTCACATCAATTTTCTTTAGCACGTAGTCTGTGCAACCCACCCTGCATAATTTCTATATAATTTTACCAGGGGCAACTTTGTTGCCATAGTCTGTCTTATGTGTGCTATGCATAATTTGCACTCGTCTCTAGAAACTTGTGTACAGAGGAGAAAAATTCCTGGAATCAAATTCAGAAGTCAGACGTTTCCTGAGTGAGAACTTTACCCACTGGGCAAATGTTCCACTTTACAGTAGACTAAGGAAGATGACAAAAACATGATGTGAATAGACAGAAAATAGCGTATTCGGAGCATACTGTTATTACGTCTGAAAAATTGGGCTTCTGTTTACATATTTCATCCAATCACTATGATGAGTCAGCAATGCTGCCAAGACTGCAAATGAGAAAATCATGTATGTGGGAAGACAGAAAGAGATTAAAAATCTTCTCATTCCATTTAAAAATAAACTGAATTCTTAGAATGAAAGACTGTTTTCACACTGTCTATCGCCACCATGCTGTAATAGTCTCTCTGTCCTCCTCTCTCTTTTTTTCACACAACATGCATGTGCATCACACACACACACACACACACACACACACACACACACACACACACACACCCTAACCCCCCCACAACACATAGTATTTTTTTTTATTAGAGTAAAAGGATGGACATGGACAAATGGATACACACTATGCTCCAACTTGATGCATTAGAAAATGCACTCTCCATGAATAATAAAAATATACATCTTAAAAATGCACAACAGACACTCGCCTAATTTTACAGCCTTGTGATAATAAAAACAACAATACAATATCAACAGTAATCACTGGGCCAGTTTTACAGCCATCTCATGATAAAAACAACAATATCAATAGCGATCACAGGGCCATTTTATACTGCTGTGTGATGGTAAAAACCACAATAACTACATCAATAACATCATCAATAACAACAATAATGATGATGATGATGATGATGATAACACAATAATAACAATAATAATACACAACAGAAGCATTAATACTGTATGTATTGACTGTTGCAATTCTAGTATATCATACCGTACCACATATAAAATATGCCTTAGGTCTAATTGTTTCTGCTGTTTGATTGTCATTTCCACCTTTGCAATCGCTTTCTTTCTTCATGATTCAATACATTTACAAAAGCCAATGCAACTTTTTCTTTACGGTATTGTACATATATTACTCATTCACTGTTGCAACATTAATATCATAATTGCTGACCATCTGGATGCGGCTAATTTAGGTCTGGTTAACCAGTCGCTATGGTGTAGTGGTTAATGCAACGAGCTACGGACCGGAAGGTTATGGGTTCGAACCCCATCAGTCCCTTCCAAAAATACATCATTGCAGGATAAGGCTCTAACCAGCTCCTACCCAGAGTTGGCCGCGCTATGGACTCATTAGGAAGACTGGGACCACACAGTCAAGTCTCATCCACTTCATGGATGCGTTATTGTGTTGACAAAATCTTCTGACCAGCACCACAGGTGTCTGTATCTCTCGGGCCTGGTTGATGCCAGGATATATTATGATAGTAAGTGTAGAGTACAGCCCTGTCACGCAGTCTCAATCCTAGATGGAACTCCATAGCATCACGATTATCATCCTCATCAACATCATCAGCATCGCACTGTAAAAAATCAAAACTGTGCCAGCTTCTGTGGCTTAAGTTGGCGTAGAAAAAGGGATGGGCAAAAAGAAAGGTCAGCACTAAGGTAACCTCCCTGAGTGTAATGATCCTTAAAAAAAAGTGTGGTGTGTGTGTGTGTGTGTGTGTGTGTGTGTGTGTTGTGTGTGTGTGTGTGTGTTGTGTGTGTGTGTGTGTGTGTGTGTTGTGTGTGTGTGTGTGTGTGCGTTTGTGCGTGTGTAAAATATATTTCAAGATCACCTTTATAAAAATATTTAAAATTGTTTCATCAAAGTATTGCTTTCAAAGCTTCATGTCTGCTATTAATGCCCTGTTAAAAAGTGACCTGACAAAAGGCACATACTTCACAAGGAAAAGCAGCATCTTCAGAAACAGGAAGCGTAAATAGTCCACAAAAGATAATTGTGGGTAGGGAACAGATGCAAGAAATAGGGAAAATGCAATGGCAACTTCCACACTTAGGAATGGACAACGTGTTTCCATGTTTATTCCATCTATCAAGGCCTTTGCCATGGGGTAAAAGTCTTTTGGTGGGTCCTGCAAGGCAGGCAGCACGATATCATTCTCAATCTCTTTGCAGATGCTGATTGCTTCATTCACATCACCATGGCAAATGTTGTTTTCATCTCTGACACCAAGAAGGTATCCAATACCGTACCAAAAGTAACTATAGTCAGAAAGATCTGCCTTGGTGCACCAGATACCCACTCTGTCTGCATACATCACAAGTGCTCCCATGAAGCCACACTGGACAAGAGACATGTCATACTGTGACACAAACACATTTGAAGCATTATCATCCACTTTTTCCGTCATCTTACTGCGCACAGAATTATGCATTGTGCGCACTTTCACGATCGACTTGTGTGCCTTGGAGGATGGGTCCCAGACGTTGCCGAAATGCCAGAGAAGAACATGCTGAAATGTGCTGAAATAGCGACGAAAAGCTTTGACAGGTGTGTCTGACTGTCGGGTGAAAACCAGAGGTCGCAGCAGGTTGTTCACACTCATCCCAATGACCAAGGAGAAAAGCATGGCAAATGCACATGAAAAGACATTGTGCTGAAAAAACTTCTTCCCTCGGTTAAACTTCTCCACATCAAAACCATCTGGCATAACTGGAAGATGGTCTGAATCAGAAAATGTGTCTACTTCCAGTTCTCCGACCTCCCTCAGTCGTGGCAGATGAGACATTTTTGTTTTCTGGAATGAATGCACAAATCACATTATCATTATGTGTGCAAATCATTCTTTTCAACATCTGGGATGAATGCACACACCAAATCACATGTGCAAATCTTTTTTTTTTTCAATATTTTTTTAACATTCACTAGTTCCCTTTTCCTGTTCTATATCATATCATGTACATTATTATTCATCAGGATGTTGCACTTCATGGGCCTATTAATCTTTCACTATTAGTTAAAGTAGTTTAACCTTCATTCCTCAGGACTTGGAAACAAATTTATTTTTACTCTTAATAAAACTAGTAACAACTAGATTTTCAGATCAAGCTTCACAAAACTTCAAAACACTATTTCATTATACAATGATGGTCGCATTAAATCCTGCTGGACCTGTCTTCTTGCTACCATGGTACTCTATACATACGCCTATGGGGCATATTCTAAGGGGGGAAATGTAGGCCTAGCCCTTGATGATGACAGAAGGCATAAGACAAGGGAGGGATAAAACATTAATTCTAACATTATTACTGTATTAGTATATTACGAAAACAGACGCACAGACAAAGGAGGGATAAAACATTAATTCTAACACTATTACTGTATTAGTATATTACGAAAACAGACGCACTATTGAGTATTGTATAAAACACAATGTCAAAGAAGTTATGAAAATGAATTATCATAAAATATTGATGTCTAAATAGATCTATTAGGCCAATCATTGTTAATGTTATGTTATGAAAGTATGAGACTCGAGACACACTCAATAAAAGTGACTCATCAGTCTCATGTGACTGTGACACTAACACTACACTCTACAGTAACATTGTCACAAAACTTCAAAGCAGATCATTTTCTGCAAGAATTCATACACTTTACCTACACATTTTTCACGACTACTTCAACTGGAACACGCACAACCTCATATTTGAAAGCTACTGGTTAAAAGTTAATGCAAAAATCATGGTACTGATAATTATCTTACAAGTAATCCACAACACACAGCCGAAGTTGAGCAGGCCCTGTGCGCCGACTGTTTGAGAGGCGGTCATTCAGGGAGGCTACTTCAACAACTAAGTAACCAATCGTTTGCAGTAGGCTAGCTCTCTATTGCTAGTATTTAGCACATGACACCAAAGGGACTGCCACAGAAGTGGTGCTCCTGTGGAGTTCGTTCAAGAGGGATTCAACACATTCGGACAATCTGATATGCGCTCCACCCAAATCTGCCAGCAAATTACCTGACAGATTCTCTAAGTCCGCGCAAAAAGTTTAGCGCTAGGCCTAGCAATATCTTGAACTGTGGAGCGGAAAAGATGTGTGTGTGTGTGTGGGGGGGGGGGGGGGGGACTTTTGAAACACTGACACCACTAGAATGATGGAAGCATTAAGATGGGCAGCAACAGGCCAGTTTTTAATGTAACGGGCTGTGACTGAATTCAAGTGCGCCGATTTCTCTCTCTCTCTCTCTCTCTCTCTCTCTCTCTCTCTCTCTCTCTCTCTCACTGTATGTAATGTTTTCAAAATCATTAAATATGACCTATAAGTCATGAATTAATAAGCGCAGTTGTCAAGAAGGTGAAATCGGACTTCCAATCGGAAGGTCCCAGTTTTCATGATACGCCTGGACACCTACATCTGGTTGATAAAAAGGGGTGGAGTTTTGTTTTGTTTTGTTTTTTTCCCAAACTTGTTCCCAGGTCAATGTAAGTGCAGACAGACCTGCCAGTATCTAAACCCCCATCGTGTGTGTACGCATGCAGAGTACCAATTATGAATGCTGAAGATACTGTAAGCCATGTCAGTAGCTGGCTTTGGTTTCAGTTTCGGTTTCTCAAGATAACACGTCTCTGCGCTCAGAATGATTCCATATGCACTGACACACTGGTGCCATGTTGTGGACAATTATCTGGCAGTCTCCTTGAGCTGCGCAAAACCCTATGCGCAGCAAGATCTTGAAATAGAGATGGGGGGGGGGGGGGGGCGATAGAAGAGACCTGTAAATCACTGAACTGGCACCACTGGAATGATGAAAACATTTAAAGAGCAACAGATACTGTTGCAAGATAGGATTGAACTCCAGATATCAGATCTTGACTCCACATCTTTATCAAAAGAACCAACCAGCCCACATTAAAAACCATCGCCTGCCTGAGCGTTGAATCCACAATCTCTTCATTATGAACATGGGCAGTGCTCATACAACAAAACTGATAGGCCACTAAAAACTGTCGCTCACCCTTGGTTTTAACACACAATCCCTGCATTAGAATCAAAAACTCTCATTTTTCAGAAAGGGAAGCCATCTGGAGAAAAGCCGCTATTGAACTCTGGGTCTCATCTGTTACCACGTGTGAGATCACGGAAACTGAAACTCTTTTGAGAGAAAGTGATGATTTATCTCAAAGAAAGCTCAGTTATTTAGAGCGTCATGCTTGTAACGCAGAAGCTGAGGATTTCCCTCTCAGATGGATCACAATGTGTGTGTGTGTGTGTGTGTGTGTGTGTGTGTGTGTGTGTGTGTGTGTGTGTGTGTATGTATCTGTGTGTGTGTGTTTGTATGCGTGCGTGTTGTGTATGTGTGTGCGCGTGCGTGCGTGCGTGCGGTGTGTGTGTGGTGTGTGTGTGTGTGTGTGTGTGTGTGTGTGTGTGTGTGTGTGTGTGCAGGCTGGCTAGCTCTGTTGATGGAGCTGTGGATTCCAGATCTGATGTCTCGTGTTCAATCCCAGCCTGCAACATAAGAATTCCCGGACCTGTTCACTGCCAATCTTCATTTTCCAACCATCGTGTTGGTGTCGCTGTAACGTTCCATGGGTACCTCCCATTCCTTATTTCATGACTTTGGCAGTGCGTCGGGTTTTGTGCTGGCTCAATCAGTCTGCCAGGTAACTACTGGCAGGTTTCAGAAAAAAAAAACCCACGAAAAAAGAATAAGAACGCATATTTAATACAACAAGACAAGACAGGCGTAAATTTTCGGCCAACTGGCCTTTGTCAAGCGTAAGATCACAAACAAACAAACAGACACCTGATACAAAAATTAGGAGAAATACGCGTTCTTAGTCGTGTTTTTTCTGGTTCCTGTTTGCTTGAACGCGGGCAGTCACCCATGTTTTGGATTACTGGCAGGTTTGTGTGAAGTGCAGACGGTATTGTCCTACGTGTAGGTGGTTAATTAACTGTAGGGTTGAGAAAGGCACAACAATAGGACAACAATCTTCCCGCCCTCCCTTTTCTTAAGAAATGGGAGATTATTTCCTATACAACAGAAAATGTGTATTGTATGTGTGTGTGTGTGTATGTGTGTGTGTGTGTGGAGAGAGAGAGAGAGAGTGAGAGAGTGAGAGAGAGAGAGAAAGAGAGAGAGAAGAGAGACAGACAGACGAGAGAGAGAGAGAGAGAGAAGACGAGAGAGAGAAGAGAGAGAGAGAGAGAATGTGTGGATACGATTTTCTCACCTCTTTATAGGTTGATCTTTACCATATTTTCGTCCAAGATGTGGATTGTTCAGAACGGAGTCGCGAAAGCATGAGTCTGCATGATATGGCCCCAGGATCAAAGTAACACGGACCAAAATCGTTTCTAAGATGAGTATTTTTCGAAAAAAAACAGGTATCTGATCAGCGTTTTCTCAGAATATCTCACAATATTTCAATTCTGTTTTCACAGCTACATCAGTCTGTCATTGCTCTCGTTGTACGTCAGGTTTGTTAACACCCGGTGTTTCTTTTTCGGCGGCAGTGACTATTATTAAAGGTCATGTATATGTTCACGATTACACAGCATGCAAACTGTTATAAATTCACGTAATCGACTTTCTGTACATGCTTAAGAACATAGATTGTTAACTATGATTTCATCCAGTATTTTTCTATCAATATGCATCTACTGATGTGCAACAGTTGGCTTCAGTGACCAAGAGAACACGAGTACATAAGAACGAGGCTTTGAGCGTTTCCCGATTCCCACAGAAGGTTAAGACAGTTTGGCTGTTTACCTCCATGGTACTGTGCAACAAAAAATGAAAATTTTAGTGATAAATGAGATGACTTGAAGGAGAGAAAAGTGATGTCATTTTGTATAAAAAATGTATTATTCTACATTATATTTGTGACAAATACAAATGGAGTTTTTTTCTTCCACTGATTTTTCAACATGTAATAATTTTGTGCATGTATGCATAACAAAAGAAAAGAATTGTGTCACACACAAACACACACGCACGCACGCACATGCACACACATAAACACACACATACACAAACTACAACTACAGCAAAAATCACATTCACACGAAATGACAAGGAACAGAAACAACAAACTGGAGAGATACATGTATTTTACAATAATTGTATTTTATTACACTGAACACTGGGTTTTCAGAATCCATGTAATAGTAATGATGAGTTATTACTTCGTTGTCCAACCACTGGTACGGAAGAAAAGCGATACAAAATAAAACAGCATACGAGTCAGATTGCTTTCATCTTGCATCAGTTTTGGCTTCACCTCAGCGAACGTTGCTGAACCAAGTTTTCGTTTTGCAGCACACACACCACACACACACACACACACAACACACACACACACACACACACACACACACACACACACACACACACACACACACACACACACACGCACACACACACACTCACAAACACACACAACAGAATGTACCTTCCACCATTTTCCCATGAAATAATCGATAAAGTCCTAGTCTTCAGGTTTTCTGCCTCCAAAGAGTTTTGTAAACAAACTGTCATTCTGTGATTCAAGAGCGCTGAGGGCACGCTGTAATTCTCGAATCTTTGTGGTCTGTACTTGTGTCAACAAGTCCAGGTCCTGAAAAACAATGCACACACAACCATGTATGATGATGACATAAAAACAGAACATGAATGGTTATTTAATTGACGAAAAAAGACAGGAGAAATATGCTGTTAAATGCTGGCTGCCCATACGATTCAAGTTGAATGGATGATGACTCTCTCTCTCTCTCTCTCCTTCTTTGTCTCTCTCTCTTTCACACACACACACATACACACACACACACCACACACACACACACACACACACACACACACACACACACCACACACCACACACCACCACCACACACACCACGCACACACACACACACACACACCACACACACGCCACAAAAAAAAACCACATGCCTCATAAACCGCAACACAAAACAGCACAAAACACCCACAAAGATACAAACTCATGCCACATCACAGCAAAAATAACCCAGCATGCCTCATTAAACTGGCGAAAGAATAAACAGCAAGCAATATAAACCCACACCATACAAATGATAAACACATCTTCCATGCTTCACTCTTATTACACTTGCAAAAGGATAAACCACCATGCCTATTACACTGGCAAAGTGATAAACACCACCATGCCTCATTACACTGGCAAAGTGATAAACGCCACCATCCTCATTCACACTGGCAAAGTGATAAACACCACATCGCCTCATCACACTGGCAAAGTGATAACGCCACCATACCTTATTACACTGGCAAAGTGATAAACCCACCATCACGCTATTACACTGGCAAAGTGATTAACCCACCATGCCTTATTACACTGGCAAAGTGATAAATACCAGATGCCTTATCACACTGGCAAAGTGATAAATACCACATGCCTCATCACACTGGCAAAGTGATAAAACACCACCATGCCTCATCACACTGGCAGTGATAAACGCCACCATGCCTCATACACTGGCAAAGTGATAAACACCATCAGCCTCATACACTGGCAAAGTGATAACGCCACCATGCCTCTTTACACTGGCAAAGTGATAAACACCATCATCGCCTCATCACACTGGCAAAGTGATTAACCCACCATGCCTCATACACTGGCAAAGTGATAAACACCACATGCCTCATCACACTGGCAAAGTGATAAACACCACCATGCCTCATCACACTGGCAAAGTGATAAACACCACCATGCCTCATCACACTGACAGTGATAAACACCACCATGCCTCATCACACTGGCAAAGTGATAAACACCACCATGCCTCATCACACTGGCAAAGTGATAAACACCACCATGCCTCATCACACTGGCAGTGATAAACACCACCATGCCTCATTACACTGGCAAAGTGATAAACACCACCATGCCTCATCACACTGGCAAAGTGATAAACACCACCATGCCTCATTACACTGGCAAAGTGATAAACACCACCATGCCTCATCACACTGGCAAAGTGATAAACACCACCATGCCTCATCACACTGGCAAAGTGATAAACACCACCATGCCTCGTACACTGGCAAAGTGATAAACCCACCATGCCTCGTTACACTGGCCCTCTTCTTCTCTTCAAACCTGACATTAAAATAAAGGTTTCATCATGCACATAAATCCACCACATTCTGTGCCCACCTCGACACTGAATGCTTTCCCCATGCTCAGTAAAAAACAAAACCTGTTACTTACATGATCCAAACATACACAAAACAGTATTCAAAAGATGAATAATCATTCTTACCGACAAATGCCTATCAATTAACATCAGGAAGAGAGTTTTTGAATGTTATATAGAACCGATAATGTTATACGGTTATGAGACGTGGACAGTCAACAAGCAAAGCCAGAACAAGACTGAGGCAGCTGATATGTGGTTTCTAAGAAGAATGTTGAGAGTTAATAATAATAATAATAATAATTACAATATTTATATAGCGCAAAATCTCGACAAAATCAAATCTAAGCGCTGAAACAGACACACACGCACGCACGCACGCACGCACACACACACCACACACACACACACACACACACACACACACACCACACACACACACACACACACACACACACACACACACACACATGCATGGCTATAAATGGGGAGAAAGAATAAAAGCAATAAAGCAAGAATAAAAGCAATGGAAAATTATAAGAGCATATCATATACAATTATATATTAAAACAAAGTGATTCCCCTCCGAGCGGAGACAGGCTGCAGAGGGGGGTTGAGTGAGGTTAGGATTTTATGCAAGGAGAAAAGGTGAGTTTTGAGAGCGGACTTGAAGGAGGCAAAAGTAGGTTGCTGACGGACTGAGAGAGGAAGTTTGTTCCAGGAGAGTGGACCAGAAACAGAGAAGGCTCGTGGACCATAGGTATTGAGCTTAGTGCGTGGAAAGCGAAAAGTCAGAGGATCGGAGGCAGAGCGGAGGGTACGTGAGGGAACATAGATCTCAAGTAGGCTTGACAGGTAATCGGGGGCTGCGTTATTGAGGCTTTTGTAGCACATGTGTCTAGTTTCTACTGTATGCGCTTTGATACAGGGAGCCAGTGAAGTTGTGCCAGGAGAGGAGATATGTGGTCAGCTTTTTTCTTTTTGAGTACAAGGCGTACAGCATTGTTTTGAATGCGCTGTAGGATGTGAATGGTGGAGGCAGGAAGACCAGACAGGAGTGAATTGCAATAGTCAATGCGAGACATTATGAAGGAGAGAACGAGTTTTGCAGTTGTTTCGACAGAGAGATACTTCCTGATCAGGCTTATACGATGGAGATGATAGTTGCAAGATCTGGCAGTTTGAGAAACAAAGTTGTTCATGGAGAGGGTAGAGTCAATGCAGACACCAAGGTTTTTAGCTGAATCAGAAATTGGGACTGATGTGTTACATAATGGGAGAGAAAGAGGAGGCAGCTGAGAAAGTTTCAGACGGGTGCCAATGAGGATAGCTTCTGTCTTGTCGTCATTAAGCTGAAGTTTGTTGAACGTCATCCAGTTCTTAATGTCCGAGTAACACTCAGTGGTGCGAGTCAACAGGCGCTGTATATTATCAGGTGAGTCACTGTCTTGAAGTTGGGTGTCATCAGCATAGAAGTGGTGTTTTATAGAGTGGGAGTTGATGATGGTGGACAGGGGGGAGGTATAAAGAGTGAAAAGAACAGGGCCAAGGACAGATCCTTGTGGAACACCACATGTTCCATGGACAGCAAAGAAAACAAATGAGACAGTCTTGATGGAGGCAGACACAAGAAGATCATCCATTAGGAAGATTAGGAAAAGACAAGCAACATTTATAGGCCATTTTATGAGGAAATGGGAATTAGATCACCTGGTCACATCAGGTAAACTGGAGGGAAACAGAGCACCAGGCAGACCCAGGGAGAAAATATTGGACGGACTTGCAGGGTGGCTGAGGACAGAGAGAGTGGAAATTGTGCTTGCGGCAACAAGAGATATGATCGCCAACGCCACTTGATGATGATGAAACATACACAGACGTACCTGCAACTTTTGTTGCAATCTCAGTCTCGTGTGCTTTTCTCTCTCATCTGTAATGGCTTCCTTGGCAGCAGACCGGCGATACTCCAACATAATCGTAGCAGCAGCGACAGCAAAAACGATGAATTCTCCCAGCATTTCTGCACCCAGCTCAATGGCCATCTCATCTTTCAGTTTTTCCACATGTTTTGCCCGGCCAAAACCCATCAGTCGCAGTCGAAATTTGATTTCCAACCAGTGATACACTGTAGAGAGAATAATGCATATGCACAAGACAGGAATTTGACTGAGTATTCACACACACACACACACACACCAAACACCCGTGCGCGTATGTGTGTTTGTGTGTGTGTGTGTGTGTGTGTGTGTGTGTGTGTTTTGTGTGTGTGTGTGTGTGTGTGTGTGTGCGTGTGCACATTATGGCCGATTATTATATATGCTCGCAATCTGTGTATCATTTGCATGATCTGGTTAACACACATAACATGTAATCACCGAGTTATTATGTGTGTTTGTTTATAAGTCGATTTCTTGTGTTTGTACGTGGGTGCTAACTGTAATTTCAGGTTTGTTTATTGTTGTTGTTTGTTGTGGTGGTTTTTTTTTGGTTATGTTTTGTGGGTTTTTTCTTTGGGGGGTAGGGGCATTCTTTCGTTAAAAGCTTATTTGAGTTTTGATACGAGTGGTCTGATAGCCTTTTGAATCATTACCATTCATCATTTACTATGATAATTATTATTATAATAAAGCACTACTATAACAAAACAATACCATATCTTCTATCAGGAAACCAGCATCTGCTTGTCACACAACCTGGCAACTGTTTACCGTTTGTAAAAAAAATGCTCAAATGATAATCGCTGACGATCTGAAGGGCTGATGTACAGAATATAAGATTTCAACTAAATATCTGTGTTTGATTTAAAATTACTCTGACAATCATGTTTGAATAGGCAACAAAGTAGGGTCTACATGCAATGCGAGTATGTTGAGAGAATTAAAAGTCCTACTATCTCTTTCCGTCGAAGATTTGGTCTCTAGGTGTACATAAAATTGGGATTCTGCCCATGCTAACATATCACTTTTAATCATAAGATCTAGATTGTCAATCTAATGACTGCATAACATTTATATAATGTATAAGCAAATAAGATGATTGAAGCCCTGGAGGAATTTGGCATAGAAAAAATAACAGTCCTCCTAAATGAAATTTATGACACTGGAAAAATCCCCAAAGATATGTCAAAATCAATTTTCATTGCACTTCCAAAGAAGACAGGGGCTATAGAATGCCAACTCCATCGCACAATCAGTTTGATGAGTCATGTAACAAAAATCCTGTTAAGAATAATCATGATGAGGACAAGGAATAGAATCAAAAGAGAAACAGCAGAAGAACAGTGTGGATTTGTGGAAGGGAAAGGAACTATTAATGCCATATACATCCAAGAACTATCACAGAGAGGTCAGTTGAAGATGAATAAGGATTTGTGTTTATGCTTTGTTGACTATACCAAGGCTTTCGATCGGGTACGACATGAAGAATTGATCAACCAACTGGAGAGACTCAATGTTGATGGAAAAGATCTACGAATAATCAGGAATATGTACTGGGTACAAACAGCTGCAACGAGAATAGAAAACAATATAAGCTCTTTCCAAAACATCAAAAGAGGAGTCAGACAGGGTTGTGTTTTGTCACCAGATCTGTTTTCACTATACAGCGAAAGCATCATGAGAAACCTAGAAGAAGACCTTGGATTAAAGGTTGGAGGGAAAATGATAAACAACATTCGGTACGCAGATGACACCGTGCTAATTGCAGAAAATGAAAGGGACCTACAAAACCTTGTGAATATACTAGAAATAGAAAGCAAAGGTAAGGGGTTAGAACTAAACAGCAGGAAGACTGAAGTCATGGTGATCAGTAAAAAAAACCATGAAATCCCCTCATGCAAAATAACAGCAAATAGCACAACCTTGACACAAGTTAATAAGTTCAAATACCTGGGAACGGTCATTTCATCAGACGGCAGATGCACATCGGAAATAGCTGGCAGAATCAGCCAAGCCAAAACAGCATTCAAGAAGATGGCAAGCATTCTTACCAACAAATGCCTATCAATTAACATCAGAAGAGAGTCCTTGAATGTTATATAGAACCAATACTGTTGTACGGATGCGAGGCGTGGACAGTCATCAAGCAAAGCCAGAGCAAGATTGAGGCAGCTGAGATGTGGTTTTTCAAAAGAATGTTGAGAGTTCCATGGACAGCAAAGAAAACAAACGAGACAATCCTGAGGGAGGCAGACACAAGTAGATCACTCATAAGGAAGATTAGGAAAAGACAGGCAACATTTATAGGCCATTTTATGAGGAAGGGGGATTTGGAGCACCTGGTCACAACGGGAAAGTGGAGGGAAAGAGAGCACCAGGTAGACCCAGGGAGAGAATGCTGGATGGATTTGCAGAGTGGCTGGGGATGAGGAGGGTGGGGGAGATGCTAGGGGCAATGAGAGACAGACATGGTTGGAAGTCCATGGTCGCCGACGCCATGCAGCAGGGCACCTGATGATGATGATATGATAGCAAATAAGTATATAAACAATCGTAGAATACATACATGTAAACAAACGAACAAACAAACAAACAAACGAGTAAAACTAGAGTTTAGAAGTCCCGTACCTTTGACACTGATCAAAATGATTTTGACCATAGTTTTGATCACGGGATAATCTATTTCCTGACTAACCACTAGGTTTAGTTCTACGAGAAGCCTACATATCTGCCTGAGCTTCAATACTAGCTTCAACTGACGACAGCAAATGCAACTTTAAGGGAAACAATCAGTTTGAACTTTTCCCGTCGTTTGCTACCACTGGAAGAATCAACGGAGTTGTGTCATCAGTCTTTAGGCTGGTCCATGAGTTCTGCTATCTCGGAAAGGGGTGGGGTGGGTGTAAGCTGGCCAATCAATCGAACTCTGAAATCTGAATCAAAGTGATGCCAGTATTCATGTAAATAGGAACCGGAACCACAGAGAGAGAGAGAGAGAGAGAGAGAGAGAGAGAGAGAAACAACCGTATTAGATGTAATAAGACAGGACAAGAGAAGACAACACAAGGAATATGCAAATTTTCGGCCAACTGGCCTTTGTCAAGCGTACAAGAATGATCCGATTGAAACTGGTTAGTAAAAAAAAAAAAAACAAAAACAAAAACAAACAAAAAAAGGTAAAGGTAAAGTAGTCTACTTAAACAAAGACGTTATCTGAATTGATAGCAAAGCGTAAACTATGATAGCCACTTAGAGTGAAGATAGCATTATCATCAATCTGTTTTTGAGCAGTGTCAAAAACGACCAAAAATAGAGTCGAAAAAATTCAAGTTTTGCCTATAAATACTAAATGTTGGTCTTATTTCAAGCTCTCCACCACTCTAGATTAATTCTGAAAGGCTACGGGTAGGAAGATGGTATGAGTTCACTACTTTTGGGTCAGCCTTTCAGTTCCGAGTCCCACTCTTAGTCGATCATCAAGTTGATCAACACTTTTGGCTTTTCCTTTTCCAACCGTCAGGTAGTCTCATTGACGCAATTTCGTGAACCAGACTGGAACCACTACAATCGGATTTGAAAGTCTGAGATGTGCCACAGCCTCTACACCAATTATAATTCACTCGGTAGTCCAAAAAGGCTACATGACCACGCCGAAGAATAGATCTAAGTAAATTTTATTGTTATTAGGTGTACAAATACGTAATAACTCGAGACCAAAGTGTTGAAAGTCTAGATCCACAGTGCCCTGATGCATAGATTAGAGATTTAAAGCGTACTTACGTTGAGCGGGAGGTATACAGATATAGTTTCGAATGAAAGGGATAGACTTTGCATTCCGTTTGATCTGGTTAGCAATGGGTTTGCTTATCTGTTTTATGAAAAGATATCCCAGTTTTACTATTGGAAAGGCGCCGGCCACCATTTTTGGTAACTCTAGCCTACATCAGTACATGTTTACATGTTTTGTATTTGGAATCGTCTCCCTTGTGTCAGTGATCGTCTGGCATTACATCAGGCCTGGGTCAGATTAACTACAATTTTGCAGTAACCTAGAACAAGTTCTTGAATTACGTTGTTGCTACTAGTACAGTAGGCTGTGCCTGGAGCATCATGTCTGGCCGCTTTTCTGATCCTATGAACTCCGACTGTTTCTCTAGGCCTAATGGCCTGGTAGCTAGTGGCTGAACCTGGCTGTTGCGCTTTGTATGGCTACGTCATCTCCCCACCTTGTCATTCGGCTTGTAAACAAGGTAACTGATAACTAGATCCGAATAGGTTATGTAGTGCATGGATACCCTCTTTGCTGTTTGAAATGGCAACCGTTTGGCATCTGGAGCTGGGATTTGATTGCCTTGTCAGTGGTGAGGTATTGTTGCTCTTGGTCCCATCCGGCACCATCAGGTGTTTCTTATTAATTTTCACCCTCCATTTGGCTGCTGGCTTCAGGAGAATGAAGCCTGACGACTTCATTGAAAGTCCTTCTGACAGTTCGGAATGACGCCAAACTTGGGATCCCTTTGGGGGCATGTCACACCTAGCTGAAAAGCAAAATAGGCTCTGTGTGGAGCATCATGTCTGGCCATTTTTGCGATTGTACAAAACCATTATTTTCTGTTTTGGCCCAATAGTTGGGCTGGATCTGGCTATTCGCGTGGCGCTATTGCCGAGGGCCGCTATGCCGCTATTGCCGGGGGCCGCTAATGCCGGGGGGGCCGCTATTGCTCACAATTGTTTACACCCCTCAATTTTTTTTTTCAAAGCTTTTGAAACTAAAAAAAAAGTGTCTGCAACATGTGTCTAGAAATGGTCCTTGTGTCATAAAACGAGTTTTTAGTTCTATTGTTGTTGACCATGTCCATCCATACGTCCGTCCGTGCATCCGTCCACTGATATTGATTTACGTATTGCAGATGTGTATTTTGTGTGTTTGTGTGCGTGTGTGTGTGTGTGTGTTTGTGTGTCTGTGTGTGTATGTGTGTGTGCGTGTGTGTGTGTGTGTGTGTGTGTGATTTGTGTGTGTGTGTGTCTGTGTGTTGTGTGTGTGTGTGTCTGTGTGTGTCAGGAAGTGGCCAGGGTCAAACAGGAAGTTGCTCGTTTTTTGATTGTTTCGCCTTGTTTCTTCTTCCTATCATATTTATGACGCCTGCCGAGTCATACCGAGTCATAACAAGCGAGTTCCGTCCACAGGAAGTGCCTGCGTTTTCGTCGTGTTGCCTCCAATTTCATGCAGTTTTTATGGCTGGAACAGGTATTTTAAAAGACGGCCAATGAAAGTTGTCCCCATGTCTCTATCATAAGTTTTTTTTACCGAATTTTGAATTTTATGGCGTCAATGTTTTTAAGGGTAGAGAGCTGAAATTTGGGGATTTACTTAGCTAGGGGTAGACTGTCTGCATACAAAATTTCAGCTCAATCGGACCAGCAGTTTCAAAGATGGGGTGATCATGCGCATTTTCCAATGACTGAAATCCCACTAATGTTTATATAGGCAAAATTTCAGTCTCTCTCTCTCTCTCTCTCTCTCTCTCTCTCTCTCTCTCTCTCTCTCTCTCTCTCTCTTTCCCTTTCTCTCTCTCAGAGACACCACCAAAATATGTCATGTTTCACCACTTTATTCAAAGAGATCAATCGGTTGTGTGAGGAAAATTTTTGAAACAAAAAAAAACTTTAGTGTCTGGAACATGTGTCAAGAAATAGTCCTTGCGTCATAAAACGAGTTTTAGCCCCCCCCCCCCCCCCAAAAAAAAAAAAAAAAAAAATAAAATAAAATAAACTGTTTAAATTTTTTTTATGAAATTAACAAAATTTTTGTAAGTGAAAGCAAAATGGTCAAGCCATCCTGACATCCAGTCGGGATGAAAAAAAGAAAAGAAAAAAAACCTCTCTAAGATCCAAAACACTGTCCGTGGCACTTAGCCTACTAGTGCCAGTTGAGGTAGGAGATGGCATCCCAGTACTGCTCTAGAGTCCGCTGGCCAGCTTGGTACTGCTGTTTTGCCCGGTTGATGGACTCTTCCAGGATCCTCCATTTCCTTCTTCTGGTGGGCGGGCGGTTGCCTCTGGCAGCTGCAGTGATGTCCTGCTCTGCCAGCGCTTGGCGGTCCTTCAAGTGGACTAAGAAAGTCCACAAGGAAGGGTGCGTTGCCTGGACGGCACCGTTCAGTGCGCGGTGATACGCTGTAAGAAGAAAGTTAATTAATGAGTGGTCATTAATTTTAGACATCATTATTACAGTTAGGCCCGTTCAGAAAACGAAAATGATGATGTAAAATCTCAATCTCATTATAATGATACTTAAGTCATTTTTAAACACGTGCATCTTCTTGCTCTTTCAATAAATGTGGACATAGATAAAAGTACACACACTCTGACAGGCCTAACGGTTCAAGATCTTTTTTTTTTTTTGGTCAATTGTCAATTTTATGGATGCAGTTCTTTTAATTAGCCTAAGCTTATTTTGTTTGCAAATTGAAAAGCTTTGTAAGAGAAACTTGAAAAAGAGAGAGAGAGATAATAATAATAATAATAATAATAATAATAATAATAATAATAATAATAAAGCTCATTTATATAGCGCATTTGTTACAGAAACTCAATGCGCTCAGAGCACACACACACACACACACACACACACACACACACACACACACAAACACACAACACACACACACACACACACACACACACACACATACACACACACACACACACACACACCGTAGGGGGGGGATTTTTAATAAGGTAAGATATTTCGAGAAAACGACAAACATTGAAACAAACACTTACACTGATGACCATGCTTTGAAATGAAAAATTGAAGGATGAAAGTACATTCAACATTAAGACAGGGGGAGGGGGGGAATGGGGGGATAGGCAGTTTTGGCAAACTGCTCTGCTGTCCTCCCTGTCCTTCTCCTATCTCTCCTCCCTGTCCTGCTCCTGTCCCTCCTCCCTGTCCTGCTCCTGTCCCCCTCCCTGTCCTGCTCCTGTCCCCCTCCCTGTCCTGCTCCTGTCCCCCTCCCTGTCCTGCTCCTGTCCCCCTCCCTGTCCTGCTCCTGTCTCCCCTCCCTGTCCTGCTCCTGTCCCTCCTCCCTGTCCTGCTCTGTCCCTCCTCCCTGTCCTGCTCCTGTCCCTCCTCCCTGTCCTGCTCCTGTCCCTCCTCCCTGTCCTGCTCCTGTCCCTCCTCCCTGTCCTGCTCCTGTCCCCTCCTCCCTGTCCTGCTCCTTCTCTCCTCCTGTCCTGCTCCCTCGTCCTCTCCTGTCCTGCTCCTGTCCCCTCCTCCCTGTCCTGCTCCTGTCCCTCCTCCCTGTCCTGCTCCTGTCCCTCCTCCCTGTCCTGCTCCTGTCCCTCCTCCCTGTCCTGCTCCTGTCCCTCCTCCCTGTCCTGCTCCTGTCTCTCCTCCCTGTCCTGCTCCTCTCTCTCCTCCCTGTCCTGCTCCTGTCTCTCCTCCCTGTCCTGCTCCTGTCTCTCCTCCCTGTCCTGCTCCTGTCTCTCCTCCCTGTCCTGCTCCTGTCTCTCCTCCCTGTCCTGCTCCTGTCTCTCCTCCCTGTCCTGCTCCTGTCCTCCTCCCTGTCCTGCTCCTGTCTCTCCTCCCTGTCCTGCTCCTGTCCCTCCTCCCTGTCCTGCTCCTGTCCCTCCTCCCTGTCCTGCTCCTGTCCCTCCTCCCTGTCCTGCTCCTGTCCCTCCTCCCTGTCCTGCTCCTGTCCCTCCTCCCTGTCCTGCTCCTGTCCCTCCTCCCTGTCCTGCTCCTGTCCCTCCTCCCTGTCCTGCTCCTGTCCCTCCCCTGTCCTGCTCTGTCCCTCCTCCCTGTCCTGCTCCTGTCCCTCCTCCCTGTCCTGCTCTTGTCCCTCCTCCCTGTCCTGCTCCTGTCCCTCCTCCCTGTCCTGCTCCTGTCCCTCCTCCCTGTCCTGCTCCTGTCCCCTCCTCCCTGTCCTGCTCCTGTCCCTCCTCCCTGTCCTGCTCCTGTCCCTCCTCCCTGTCCTGCTCCTGTCCCTCCTCCCTGTCCTGCTCTGTCCCTCCTCCCTGTCCTGCTCTTGTCCCCCCTCCCTGTCCTGCTCCTGTCCTCCTCCCTGTCCTGCTCCTGTCCCTCCTCCCTGTCCTGCTCTTGTCCCCCCTCCCTGTCCTCCCACCACATTAATCTGCTTCTCAGCCATTTGTGTTTCATTTCCTTCACCACCATTGAATTTCAGACTGCATGAATAGTCAAAATGGCTTGGAACAGTATTCACCACCAAAGAAATGGGGTGGGGGGGGGGGGGAAGCAAAGGATTTTCCAAAATTTTTATGCTCAAGGTTGAACAAATTTAGTTCAAGAAAACATTGGTTTGGTTCTTCAAGAAAGTACTTTAGGCGCCGAATTTTACTTCAAGAATACAAAAGCCTGATTCATCAATATGGTACTTTATTACCCGATTTGTGAAACAGACTAACTTGCATTTCAACATTTTGTTTTCAAATCAGTCACAATATGTCTGTTTCATGAAATGAGCAAGCCAGTTTTGCCTCTTTCATGATACATGCAAGGTGTTTTCCTGTTCCATGAAAGAAACAGACACGTATTTCCTGACACAAGCATATGGCTGATTTCACGAAGCAAGTAGTATCCAAAATTTAGTGTAGGCCTATTATATACATAGGCCTACACATGTACTTAAAAGCAGAGATTATGACAGGGTGGTAGTACACACAATCTAACAGCCACGAAGGAGACCCTTTAAGAAGTTTATTAATATAAGTAATGCCTTGTATGCATACTTGGATGTCTCTGCAAGATAAAGTGGCTGGGAGCTGGATACCTTTTCTCAATATTGTGTAATTGAGCGTTAATTTTCAGTCAATGTTTACTGAGCTAATACCGGTACCCAGCTAGGAATCATTGAACAGGTAATTAATTATATTATTCCATTTACATTGTCTAAACAGCGACTAGTTATTCGCAGACTTCTCAGCGCGCGTCAGTGTGACTGGAGATTCTATGGAGGTCGTAATAACATACCTTCAACTATGTTGTTGGTTCTTGTATCCATACCCCGCGCGTAACAGTTCCAGGTGGCCGGGAGGAACAGGGCACCTTGAATGACGTAATTTTCACGCACATAGTTCAGGAACTGGTCGATTTCGGGAAAGCGGTTTGCAAGCCTCCTGTGAACAAATTAAAAAAAAAAAAATCACTATTGTTTATTCACTTTGGAATCAATAGGTCAGTGTTTCCCAGGGTGGCCCAGAATCGAGTGAGATGGCTAGCGTAATTATATACATAAAGGTTAAGCGTTTCCTGAGTCAACACTCAGCTGGAGAAACTTATGTGTAAAACGCATAATATACGTGGAGTGTATACATCTGTCAAGCTCAGTTTGTTTCAAGAAAAATGGGTGCTCAGACAGGCAGATATACTGACAAATTTGATTGATATGGGAGCCCAAGTTGTGCATCGTGACTTGGGTGTCTGAGGGTTCAAAGGTCAAATCAGGGAAATGACTGCTTCAAAACAGCCTGGCAGAAAAATGGTTAATTCTTAACTCATATTATACTCCATCGCTTTTAGTTCTAAGTTCTCACCTCGTTCTATCAGCATTCACTAGGGTCTGAAAGGACAGGCCGACGACAGCCAGCGGAAGGTGCCCGATTGCCAGCACCTTCTGTATCAGCCGCTTGACTCTCCTGCTATGTCTGTACACTGCAGCCAGGCCCACCTCTTGCACTTTCCGCCAAAGACTGTAACAGAAACAAGATGTTCTAGCCGTATAACTGTCTCCGCTCTGTAGTACTTAGAATGGTTTTAACGGTCAAAAATACACTTTTTGCTTTTGAAAATCAAATATTCTTAATCAGCATACTAAAATCCACCTATATCCACCAAATTTGGTTCATCAAAATTGCTGTACTCGGGTTATGATAAACTGGGAGTACATTTATATGCTTTGCATCTGGTTTATTTATAGATACATCTCTCTGACTTCTTGTCTTACATAATTCAGTCCCTCATAAAACCGTATGCCTACCTTTGGGTAAAGTGGAAGTAACATCCACATACTCTTGCACGAGGCAGCTCAACCCCCAGTACGATGTGCAGCGCAGCTTCGTAGTCGACCACAACAACTGCCGGGCGAAGACGTAGCCGAAGTCCCCGCATTGCGTGTTTCACGGCACGCAGAACAGCACTGTAACGGCCTATGATCCTTCGGGTCATCAGAGCATGAACCAGTGGAATAACAAATCCGTGTACGCCTCCATGAATAGTAAAGACCTTTAAAAAAAATTCAAAATCAGGATTCTGTAAGATATACCTCTTTATTATTAAACATCTATGCAATCAGTTTGAAAATTTGAAAAAACAGTAAAGGAACAAAATTCAGTCGAACCCATGCCTGTTGTAATTAAAATGACAACGTATCCCATGTCGTTGTGTTGTCTTGTAAGTTGTATCATGTGTGTGTGTTTGATGTGTGTGTTTGATGTGCGTGTTTGCCTGGAGCCACATAACCTATCATTATGTAACTGCAGCGAAGTTCAACAAAGACTATCCCACAGGTCTCAATAATCATTATAACAGACTACTAAGAAAGGGACACTAACAAAACTGTCATTTTCACAACAAATCTTTCAATTAATTCTGTTCACTAATTGGGCTCCTGATGTCCGTATAATGCGACCAGCCGTACTTAATCATGCACCAAGGCATCTAACGTTCATTTCGACTGGGATACAAAATCTGTGCAACTTGCAGCGGCTGTGAGTTATCCAGATTCCTAAAACCTTGCGGCAGGTGTCAGTGATTGTAGGCGTACACTATTGCACTTAATCTAAAGATTAATAGTCTAAATCAAATCCTGATTTGCAAATTCATGCACTGTTTGAACAGTAGTCAATCTATCAAGGATTATAAGAAAATCTGTAGGCCTATGCTGAACTGTTTTGCAACCTATTCTTGGAATTTTAGTCATACCTATTTCTGTTTAGCTTTATGCATTATTTCATTAGAAATTAATGATCTCT
>CM060308.1:54645955-54685955 GCA_030674185.1 Monoplex corrugatus
GATGTAGAGTACAGCAATGCATTATAATCCTGATATAGACGTACAGCAATGCATTATAATCCTGATATAGAAGTACAGCAATGCATTATAATCCTGATATAGAGGTACAGCAATGCATTATAATCCTGATATAGATGTACAGCAATGCATTATAATCCTGATATAGAGGTACAGCAATGCATTATAATCCTGATGTAGACGTACAGCAATGCATTATAATCCTGATGTAGATGTACAGCAATGCATTATAATCCTGATGTAGATGTACAGCAATGCATTATAATCCTGATGTAGATGTACAGCAATGCATTATAATCCTGATATAGAGGTACAGCAATACATTATAATCCTGATGTAGATGTACAGCAATGCATTATAATCCTGATGTAGATGTACAGCAATGCATTATAATCCTGATGTAGATGTACAGCAATGCATTATAATCCTGATGTAGATGTACAGCAATGCATTATAATCCTGATATAGAGGTACAGCAATGCATTATAATCCTGATGTAGATGTACAGCAATGCATTATAATCCTGATGTAGATGTAATCAATGCATTATAATCCTGATATAGAGGTACAGCAATGCATTATAATCCTGATATAGATGTACAGCAATGCATTATAATTCTGATATAGAGGTACAGCAATGCATTATAATCATGATATAGATGTAAGCAAGCAATGCATTATAATCCTGATATAGAGGTACAGCAATGCATTATAATCCTGATATAGATGTACAGCAATGCATTATAATCCTGATATAGATGTACAGCAATGCAGTATAATCCAGATATAGATGTACAGCAATGCAGTATAATCCAGATATAGATGTACAGCAATGCATTATAATCCTGATATAGATGTACAGCAATGCATTATAATCCTGATGTAGATGTACAGCAATGCATATAATCCTGATATAGATGTACAGCAATGCAGTATAATCCTGATGTAGATGTACAGCAATGCAGTATAATCCAGATATGAAGGTACAGCAATGCAGTATAATCCTGATATAGAGGTACAGCAATGCAGTAATAATCACTGATATAGAGGTTTCAGCAATGCAGTATAATCCAGATATAGATGTACAGCAATGCAGTATAACTAATCCTGATTGATAGATGTACAGCAATGCATTATAATCCTGATATAGATGTACAGCAATGCATTATAATCCTGATATAGATGTACAGCGATGCATTATAATCCTGATATAGATGTACAGCAATGCATTATAATCCTGATATAGATGTACAGCAATGCATTATAATCCTGATATAGATGTACAGCAATGCATTATAATCCTGATATAGATGTACAGCAATGCATTATAATCCTGATATAGATGTACAGCGAATGCATTATAATCCTGATATAGATGTACAGCAATGCATTATAATCCTGATATAGATGTACAGCAATGCAGTATAATCCTGATATAGATGTACAGCAATGCAGTATAATCCTGATATAGATGTACAGCAATGCAGTATAATCCTGATTAGATTACAGCAATGCAGTATAATCCTGATATAGATGTACAGCAATGCAGTATAATCCAGATGTAGATATAAGCAATGCAGTATAATCCTGATATAGATGTACAGCAATGCAGTATAATCCTGATTAGATGTACAGCAATGCAGTATAATCCAGATTAGATGTACAGCAATGCAGTATAATCCTGATATAGATGTACAGCAATGCAGTATAATCCTGATATAGATGTACAGCAATGCAGTATAATCCTGATGATAGATGTACAGCAATGCAGTATAATCCTGATATAGATGTACAGCAATGCAGTATAATCCTGATATAGATGTACAGCAATGCAGTATAATCCTGATATAGATGTACAGCAATGCAGTATAATCCTGATATAGATGTACAGCAATGCAGTATAATCCGATATAGATGTACAGCAATGCAGTATAATCCTGATATAGATGTACAGCAATGCAGTATAATCCAGATGTAGATGTACAGCAATGCAGTATAATCCTGATATAGATGTACAGCAATGCAGTATAATCCTGATGTAGATGTACAGCAATGCATTATAATCCTGATATAGATGTACAGCAATGCATATAATCCTGATATAGATGTACAGCAATGCAGTATAATCCTGATGTAGATGTACAGTAATACATTATAATCCTGATTAGAGTACAGTAACATTATAATCCTGATGTAGATGTACAAAATACATATAATCCTGATATAGAGTACAGCAATGCAGTATAATCCTGATGTAGATATAAGGCAATGCATTATAATCCTGATATAGATGTACAGCAATGCATTATAATCCTGATATAGATGTACAGCAATGCATTATAATCCTGATATAGATGTAAGGCAATGCATTATAATCCTGATATAGATGTAAGGCAATGCATTATAATCCTGATATAGAGGTACAACAATGCATTATAATCCAGATATAGATGTAAGGCAATGCATTATAATCCTGATATAGAGGTACAACAATGCATTATAATCCTGATATAGAGGTACAGCAATGTATTATAATCCCGATATAGAGGTACAGCAATGTATTATAATCCAGATAAAGAGGTACAGCAATGTACATAATCTCCACTTCCTACCGTATTATATCTTGACATCAATCAGGCCTGAGAGATATAGGCACCTGCAGTATTGGCAAGGAAATTTGTATGTACAATCCCCTCAAAAACGGGTATATATGAAATGATAATTCCGTGAAGCCCAAAGACTAATAACCACTACACCACTGCAACTAGTACTATAAAACTGTTTGTACAGGTTAACTATATTTGGTTCATTTTGTTCTCCCCCCCCCCCCCCCAAACACACATGGTACTATGTGTCTTTGCTGATGCCGTTTCTGTGTAAATGCTGATAACGGGTGAACAACAGGTGAAGTTGACACTATGTGATGTGAATGTGTATCGCCAGCTGCGACTATGCAGTCTGTCTGTCAAAAGACCGTGTGTACGGTTGAGTGTGTGTGTGTGTGTGTGTGTGTGTGTGTGTGTGTGTGTGAGAGAGAGAGAGAGAGAGAGAGAGAGAGAGAGACAGAGACAGAGAGAGACAGACAAAAACAGAGGCAGAGACAGATAAAACAAAGAGACAGAAACAGTGACAGAGACAGACAGACAGACAGACAGACAGAAAATTTGGAGTTTGTTCAAGAGAGGTTCACTGCAGTCGGGCATTTCCATATGCCGTTCACCCACATCTGCCAGCAGTTATGTAAAAACAAACAAACAAAACCAGCAAAAACTGTAGGATGTTGAATTAACCAGCGCCGTGAGGGGCAGATATTGACATTTTTCTCTTCCCCGCCCCACTCTGTGTATAGTGAGTGAGTGCGATGTGTGTGGTGTGTGTGTGTGTGTGTGTGTGTGTGTGTTGTGTGTGTGTGTGTGTGTGTGTGTGTGTGTGTGTGTGTTGTGTGTGTGTGTGTGGTGTGTGTTTTTACAATAGCGCAAGTACATAAATCCACTGTGATAATCCAGCCGCTAACCCATTGTTCCTTTTGATCTTGACAGCGAAAAAAGGGAGACAATAAGACAAACAGACAGACACACAGACAGATAGACAGACAGACAGACAGACAGGGTGTAGACTATAACAATTCAGAGTGTCCAGTCATAGCCTATACATGATGGTGTCCATGTGTGCATGAGCTTGGAAACAATACACTTAATGGTGATGGTCAACACGAGGCTTTGATCGTCTCCAGCTGCTGCTGCAATTCATAATATCCATCATTTCTGCCTCTGCTTCAACATTTAATACTTTGAGAAAGGTAGGCTTATAGAGATACCTGTAACACAGTTGATGAATCGAAAAAGTTTGAGTTTGTTCAAGAGGGAGTCATCGCTGTTGGACAATTTCATATGCGCTCCACCCAGACCTGCCAGTAAATAGTGTCTATCTTGAGGTTTGAGCATGTGCAAGAAACTTTGTGCTGGCAAGTTCCTGAAATGGGGAAAAGAGTGGTGTGGTAGTAGGACGGGACCTTAGAATCACCGTCCTAGCTGACTCCTCCAGAAGAGGCTAATTGTGCCATTTGGATGGCAGGGAACAATCCCACTGCTATGTTGCAGACTGGGATTGAATTCAAGACAACAGATTTAGAATCCATGGCTCCATCAACAGAGCCCCCCCCCCCCCCCTGCAGGCAAAGAATAATAAAAAGATTGGCCTTCTCATCAAAGCTGCCTCAGATTTTTCTAGTAAGACTCATTCCTGTCAAATCCTTCTGACCAAACAATGTACTGCACCCTCTCTCCAAAGACGTCAGATTCGAACCCCCTGCCATCAGTTGACTAGTGCCAAACGCCACGTAACCACCAAAACCAGTTGCAACCAGCAGGAACGAAGGACAAAAAAAGGAAAAAGAAAAAAAAAAGTAGAGCAAGCATTAAAAACAAAAGAAGGGAAGACGTGGTAGTTAGTGACGAATTGGATAGAGAGATACAAAGATAGACAGACAGACAGATAAATAGATAGATATGATAGACATGATATACATACATACATATATATATATATAACAGACAGACAGATAGACGGATAGACAGACAGATGGACAAATTGAGCTGCATTGCATAAACTTGTACTCATTATGTCGAATCGTATCGTATCGCATTGTACTATTACTTACTCTACTGTACTTCCTGTACTATACTGTACTATATATACTGTACTGTACTGTACTATGTATACTGTACTGTACTGTATTTCTGTCTCTCATGACGGATTTTCAGCATCAACTGCGGGCTGCTCACACGCAGAGCGCGTCGTCAAGTACTGCTCCATGCATTTTCCCTCTTTTGTGCGCGCGTCCTTTCTGTTTAACCATCATATTTCAACACCTGATTTTTCCCCTTTCTGTTTAACCATCATATTTCAACACCTGATTTTTCCCCTTTCTGTTTAACCATCATATTTCAACACCTGATATTTTCCTCTTTCTGTTTAAACCATCATATTTCAACACCTGATTTTTCCCCTTTCTGTTTAACCATCATATTTCAACACCTGATTTTTCCCCTTTCTGTTTTAACCATCATATTTCAACACCTGATATTTTCCTCTTTCTGTTTAAACCATCATATTTCAACACCTGATTTTTCCCCTTTCTGTTTAACCATCATATTTCAACACCTGATTTTTCCCCTTTCTGTTTAACCATCATATTTCGACACCTGATTTTTCCCCTTTCTGTTTAACCATCATATTTCAACACCTGATTTTTCCCCTTTCTGTTAACCATCATATTTCAACACCCGATTTTCCCCTTTCTGTGTAACCATCATATTTCAACACCCGATTTTTCCCCTTTCTGTTAACCATCATATTTCAACACCTGATTTTTCACCTTTCTGTTTAACCATCATATTTCAACACCGATTTTTCCCCTTTCTGTTTAACCATCATATTTCAACACCCGATTTTCCCCTTCTGTTTAACCATCATATTTCACACCTGATTTTTCCCCTTTCTGTTTAACCACATATTTCAACACCTGATTTTTCCCCTTTCTGTTTACCATCATATTTCAACACCTGATTTTTCCCCTTTCTGTTTAAGCATCATATTTCGACACCTGATTTTTCCCCCTTTCTGTTTAACCATCATATTTCAACACCCGATTTTTCCCCTTTCTGTGTAACCATCATATTTCAAACCTGATTTTTCCCCTTTCTGTTTAACCATCATATTTCAACACCTGATTTTTCCCCTTTCTGTTTAACCATCATTTTTTTCCAACCCATCACCTGATTTTTCCCCTTTGTGTTTAATCATCATATTTCAACACCTAATTTTCCCCTTTCTGTTTAACCATCATATTTCAACACCTGATTTTTCCCCTTTGTGTTTAATCATCATATTTCAACACCTAATTTTCCAGGGACACTTTGTTGGTTGCCGATGGTATGCTACATGCATGCCGCGCTTGGGATCTTAATGCAATAATTGACTTGAAATAGGATCTTTATGGCATTGCCATAGCACAATGGAAAAAGGTCAGATCGACCGAATTTTTTGGCATTATTATGCAACGCCAGATCAACATCGTGTGGTAGACGATATATGCTGCTACCAATAAAATCCACATTGGCTCTGATATAAGTGATTATTTTGTATTAATAAGCGAGTCAAGTTTCACACTTACTGCGAATTTCTGTCTCCTCTTATGTATCATTATCAGAATTATTATCATTGTTATTATTATTATCATGATGATGATGGTGATCGTTATTATCATGATCCTATTAGCATTATCATTCTTCCTCTTCTTCTTAATATTATTTTTACTATTGTTATTACTATCGCTATTATTATTGTTGTTATTATCGTTATTATTTTCATCATTATTATCATCATTACCGTTTTGTTAATTTTTATCATTGTCATTATTATTATCGTTATTATTATTTTTTTGTTATTATTATTATTATTATTACTATTATTATCTTTATCGTTATTATTCTTTTTGTATTATCATTATCTTCATCGTTATTATTATTATCATTATCATTCTTAGTAGAACTAGTAGTATCGTTATTATCATTATCATCTTACTATCATTAGTATTATTGTTGTTGTTGTTGTTACTGTTGTTATTATCGTTATTATGGTCATCATTATCGTTTTATTATTGTTATTATTACCATTATCATCATCATCATTATTATCATTGTTCTTAAATTACCATCACTATTATCATAACTTCTGTAAGCATTCTGAGTTTAGGGGGGGGGGGGGGGTGCGTGTATGCATGTTGTTTTGCCCATACTGTGCAGTCGGTGTGTTGTTGCTCAGTCTGTATACTCCGTCTTCGATGTTCGTGCATTATTGATTGGTGTTACTGTATTTCTGTTGAGTCATGCGACACGGACATGGCTTCAAAATCTTTTAAGGTGTATATGTATGATACTCTGAATACATACACACACGAAGGGGATTTAGTCGCTGACATGTCTGCGTTTGTTCATGTGTGTGTTTTCCTTTCTGTTGTTGTTGTTGTTGTTGTTTTGTCTGTTGCTGTTGCTGCTGTTGCTGTTGTTTGTTGTTGTTGCTTGCTGCTGCGGTTGCTGCTATTGCTGTTGTTGTTGTTGTTGTTTTTGTCGTCGTCGCCATCATGCTGTGTGGATATGAAAGTGTATGTATGAATGTATATGTATATATATATATATATATATATATATATATATATATATATATATATATATATATGTTGTGTGTGTGTGTGTGTGTGTGTGTGTGTGTGTGTGTGTCTGTGTGTGTGTCTGTGTGTGTGTGTGTGTGTGTTGTGTGTGTGTGTGTGTGTGTGTGTGTTCGAGCGTGTGCATGTGCGTATCTACTGTTATTTGTTATTTCGCATTTCTTACTTGTTTATTTATCTACATACTCCTTCACTTATTTAATTGATAAATTAATTAATTAATTAGTTTGTTATTATTTATTTATTTATCTATCTATTTGCTTGCTTATTTATTTATTTATGTATTAATTAATTAATTGATTAATTAATTTAATTAATTTATTTATTTACGTACTTGTTTATCTATTTCTTCTTTTCTTTCCTAGGAAGTGGACGACAGACTGGCGGGGCTATGATTAAGGACACGTTGTTTTCATCTTGTTGATAGACAGCGGAGACTTTGTGCATTGACTTGAGGGGGGGGGGGGAGGGGGCTTCCTGTGATGTAAAGACAAGTTTACACTGAGTAGCTAGTTGTGTTGTGATTCAGACCTTTAACTATTTGTTTATTTATCTGTTCTTTTCTTTGAAGGTAAGATACACAGATACACAAGTCATTAACATTAACCAAAATTGTTCTAGTGATAGACTGATACAATACTAGTATAAAACATGTAGGCTAGATAAAACATAGGCTAGGTAGGACCTCCGGACTTGGTCAGCACATGGGTTTATGAGCAGGCTTAAGGCTGGTGCTATGATCACCATACACATGGCACCTGTAACGTTAGTGCATACGGAATTCATTCTGAGCGCGGAGACGTCATCCTGAAAAGCTGAAACTGAAACTGAAACAGATCTGGGAGACTAGGAACAATCTCCACCCTTTACCGTCAGGCAGGCGGTACCCGAGCAGGATCGAACCTAGATCTTTCGATTAGAAATCTGAAGTCTTACCCACCTGACCATCGCGCCCGCCGCGCGCGTTGAAACAAAATTAATGTAATACTTTTTGACAGTTGGAAAGATATTCGTTGTGAATGTGAACACTAAAACTTATATTGCTGTACATCTGTTTCATGTCTGATACACATCAGAAGGTTGATTAATAAACGCAGGCATACCAGACACAACGTTTATGATAATGTTATAATAGGTTGGTGAATATATATATATTTGCGACAGAAAATGTATTTTCTATAGGCACCTTCTACTGTGGACTGTTCTGCTGAATGTTTTGACCAGCATGTTTGCTCTTGACTAGTTTTCCTGGAGATCTTCGGTTTTATACTCATGTTGTTGTTGTTATTATTGCTGTTATGTGGTTGTCATAGTTCTTGTTATTGTTATTGCGGTTATTGTTGTTGATATACATTTGTTGTATCTTTGTTGCCCAAGTACAGAGTGGCTATGTCCACAGGTTTGTCGTCTCCCCACTTTGCCATTCTGTTTATAGACAAGATAATATATGACTGAGTCCGAATGGGTCATGCAGCGCATGGACAGCCACCAACCCCCATCCCGCCCCGTGTGCTTGGCGAAATGACTACCGTGTGGCTTCTGTAGCTAGGAAATGATTGTCTGGACAATGGTGAGGCATTGTTGCTCTGGGTCCTATACAGCACCCTCGGGTGTTTCTTGTTATCTGACACACATTTGTTGTGACTTTGTCGTCCAGAATCCATGCACTGAGTACAGTCTTTAAGTGGTTCGTTAGCTCAGTTGCTTAGATCACCGTGCTGGTGATGCAGAGGTCGTGGGTTTGATCCTCAGGTGGGACAGAGCTTAGCAGGTTGTGCGGCTCAGTTGATAAAAGTATCCCTTTTGACTCCCTCACCCTGTCCACCAGCATCCTGCATTGTCAACCATGCTAACAAAGCAAACACTTGGACTCCCTCATCCTTTCCACCAGCATCCTGCATTGTCAAACATGCTTGCAAAGCAAAACCTTAACCCTTTGACTCACTCACCCTGTCCACCAGCATCCTGCTTTGTCAAACATGCTAGCAAAGCAAAACCTTAACCCTTTGATTCCCTCGCCTTTTCCAGCAGCATCCTACATCGTCAACCATGCTAACAAAGCAAAAACTTAACCCTTTGACTCCCTCACCCTGTCCACCAGATTCTTGCATTGTCAACCATGTTAGCAAAGCAAAAGCTTAACCCTTTGACTCCCTCACCCTGTCCACCAGATTCTTGCATTGTCAACCATGCTAACAAAGCAAAAACTTAACCCTTTGACCCCCCTCACCCCTTGTCCATCAGCGTCCTTGCATTGCCAACCATGTAGCAAAGCAAAACCTTAACCTTTGACTTCCTCACCCTTTCCACCACATCATCCCATTGTCAACTATGCTAGCAAAGCAAAAACTTAATCCTTTGACACCCTCACCCTTTCCACCAGCATCCAGCATTGTCAACTATGCTAGCAAAGCAAAAACTTAATCGTTTGATTCCCTAAACCCTTTCCCCCACATCCTCCATCGTCAACCATGCCAGCAAGGCAAAAACTTAACCTATGATTCCGGACCCTGTCCACCACATCCTGCAACGTCAACCATGCTAACAAAGCATTAAAACAACCCTTGACTCCTCACAACATACAAACAAACAAAGAGACAAACAAACAAACGAACGGACGAACGAACGAACAAAGAAAGAAAGAAAGAAAAACAAACAAACGACAGACAAACAAACACACAAACAAAAAACAACACTCACACAAACAAAAAACAAACAAACGAACAAGCAACAAACAAACAAGCAAAGAAACACACAAAAACAAATAACTACAACAAAAACCGTGGCCGACCTAAGAGTCGATCCTATTTACGACGCTGGTGTTATCAAGTTGTGTGAGCGCCACGCAGATAACACAGGGGTTAAGGGTTACACCATCAGACGGCCCTCATTTTTTTTTTTATATATAAATATTTATATATTTCTTTCTTTCTGTCTGTCTTTATTCGTTTCTTTTATTTGTCTGGCTCTGTTGACAAAGCTGTGGCTCAAGTTTAGATGCTTAGAGTTCTATCGCAACCCACAACACAAAAACTGGTCTGTTCGCTGTCTGTCTTAACCTTTTGACTCCCCCAGCCTCTCCACCATCCGCAAAAACTTAACCCTTTAACTCCTTCACCCTTTAACTCCTTCACCCTGTCCACCAGCTTCCTGCAGGAAGCTGGTGGACAGGGTGAGGGAGTCAGAGGGTGAAGTTTTTGCTTTGTTAGCATGGTTAACAATGCAGGATGCTGGTGGACAGGGTGAGGGAGTCAGAGGGTTAAGTTTTTGCTTTGCTAGTATGGTTGACAACGCAGGAAGCTGATGAACAGGTTGCGGGAGTCAAAGGGTTATTGCTCCGTTGATTCTAGTGGTGCCAATTTAGTCTTTCATCGGTTCCCTTGATTGGTTGATTTGGTTCAATTTTTACGTCGGCACCCACTTCACGTGTTACGGCCGACGGGGATAACTGTCCCAGGGAAATGGGGGGGGGGGGGGGGGGGCTTAACTAATCCTATACTAGCACCACCAGAACAACAATGATGTTAAGATAGGACAGTGAGAAGGCGAGTTTTAATAATGTAGCGCACCCCGAGATTCGAACGCACAACGATTAACATGTGAATCCGACGCTCAACTAATGGGTTCTCTTATTGACCTGATTACTTAAATTTCATGACCTTGCCGTCGCATATGCTTTTGCGCGAGCTCAAAGAGTCTGCCAGATCATCAATGGTAGTTTGGATGAAGCGCATATGGAATTGTCCGAGCGTGTTGAATCCGGATATATCCCTCTTGAACTCACCCAAACACATTCAAACCTTTTGTCCCACTGAACGAAGCAGCAGGGAAGTTTTAGTTCCCCCCCCCCCCCCCTAATTTTTGTGTATTTATTGTAAGGCACTGTTTGTTGATTGTATACGTATGCCTGGTGCGTGAGTGCGCTTTGATTTGAATTGGCGCCTATAAATAATTATAATTGTTATTGTTATTGTTCTTTTGTGATCTTACGTTTACGCTTCACAGAGGCCAGTTGGCCGAAAATTTGTGCCTGTCTTGTCTGGTTGTGTTCAATACGCGCTCTGATTCTATTCTTGTGTGTGTGTGTGTGTGTGTGTGTGTGTGTGTGTGTGTGTGTGTGTGTGTGTGTGTGTGTGTTGTGTGTTGTGGTGTGTGTGTGTGTGTGTGTGTGTGTGTGTTTTGTGTTTGTTTGTTTTTGTTGTTTATTTTGTTGTTCACATTCATGGTTTGTTTATTTTTGTGTCTTCAGGGTTTTTTTGTTGTTTTTTTTGTTGGTTGGTCGGTTGGTTTGTTCGCTTGTTGTTTAGGACTTTGGTGGTACCTATTCTGATCCTTAATTAGATTTTGTTTTTCGTTCTCCCGGTGTTAAATCATAACCCAAAGCGACGCTTAACATACCATTCTGTTTCTGTGCACGAGTAGGGTGAGATTGTTCTTCTGTGGCCTGATATTCACATTCACATGACATTAATGGTGATGATGGTGCGGCACCTGCTGTGTGGGTGTGTCGAGATAAACACGTGTTGACACTGTGCCTGTTGCGTTTGTATATTTACCTGGCCAACAGTGGTTTTGCTGTATTTTTGGGCTTGCAGGACAGTTTTACCTGATAATATTTGATGTGTAAAATGTGTTTGTATAATGCGTCTATCATATACTGTGTGGTGTGTGGGTGTTTCGAGATGGATTGACTTTGGTACTGTTTGTGTGTGTGTGTGTGTGTCCTGCTACGTTTGTGTGATAGCTAGCTGGTACTCACAAACACGATAACAAAGACTCTTCCTTTCCTGGTTGTATTATTTTTAGCACGCAGGATAAAAGACACGAACGGCCTGTGCGACATATGTTCAGAACAATATTCATCGAACAAACAGAGGAAACCCAAAACAAGTGTGACTGCCCGCGTTCAAGCAAACAGGAACCAGAAAAATACACGAAAAAAAGAACAAGAACGCGTATTTAATACAACAAAACAAGACAAGACAGAGGATAATTTTGGCCTGTCAATATTTTCCAGAGTTGTATTGATACCGAGTACTACCCACTTCATAATTTTGGTGATATTGAACCTTCCGTGGTTGTTGTCCTTTTTTTTTTTCCTGTTCACTCTGGATCCCAGTTGTGTTTGAATAAACTGGTCCTGTTTATTTGTTATATTTAGTGTATATATACTTTTTGCTCATCACCGTCGTTTTAGCCCACATATCGTATTTTGATATTCAAAGTAGATTGATTTTGGTGATAACATACATCTTTGGGTGGTGTCTTCTCGATTCAGATGAAAGATGTAAATGAACAGTCGATTATTTCATATTACAAAATATATTTGCACTTTCATTTATACGTTGGAAAAAGTAACATTTTACTACACAAACAGTAAAATGCTTGATAATAACTAATAGAATACTACAAAAAGGGAAGAAAGAATTTTGTTTCAAAATTTGAGCCGGAATGAGACTGTTTACGAACTTCTTTTCTAAGTGACAAAGATTTTAGCACTTTTATGCAAACGTGCAAGTACTTTTCTGCAGATGAAAGTGAGACTTGAATAAGAATTCAACGATGGAAACTCAGGTTTATACACATGTTTATAGTACACATTTTATTCATTATTGTACACATGTTTCGTAGGGATGGTACTGGGACTTACGCCTATCACCTTCTTGATCTTCAGACTGCTGACAAAAGAAGTTGGCAGGTTGTGTAGTAAGCTTGTACACACGACCGTGATGAGGTGTTCTTGCACATTTTGAAATTATGACTGATATCAGTTCTCTGTGCTGGTGTTCTGTTCTGATGTCTCGAGTTCAAAATTAGCCCGTAACATTCAAAACTGGCCTATCTTTATGCTTCAATCATTCTGGTGGTGTCAGCTTAATGCTTCATAGGTTCCTCTCCCCCCCCCCCCCCCACTCCTCCGCCTTCCTTATTTCAAGACCTTGTTTTTCCCAAGAAGTCTGCAAGATGTTGGCTAGCACATTTGGATGGAGTGCATACGGAATTGCCTGAGTACGATAAATTCCCCTTAAACAAACTCCAAACACACAAAGTTGCAAATGTATTGTTCACGTGAACCGGAAATTGGACATTATTCTTAAGGATTTATCGCTGGCAGTTACAAAGTAGACGTTTTGTGTCCAGTTCTGTTAGTGTGATTAAGAAGAAAATACTTCTTCATTAAGAACTTCTACGTCGAATATAAAAACGAAAGAAGACAAAAATTACGCGCTTTTTTGCAGCCTTGCGGACAATGACACAGTGAATTCAGTGATAACTAGGACAGTTCGCTGAGTGCTTGAAGTGGAAAAAGTGTTGCAATTTAGTCACTGTTGACCCATTTCTCCTGTTGAAAGGAATAAGCACCAAGAGTTCTAGACTTTCAGAGTGTATTCCATTTTCCTGGAGCTCTATTGCTGTTGGCACTTGAGTGTTTTTAGCACAATCAGAAATCCCAACTTTTGAAAAGTTAATCAAATGTATTTCATCTCTCTCTCTCTCTCTCTCTCTCTCTCTCTCTCTCTCTCTCTCTCTTCTCTCTACTATCTATTCTCTCTCTCTCTTATATATATATATATATATATATATATATATATATATATTTAATTAGATATATTTCAACATTTTTTTTCTTGAATTTGCCTGTTTTATTTTTTTCTCAATTTTTTTTCAACTTTGCTTTCATTGTAGGGCTGCAGTGCTACTTGGTATACAACAACGAATACACGTTTTGATCACTTGTCCCTTTATTAAGCATACTTTACCTTCAGCATAGCAAATGTGGTCGCAAGAAAAAAAACATTTTAAAAGCTACAAAACCTAACGTTCGACAGAAATGCTCACAAAAGAGCAGTTAATGAGGGTACGAAGGGAGACAACTCTCGATGGACTAAAACAGTTGCTGTAAAGCAGTTGCTCCCAACGTTGAATAGTTCATTTTTGAGACGTAATCATAAAATAATTACGATTTTGTCTGGCAGCCGAAGAGTTGAAAACCGAGTCCGATCTGGTACAACGACCCAACTGTTAAATTCTATTTCAGGGACTGACAGAGGCAGAAGTTTATCATCACTTAAATTTTTTCCTGAACATAATTGAGTGGTCTGGAGACGACCTTTTCCAAGGACTAGGCTGTGAAGAAGACAGATTATTTCAGGAAGGACATTGTTTGCGAGAACCTCGTCCCCAACGATGACTGCACCAATCAACGAGGGTGAGTATTGTGCAACCTATGATTTGGATTTATAGTGCACCGGTCACTGAGGGTGAATACTGTGCAATTAATGATTTGAATTTTAGTGCACCGGAAAATGAGGCTGAGTACCGTGCAATTAACCATTTGACTCCGGCACCCTGTCCACCCAGCATCCGGCATTGTCAACCATGCTAGTAAAGCAAAAACTTAACCTTTTGATTCCCTCATGCAGGAAGCTGGTGGATAGCGTGAGGGACTCAAAGGGTTAATTTTTTTGCAGCTGATGGATGGGGTGCGAGAGTCAAAGGGCTAATGATTTTGATTTATAGTGAACATATAAATGATGGTGAGCACTGTGCAGCTAATCATTTTGATTTATAATGCATCGGCAAATGGGGCTGAATATTGTGTAACTAGTGCACCAGTCAATAAGGGTGAAGACTGTGCTACTGATGATTTTGATTTGTAGTGCATCTGTCAATGGCGGTGAGTGCTGTGCAATTAACCCTTTGACTCCTGCACCCTGTCCACCCAGCATCCGGCATTGTGAACCATGCTAGCAAGGGAAAAACTTAACCCTTTGATTCCCTCATGCAGGAAGCTGGTGGATAGCGTGAGAGAGTCAAAGGGTTCAGTTTTTGCAGCTGATGGATGGGGTGCGAGAGTCAAAAGGTTAATGATTTTGATCTATAGTGCACAGGTAAATGTGGGTGAGTACTGTGCAGCTAATAATTTTGATCTGTAGTACACTGATCGATAAGGGAGAATACTGTGCAACTAATGATTTTGATTTATAGTGCACTGTTCAGTAAGGGAGAATACTGTGCATCTAATGATTTTGATTTGTAGTGCACTGGTCAGTAAGGGAGAACACTGTGCATCTAATGATTTTGATTAACAGCGCTCTAGTCAATAAGGGAGAATACTGTGCATATAATGGTTTTGATTTATAGTGCACCATTGGCCCAGTTGGTTAGCGCGTCGTGCTGATAAATCAGGGGTCGTGGGGTTCGAGTTACATATTTTGATACTACAGACAGATTTTGATGGAGCTCATAAGGAATTATCCGAGTGCGATGAATCTCTCTTGAACAAACTTCAGACAAAGTAACTCTTAGAGAGAAGAATATCGTGGATAGAGTATGTAAACATTTTATTTATTTATTTATTTGTTTATTTATTCATTTGTTTGTTTGTTTTTAGTTGTTTATTCTTCATTTGTTAGTTAGGTACTTTGTTTATTTGTTTGTTTGTTCAGATAGTAGTTCACCTTAACTGGATGTAAGCAGTCTATTAAGTCATATGCACAGAAGACAAACCTGAACATACCAAATGAAAGCAGACACAGCATTCCTACAGAAATGAAATCAATTTACTTTGTACGAAATGGAGCATGGTTATACTACGAAATATTAAGAAAAGATGATAACGCTTCCAAAGTCTTGCTCTAAATGGTCAAAGAAATTGAGAAGAAATGTTCCAAGGAAAAAAAGTATTTATGAAAATCCAAAAAATAAAAGAATTTACGGTGAAATTGAAAACAAACGTTCCATGGAAAAAAAATGTTATGAAAATCCATAAAATACAAAATGTTAAATTAAAATGACTATCGACTGTCTTGTAAAAAGAATTATCGGAACTAATGTCGTATCAAAAAAATGAGACTTGTAAATAATTTTGGTGTTATTTTGTTTGGAAACAAAAGACAGTATTGATCACACATTTTGGAAATATTTACACACAAAACGATTATGGGGAAGGATCGAAAATCATTTTGAAATCAGACTTTATCACTTGTGCAAATATGAAGTTAACTGAAGATATGATTTTATTTGGTTTTGCCGAAAACATGCGCATAAAGTCAATATTTGGTATCATTATTCTTCCTGGAAAAATGTACATTTGTAAATGCAAGTATGAAACTGTACGTTACCTCTTTTAAAAGATATCTTGCTCTAAAATGCCACATAGAAGAAGAAGATACAAAGCCGATGTGGATTCTACACACCTTCATAAAAAACAGCTGCCATATTTACCATAAATAACAACCGAGGCTTGACTCTGTTGTTCAAACTGTAATGCAGATGTAATCAAAGTATGTGATGGAATGTGGAAGCGAACCTGATTTCTCAGTAACTCATACGTGTGTGTTGACCCCAGAAAAAAGTTTTTAAAAGGAATAAACAAAGGATTTTTTTCGTTCGTGTTTCAGTTCCGTTGCCAGCACTGGCGTTCTTTGGGGCGGTGTTGTTGTTCCTGTTGTTGTTGCTGGTGTTTGCCCTGTACCTGAACAAAGCTCTCTGTTTCACTGACTGTGGGGGGTTCCCCTGCATAGACAAGGTTCTTCCGGACGTTAAACATCAGGGCAGTGCTGCTTCTGCGGCTGCTACGTTAGGTAAGCATCAATTTTTTGCTATTCCCTGACTGTATCCATAGAGTGAATGAGTTTGGTCCCTGTCTTCCAAACGAGCCCATATCGTGCTCAGTTCTGGGAAGGAGCCGGCCAAGAGCTAGCCTGGAAATGCTACAATCACTTCTAGGACTGAAGGAGGTTCGAACTTACGTCATCCCATTCAGTAATCCGTAGTCTTAACCACTTTGCCACGCTGACTGGTTAGCAGGAATGTTTTTGATTGAGTCTGGATTGTGTTGTGTTGTGTTGTGTTGTGTTGTGTTGTGTTGTGTTGGTTGGTTGGGTTGTGTTGGTTGGGTTGTGTTGTGTTGTTTGGGTTGTGTTGTGTTGTATTGGGTTGTGTTGTGGTGTTGTGTTGTGTTTGGTTGTGTTGTGTTGTGTTGTGTTTGGTTAATTTGTGCTGTGTTGCATGGCATTGTGTTGTTTGTGTTTATGTTTTGTGTTGTGTTGAGTTGCGTTTTGTTATGTTGTGTTTGTGCTTGTGTTTGAGTTGTGTTGTGTTGGGCTGGGTGATGTTGGGTTGTGTCGTGTTGCGTCGGGTTGGGTTGTTTTGTATTGTGTTGTGATGCGTTGTGTTGTGTTGTGTTGTGTTGTGTTGTGTTGTTACGTTGTGTTGTGTCGTGTATGTTGTATCGTGTAGTGTTTGTAATGTGAACTATGCCGTATCATATTGAATCCTATCGTATCATATCGTGTCGTGTGTTGAGTTGTGTTGCAAATTTTTCAATCTCACTTTAAGAAAAAAAAAAAAAAAAGAAATCGTTTCATATCGACTATATGCACAGGTTCAAGAAACTCAGATTTGCTATCGATGGATTGTTTTCTAGTGAACATTTTACATGTAATCTTTTCAGTTGTTTGACATGCAATTTATACAAGGTTTCGTTGTTTGTAGTGTAACTTGATGTACATGTACAAGATTGTTAAGGCCTACGGCTGTACAATTATATTATTTAGATCAATTGCGTCTTGGCGACCTTCAAATACCCACACACGTGCAATACCTTCAAACACACACATACACACACACACACACACACACACACATACACCACATACACACACACACATACACGCACATACACACACACACATACACACACACGCGCGCGCACACACACACACGCACACACACACACACACACACACACACACACACATCACACACACACACACACCACGCACGCACGCACGCACACATAATTTAACACACACACACACACACATGCACATATACACCCATCTCTCTCTCTCCCTTCTCTCTGTCTGTCTGTCTGTCCGTCTCTGTCTCTGTCTCTGTCTATGTCATCTGTCTGTCTGTCTGTCTGTCTCTCTCTCTCTCTCTCTCTCTTCATTTCTTGCTACCTCCGTACCTTTCTCTGATAATGATGCTGATGGACCCTTTCGACGATCCGACGAATGACAGGCGTACAGATCCTTTATCATTTGGTATGGGTCTTTATGTGAGATACAAGGCTGATTATGGCGACACATATTCTTCCGCAGCCGCTGCATTGGAAGACGTCCTGCGACCTTGGGTTCTGTTTCCGCAGGTCCCTATTCTGTTGAATCAGCTATTCTTCGTTGTTCAGATGAAATTATGTCCTACGTGCACTGCTGTTGCCACCTTTCTCTCTTACAGGCAATGTCTTCTCAGTTAGTGATGTTGGTGCCACAGCTGATGAGGGTGACCTGTAGAGTATTTTTGTATCGATTTAGTGGACTTCTCTGGTCACGGTGTCCTTGCTTCAGCTCTCCAGACAGAAGTATCTTTGGGATTTGGATGTCTTCCATATGCACATGTCCCGTCCAACGAAGCTGGTGTTTGAGAGTAGAATATCTGTACTTGGCAAAACTCACACTTGGCCAGCTTATGGGTTTATGTGCAGGCTTAAGGCATGTGCCACGGTCTCCATACACATGGCACCTGTGACGTAGTGTATATGGAATTCGTTCCGAGCGCGGAGACGTCGTCTTGAGAAACTGAAACTGAAACTGAAACTGAAACCTCACTTCTACAGAACTCTATGGTGGACACAGACCTGCCTTTCCTCTTGTAGCCTTCCAGGTTTGTGGCTACTGCAGTCAGTGGTAAATTAATTAGTTGACATTTCTCCCTAAGGACAGCAGACAGAGACAGAATGGGTTGGTGAAGCTGCACGAAAGCCATTGGACGACCTATAAACATGCAAGAAAGACGTGAATATCATTGCTTCTAGTGTGAACCATTGACTTGACCCTGTCAGCTTCTTACACTCTTTACCAGCTAACGCTTTCAGTCCCTCACTCTTTCTGTTAGCGTCTGTTAGTGTGTGTGTGTATGTGTGTGTGTGGTGTCTATACATGAGTATATGACCGTGCTATGATATTGTGGTGGTCTGTCTGTTCTACTGTCTAAGTTTTCCCATGTGATAGCATTGTAGCATACAGTGGCCGAAGCTTTTGTGAGTGTTAACTCAATGATGGTTATGGTGTTGGTGAGTCTGTTGGAGGTATGATTTATGATTCTTCTTGTCTGATGTCAAGTTCCATTTGAACGCTGAAGTCTAGAAAGTACAGAAAGGTGAGACTTTGTTTGTTTATCTGTTTGTTTTGTTTCTTTGTCTGGTTGGTTGGCTGGTTGACTGGCTGATTGGTTGGTTGGTGTTTGGTTCGTTTTATGATTTCGTTGGTTGCTTTTAAGAATCACCTGATGTAGACTGAAAGCCAAAAAGCTGTCCACAGATGAGTTTGATATGGGTTTTTACTCCATCACATTTGGGACACACACTCTCTCATCCACCCAACCACACACACACACACACACACACACACACACACACACACACCACATGGCGCGCGCGCACATACACACGCACACACATACACGCATTCACACACACACACACACACACACACACACACACACACACACACACACACACACACACACACACACCCACATGAACGTATATAAATGTATGTATATATGTAAATGTACATTCCACGGACACATACACGCCAACACAAGATCAATAATATCGTCTGTTGATACATCATGTTTGTGTTGGTATTTGTCTGGAGATGATCCAAAAAGTAGAAATGCTTCCTGCCTCGTGTCTCTTGAGACAGACAGACAGACAGACAGACAGACAGACAGACAGAGAGACAGAGAGAGTAAGAGAGAGAGGAGGAGAGAGAGAGAGAGGGGTGCCAATAATCCGGCAACTGAGAGAAAGAGAGGGAGAGAGAGCGAGTAAAAGAGAGAGTAAGAGAGAGAATAAGAAAGAGAGAGAGAGAGAGTGAGAGGAGAGAAAGAAAGAAAGAGAGAGAGAGAGTGAGAGAGAGAAAGAGAGAGAGAGAGCTGCTAATAACCCAGCAACTGTAACCCTTTGACTCCCGCACCCTGTCCACCAGCATCCTGCATTGCCAAGAAGCTGATGGATAGGGTGAGAGAGTCAAAGGGTTAAGTTTTTACAGTTGAATGGATAGGGTGCGGGAGTCAAAAGGTTAATCTTACATAGAGGAAAACGCATTTAAGCGAACTCTCAAATGAAGAGATCGTTCAATACTGTTTTAAAATTTTGTAGCCTGTTGAAGAGGGATTCATTACACTCGGATAATTCTATATATGCTCCGCCCAAATCTGCCAGGAACTATCTGGCGGATTCTTTAAGCCTGCGCTAAACCGTATACTCTGATATGATAAGCTCTTTGGTTGGAGAATTGAGGTGGGCAGCAAACAGGACCAGTTTTAGATACTACAGGTCGGTGGCACAACAGGCAGTTTTAGAATAAGTCGGATTGAATTCGAAACAGCCGCACCGGAGAACAGTAAGATGGCTTTGCTGTTTTCGTTTAACCCATTTTCTGTGCACGTTTTACGATTAACAATTTTGTTTATCTTCCCCTTCCATTTTCTTCTTGTCATATTTATTACTGATACCAATTTCTTGACAATGAGAGAGAGAGAGAGAGAGAGAGAGAGAGAGAGAGAGAGAGAGAGAGAGAGACAGACAGACAGACAGAAGATAGAGAAGAGAGAAAGAAGAGAGAGAGAGAGAGACAAGAGAGAGAGAGAGAGAGAGAGAGAAGAAAAAAAAAAAAGAAAAGAAGAAGAAGGTCAATATTCTGTGTTGCCGAGAAAATTCGAATATCATACCGTCTGACATTTTACATTGAAACAATTCTTGCGTCTTTCTGCTATTGATACTTGTGTCATGCAGAATATTAAGGCCAGTATGAAATCCTGTCACAGTCACTGATCTGTATTCGCTATGAAATTCTTTGAGTTTTAGTAAATGTGGTTGTGTTCGTGATGTAAAAAAGAGTCTTTAGTTGCGTTGTGGGATTTTGCTGGAAGTTTGTGTAGGAAATTTGCCAACTTCACTGAAAGCAGTTGGTATATAGAGTAGAAAGAGGAAAATCAAGTACCACTTCCCATTTCTTCTCTCTGTCTCTCTCTCTGTTCTGTCTGTTTGTCTCTCTCTATGTCTCTCTGTCTCTCTCTCTGTCTTTTCTCTATGGCTCTCTGTCTCTGTCTCTATCTGTGTCTCTATCTCTCTCTGTCTCTCTTTCTCTGTGTCTCTCTGTCTCTATCTCTCTCTGTCTCTCTGTCTCTGTCTCTGTCTTTATCTTCTCTGTCTCTATCTCTCTCTGTCTCTCTCCCCCATCTCTCTCTGTCTCTCTCTCTCTCTCTCTCTCTCTTTCTCTCTCTCTGTCTCTATGTGTCTCTCTCTGTCTGTCTTTCTCCATGTCTCTCTGTCCCTATCTCTCTTGTCTCTCTGTCTCTCTCTCTCTGTCTCTCTCTCTCTGTCTCTCTGTCTCTCTCTCTCTCCCCTCCTCACTCAGCTAGCTCTCTTACGTTTCATCTCCAACATGCACACACCATTTTGTATCTGTACGCCAGCATTACCACTTGATAGTTTGACATCTATTGTCTTCTTCTACTTCTCCCTATAAATATAATTCTTTGAAAGCATACTCATAAGGAATACAATAAACAAGATACACAGACACACACACATACGCACGCACACGAGCACGCACACGTCTGCGTATACATATATGTATATATATATATATATGATATAATATATAATTGTATATATATATATATATATATATATATTATATATATATATACATGCACACACACACACACACACATATATATATTTGAATAGATACAGATGAAGATAAGAAGATAAATAGATAGATAGATAAAGATAGAGATAGACAGATAGAATGAAGATAGATAGATGATAGATAGTGATAGATAAGATAGATAGATGATAGAAGATAGATGGATGATAGATAGATAGATAGATAGATAGATAGACAGATAGATATAGATAAAAACTGATATGAAAAGAAAACACACATTGATATTTATGCAATTGATTTCTTTCAAATATAACACACACACACACTTCTGATGGTCCGACAGACAAATAAGAGTGCTCTTCAGAGTTCGGTGTGTCTTACTGTTGTATAGAAGTCCAAAACAATTGGTGCCTCCGACGTATCTTAAACATCAAATGATATAACAGTGTCTCAAACGTAAATGTACTTTTGCATGCCCAGGTGCCAAGCACAGCCGCACTGCTAACACAGTCTCAGATAAGATGGTCTGGACGGAGCAGGCAGGGAAGTTTCAGTCTTTTTACTCCTAATTTTTGTATCTGGTGTTTGTTAGTTTGTGATCTTACGCTTGACAAAGGCCAGTTGGCCGAAAATGTGTGCCTGTCTTGTCTTGTTGTATTAAATACGCGTTCTTATTCTTTTTCGTGTTTTTTTTCTAGTTTCTGTTGTATAAAAGGCCAATTCTGGAAGCACATGTTCTTAGGCAGGCACTCCATGGGAAAGAGTTCTGTGATCCCAATTCTACTTTTGGCGGTCCCTCTTCTTTTTCATATGTTGCATACAAATACCCCACCCTCCCTTCATATGGCAGTTTTACCAGCGCTGCCTCCGACGTATCTTAAACATCAAATGGTACAACAGAGTCTCAAACGTGAATGTACTTTTGCAAGCCCAGGTGCCAAGCATAGATGCACTGCTAACACAGTCTCAGCTAAGATGGTCTGGACATCTCGTACGCATGCAGGATAACAGGCTTCCAAAGCATCTCTTTTACGGTGAAATGACAAAGAGCCATCGACCAAGAGGACAGCCAAAGCTTCGCTACAAAGACACCCTGAAAAAAATCCCTCCAGAAATGTGACATTGATGAAGAACAATGGGAAATCAGGGCCACAAACAGCTCTAAATGGAGACAAGTTATTCGCAAGGGAACGGAAGCTTATGAAAATGAAAGTCGAAACAGCCAAGTGGAAAAGCGAGCAGCAAAAGAAGCCAGAATCAATGCTGAAGAGCCTTCCATTGAGTGTCCAGTATGTGGCCGCCTGAGATCCCACATGAGGGTATACAAATAAAGTGCTAGGTTGGACTTTATCGACCACGATAGTCGACCATATATATATACAAGTACCATCCACCTTCCCTACATATATGCACACGCACATAAACACACACACACACACACACACACACACACACACACACACACACACACACACACACACACACACACACACACAACACACACACACACACACACCCACTCACACAAATAAACACACACAAATACACTCACAAAATACACACAAACAACGAACACACACACACACACACACACACACACACACACACACACACACACACACACACACGTACACACAACCACACAGATACACACACGTGCACGCATGCACGCATACACAAATAGGCATAGACACAGATTCACATACGCACATATGCACTCACATTTGTATACATATGCACGCATTCAAAAATGAAAACAAAGCCTCTCATCCCCACACACATTCTCCCCCAAAACAACAACAACAACAAACAAACAAAACAAAACAAAACAAACAAAAAAACCCACCACCACTAACAACAAACACAAAACAAAAGAAAGACATGTTGCTCCATGGAAAGTGAAAATTAAATCAAACGTTTCGAAAAGATCGCCCATTGTGACAAGAAATAACACATATTCCGTAATATTCTGTCCTACAGACCCCATTTCAAGAGATACTGCATTGCACTGAGTCCTATATTGACATGCTCTCCCCGAGTGCTTTGCCACACAATTGGTTATATCCATAACTCGCGTGAAACTCGGGTTTTCTTTTTACTCCCGAGCTCTTGTCTTTGGCACTTGTTGTGACGTTGTCGTTTTATTAATTCCTTATAAGGTCAAACCAACGTTTTATTAAAGGGAAAGAGGATGGTCAAGCCATTCTAACAATCTCCCATTTTAACGGTATTTGTTCCATACAACTCATCAAAAAGATATAGATAACCCTGCAAGTCAGGATCAACCAAAAGAAAAGCTGTTCAGTTCCTACGTGTTGAAAGAGCCAAAGATGGTTAAAGTCTGTTGGAACGTGTGACACCTGTAAGATCTTGAGGTTGTGAGCTTTAATCTAAGCCAAGGTCATCGAAGCTTTGACATTCCAGCCCAAGGCAAAACGAAAATGATAGAAACGATAATGTTCGGTTCATTCTACAATGTTTCTGTTCACATAAATAGTATCACAGCCTTAGGATAAAAGATTATTTATAAAGCTTGGCCATTTTCGTTTTCACAGCTTTAATTGTTTATGTATTTACAATCACTCTGAAAAAAACCCATATGTATACACACACACGCGCGCGCGCGCGAGCACACACCCCACACCACACACACACACACACACACACACACACACACACCACACACACACACACACATATATATATATATATTAAATTAGTATATATATATACACATATACATATATATATATATATATATATATATTTTTATTATTGTTGTGTGTGTGTGTGATGTTATATGTATGTATGTTTGTATGTATGTATGTATGTATGTATATTGTGTTCAGTCAAAAACATCTGACAAAAAGCATTTCGAAATTTTTGTTTCTTCCAGAAAAATCTTTTCTCAAGGTCCTGGTGACCCCACAGAAATAGTCATCATCATCATCATCATCATCATTATCATCATCATCATCATGTGCCCTGCTACATGGCGTTGGCGATCATGGCCCTCCATATGTTTCTATCCCTTGTTGCCGCAAGCGCATCTTCCACCCTCTCTGTCTTCAGCCACTCTGCAAGTCCATCCAATATTTTTCCCTGGGTCTATCTGGTATTCTCTTTCCCTCCAGCTTTCCTGTTGTCACCAAGTGCTCTAATTCCCCTTTCCTCATAAAATGGCCTAGAAATGTTCCCTGTCTTTTCCTAATCTTCCTTATGAATGATCTTTTTGTGTCTGCCTGCATCAAGACTGTCTCGTTTGTTTTCTTTGCTGTCCATGGAACTTTCAACAGTCTTTTTGGAAACTACGTCTTGGTTGCATCAATCTTGTTCTGGCTATGCGTGCAGAAGTAGAGAAAAAAAAAACTGGCCGAGAAGTAAGAACAATGATAGACTGTCACAACAGTGAAAACACAATGTAAATATATTCAACAATTTCTTAGAAGATGCTGTTCACGCGCGTTCTTCAAAAATTCCTGATTTTAGCCCACTGTTTTGTTGTTGTTGTTGTTGTTTCTTCTATCCATGTGACTTTAAACTTGGCGTCATTATTTCCAAATGTTTTAAAATTGTTTTCTATTATTCGTTTTGAAAAATAATAATTAGACAGATACTAGTAGATAATCATATTTATACTTGCATCAATGATTTCCAAACATAGGCATTCATTGATTCCTTATCAGGCTACACATTTGACCTTAATTTGTGAAAGATCCGTTCTTAAAGAGTTGCGAAAATTTTGCTGACGCATTTTCACACACACACACACACACACACACACACACACACACACACACACACACACACACACACACACACACATACACACAACACACACACACACACACACACACACACACACACACACACACACACACACACACACACACCTCAAGCTGTATGAAACGATCTCCTTTTTTCATGTTTTTTTTTACGAAAGAGATGAATAAAACAGAACAGCATAAAATTGAATAAAACAAACTAATGTGAAATGAATATCGTACAAACTGAAATAGAATACAACACGAACATAAACAAAGCCACAAAAACAAAAAACAAAAAGAATTGGCAGGAAAAAAAGCAGTTTGTACCCTTGTCGTAGGGAAAATTGTGTTGACATTTTGAAGGGCATTTCCTGTTTTGTTCTGCTTGTTTTGTTTTGTTTTGTTTTGTAGTTACTTCCTGTGTCGGTTTCCTTTCATGCAAGTCTCTTTTTTTTGCTTTTTTAAAGGAAAAATATCCTTTTATGCGGGTTTAAACATGTTAGTAGGTCATACATTTTTAAAAGTTATGTGAAAAGGAAAACAATCTGCACGTTTTCTGGCAGAAGATCATTTCTTTTTTTTTTTTTTTTTTCGTCCTTCTTTCGTTTCGTTTCTTTCTTTCTGTTGTTTCTTGTGCTGTGCTGTACCGTGCTGTGCTGTTATATTCTTTTTTTCCCCTTGTGTCTTCTGGTCTCTATGTTCTTTTTTTCTCTGAGGTTTATGCATGCGTTCTGTTTTCCTGCCTTCATGTCTGTCTGTTGGCCTGTGGAAGTCGTTGTGTTTCAGTTTTATAAAAGGAGATAGGGGATATACTTGCAAATAAGAAAATGCAGCAAAAGTTACGAGTTTTTCCTATTTTGTCCTTGCTGTAATCGTTTCATCTATGTGCGGTAATTTTGCAGTATAGCCTTTTTTTGGTTGGAAACAATAATAACAATCATCATCATCATCGTCATGATCATCATCATCATCATCATCATCATCATCATCATCATTTTTATTATTGTAATTGATATTATTACCATCCTCATCCTCATCATTATCCTCCTCCTCCTCCTTACTATTTTTGTTATTGTTGTTGTTGTTATTGGTGGTGGTGGTGGTGTGGCGTTGTTTTTATCAATCTTATTGTTACTATTATTGTTATCATTATTACTGGTAGTGGTAATAGTATTATCATCACCATTATCATCATCACCATCATTACCATCGCCATCACCATCATCATCATTATTATTATTATTATTATTGTTATTATTATTATCATTATTATTATTATTATAATACTGTTATTATCATTGTTGTTGTTATTATCATTATTATTATTATCATCATCATTATTATTATTATCATTATTATTGTTGTTGTTATTGTTATTGTCATCATCATCATCATCATCATCATCATCATTACTCGTCAGAGTGCACTGAATCCTTCTTGACCCAAATCTGAACCAACACAGAACTGTGCTTTGTACTGTACTGTCCTCCTTGTACGTTTTCTTGTCTCCTGTATTCAGTACAGTGCTCAACAGTACTTTCGTCCGAGAGAATCTCTTCAACGTGAAATGTGGACTGATGTCCCTGCAGCCAGCATGTCAGCCGTTGTAAAAGACGTGAGAGATTTTTAGAGGCACTGCTAAGTAAGCCCATGTTGTGTTGGACTTGGGAGGGCAAAGCTGTTTGAGCTCAGGCTTACAGTGTCAAGTGCACTTTGTGTTGCTTTTTTTAAAAGTCAGAATCTACGATCTCGGCTTATTCGGCAATGAGGATGGGGTTTGATTTTCATGTTGAAAATCTGTTGTGAAGTAACAAATATGATGCAATGCAATACGATACGATACGATACAATACGATACGATACGATTTAATACGATACAACACAACACAACACAACACAACACAATGCAATGCAATGCAAAGACATGGAATGCCACGCAACTGAAAACAACACGACACAACACAGCACAGCACAACACATTACAACACGATACAACACAACACAACACAACACAACACAACACAACACAACACAACACAACACAACACAACACAACACAACACAACACGATACAATACAACACAACACAACACAACACAACAGCATACCATATCAAGCATACTATACCGTACCAACCATACCATACCATACCATACCATACCATACCATACCATACCATACCATACCATACCATACCATACCATACCATACCATACCCTACCATACCATACCATACCATACCATATTACACCACACCACACCACACCACACCACACCACACCACACCACACAAAGCAACGCAACACAACACAACACAACACAACACAACACAACACAACACAACACAACACAACACAACGCAACACAACACAACGCAACACAGCACAACACAATGCAACACAACAGAACACGACACAATACAATGCAATTCTCACCGGCATGGAAAACATCCCCTAACCCAATCCCCACACAAATATCCCTCACCCCCACCCCACACACATAATCATACACACCACACAAACACACAGTGCAATACAAACAAAATTTACATTTTTACGAGTGTAAAATTCTGCATGCCTCATTTACGAAGTACGCAACCGTGTAGAGCCTCTCCATCAATCACTGCTCTGGCTTCACGTTAATATCAACATCCATTGAAAAAAAAAAAAAATCTACTTCAAGTCCTCTACCGAACATGCTCCAAGCGTCACTGTTTGCTTATAATCATCCAGTGATTGTACTACATGGAACCGGGCCCATAAATTCAACATTAACACACATGAAAACAAATGACGACAATAATAAATGGTGTTGTTCCTGGCCAAATATGTCTAAGGATCCATTTCAACCGGCACATGTTAACAAAAATATTGACATAACAAGGGGTAGTAGTCAAGCCATAATAACAATAATCATTTGCAGTGAAAAAAAAAAGAGCTCACGTCAGTAGTAGTGTTTAAAGTCTAGCGGACTACTCAGAGCCTTCATCATCATCATCAGGTGCCCTGCCGCATGGCGTTGGCGACCATGGACTTCCAGCCATCTCTATCTCTCGTTGCCCCCAGCATCTCGCCCACCCTCCTCATTCCCAGCCACTCTGCAAGTCCGTCCAGCATTCTCTCCCTGGGTCTACCTGGTGCTCTCTTTCCCTCCAGCTTTCCCGTTGTGACCAGGTGCTCCAAATCCCCCTTCCTCATCAAATGGCCTATAAATGTTGCTTGTCTTTTCCTAATCTTCCTTATGAATGATCTACTTGTGTCTGCCTCCATCAAGACTGTCTCGTTTGTTTTCTTTACTGTCCATGGAACTCTCAACATTCTTCTTAGAAACCACATCTCAGCTGCCTCAATCTTGCTCTGGCTTTGCTTGCTGACTGTCCACGCCTCGCATCCGTACAACAGTATTGGTTCTATATAACATTCAAGGACTCTCTTTCTGATGTTAACTGATAGGCATTTGTTGGTAAGAATGCTTGTCACCTTCTTGAATGCTGTTTTGTCCTTATCAGGATTAAAACCATCTCAACCAAAACATATCTTAACACATCAATGACCCTGAGGAAAAAAACTGGAAAAGAAAAATCAGTCCACACATATCATTTCAATCCTGTAAATAATCCAATGTTTATGTCCATAGCGTTAGCCATTCCGCCCAATATATCACCAAGGGATTGAAAAAACAAACAAACAAACAAACAAACAAACAAACAAGCAAATAAACTAACGAACAGACAAAAACAAACAAACTTGCAGTACTAATACATAAACGTAGCTAGATACACACAATCATACATAACTACTGGCCAAAAGTAGGCCTACCTGAAATTGTCACTAAGCAGTTTACACACACACACACACACACACACACACACACACACACACACACACACACACACACACACACACACACACACACACACGCACGCACGCACGCACACACACACACACATACATACACACACAGAGAGAGAGACAGAGAAAGACAGAGAGAGAGACAGGGTGAGAAAGAGAGACAGACAGAAATAGAGAGAGAGAGAGAGACAGACAGACAGACAGACAGACAGGACAGAAACAGAGAGAGCTGCTGCAATAATTACCAACCGGTCTCCTTAGTCTAGAAAGCAGAAGTGGACTACGTACCGGAGGGAGGAAGAAGTACATGGGCCTGTAGCTATACAACTTCACCCTCCCCACTCACAACAAACTCTGCACATCACGTCGACGTCGACCCTTTTTTAAAAATTTTTTTTATTTAGTTCAGTTTTTACGCCGACACCCTCCCTGCTCAGGTGATATGGCCGACGGGGACAACCATCCCAGGGAAGTGGGACAAGGGGGACTTATCTGATCCTATACTGACACCACCAGAACAACAATGATGTTAAGATGGGACAGTGAGAAAGCCACTTTTATACATGTATTAATATAGCGCACCCCGGGATTGAAACCCGCAACCATTAGCATGTGAATCCGACGCTCAACCAACTGAGCTCAATACTGAGGCCCGCAGGACGTCGACCGTTATGTATAATGTGTACTTATACTGCTTGGTTTGGGGGATGATTAAGGCGTGGACCACAGATGAACAATTGTTATTAATATCTATTCATGCCAGTATGTGTACTTTCCCATATGTCCGCTTGATAATCAACGTAGGTTGATTTGTGGACGCTGTGCTGTTATTAGTGGGAACGTGAAGTAATTCAGTGCTTTTGTTGCTGTGTCATCTTAACCCTTTGACTCCTGCACCCTGTCCACCAGCATCCTGCATTGTCAATCATGCTAGCAAAGCAAAAACTTAACCCTTTGACTCTCTCAACCTATCCACCAACTGGACAGGGTGAGTTAGTCGAAGGGTTAAGTTTTTGTAGTTGGTGGATAGGATGCGGGAGTCAAATGGTTAATGTTTGTCTGACGGAGTATTAATCAAGGAGTGTGGAGTATTTACTTTCTGTGCCTGTAACAGTGCTTTGCTCTTGCCGGTACAATTAAGGATAAATGGGTCGTGAAATGGATCTTTGACCCTTTGACTCCTTCACCCAATCCACCAGCTTCCTGCATAAACTTAATCCTTTGACTCCCTCACCCTATCCACTAACTGCAAAGACTTAATCCTTTGACTCCCTCACCCTATCCACCAACTGCAAAAACTTAACCTTTGACTCCCTCACCCTATCCACCAACTGCAAAAACTAACCCTTTGGCTCCCTCACCCTATCCACCAACTGCGAAAACTTAACCCTTTGACTCCCTCGACCCTATCCACCAACTGCAAAAACAACCCTTTGACTCCTCCACCCTATCCACCAACTGCAAAAATTTAACCCTTTGACTCCTCACCCTATCCACCAGCTTCCTGCATAAACTTAATCCTTTGACTCCCTGATCCTATCCACCAACTGCAAAGACTTAATCCTTTGACTCCCTCACCCTATCCACCAGCTTCCTGAATGAGTCAAAGGATTCAGGTTTTGCTCCTTTTAGCATGGTAAAACGATGCAGGATGCTGGTGGACAAGACGCGGACTCAGAGGTTAAGTCTTTGTAGGCTATGGGTAAACTCACTGATTGTCACTGACGGGAAGATTACTCAGTCAGTTTAGTAACTGCTGTGATGGCAATTTTCTTGGAGCTTATTAGGGGCTGGAATTAGCTGTGACGAACGCTAACAAGCTGACGACATCATCTGAAAACAGCAGGTTTACATCAAAGGACTGCCCTTTACCAAAGGGAAGACGAAAGAAAGGAAGACCCAAGAACGAAGAACAGAAACAATCAACAAAGGACCTGGCCAGCTTATGGGGTTTGTGTGCAGGCTTAAGGCTTGTGCCATGATCACCATCACATGGCACCTGTGACGTTAATGCATATGGAATTCATCCCGAGCGTAGAGACGTCACCTTGAGAAACTGAAACTGAAAATAAAACTATAATAATAATAATAATAATAATAATACAATATTTATATAGCGCAAAATCTTGATAAAATCAAATCTAAGCGCTGAAATAGACACACACACACGCACGCACGCACACACACGCACGCACGCACACACACACACACACACACACGCGCGCGCGGCGCGCGCACACCACACACACACACACGCACACGGCTATAAATGGGGAGAAAGAATAAAAGCAATGGAAAATTATAGAGAGCATATTATATACAATTATATATTACAATGTGATTCCCCTCCGAGTGGAGACAGGTTGCAGAGGGGATTGAGTGAGGTCAGGATTTTATGCAGAGGAGAAAAGGTGAGTTTTGAGAGCGGACTTGAAGGAGACAAAAGTAGGTTGCTGACGGACTGAGAGAGGAAGTTTGTTCCAGGAGAGCGGACCAGAAACAGAGAAGGCTCGTGGACCATAGGTATTGAGCTTAGTGCGTGGAAAGCGAAAAGTCAGAGGATCGGAGGCAGAGCGGAGGGTACGTGAGGGAACATAGATCTCAAGTAGGCTTGACAGGTAATCGGGGGCTGCGTTATTGAGGCTTTTGTAGCACATGGTGTCTAGTTTGTACTGTATGCGCTTTGACACACGGAGCCAGTGAAGTTGTGCCAGGAGAGGAGATATGTGGTCAGCTTTTTTCTTTTTGAGTACAAGGCGTGCAGCATTGTTTTGAATGCGCTGTAGGATGTGAATGGTGGAGGCAGGAAGACCGGACAGGAGTGAATTGTAATAGTCAATGCGAGACATTATGAAGGAGAGAACGAGTTTTGCAGTTGTTTCCACAGAGAGATACTTCCTGATCAGGCTTATACGATGGAGGTGATAGTAGCAAGATCTGGCAGTTTGAGAAACAAAGTTGTTCATGGAGAGGGTAGAGTCAATGCAGACACCAAGTTTTTAGCTGAATCAGAAATTGGGACTGATGTGTTACATAATGGGAGAGAAAGAGGAGGCAGCTGAGAAAGTTTCTGACGGATGCCAATGAGGATAGCTTCTGTCTTGTCATCATTAAGCTGAAGTTTGTTGTATGTCATCCAATTTTTAATGTCCGAGTAACACTCAGTGGTGCGAGTCAGGAAGCGCTGTATATTGTCAGGTGAGTCACTGTCTTGAAGTTGGGTGTCATCAGCATAGAAGTAGTGTTTTATAGAGTGGGAGTTGATGATGAGGGGAGAAGGAGGGGAGGACAGATCCTTGTGGAACACCACAGGTCAGGTATGCAGGTTGAGAGTAAGTGCCATTGATGAGAACAGTTTGTTTTCTGTTTGATAGATATGAAGTGAACCAGGAGAGAGCAATGTCAGAGATGCCAAAAGTATGATGAAGTCTGGAAAGGAGAATACCATGATCAATGGTATCAAAGGCTGCAGACAGATCAAGGAGTTGAGGAGAGAGACTTTGCCAGTATCAATTGCAAGGAGGAGATTGTTGAGAATGTGTAGCAAGGCAGTTTCGTGCTATGGTACTGGCGGTAGGCTGACTGGAAAGGATTGAGGAGATTGTTGGCAGACAGATGAGAGTTCAGTTGGTTGAGGACAACTTTTTCAAGGAGTTTTGACAAGAAAGAGAGATTAGAGATAGGCCGGTAATTTTTCAGTTCATTTGGGTCTAAATTGTATTTCTTGAGGAGAGGGTGAACAATAGCAGACTTGAAAGAATCTGGGACAGTTCCAGTTTGAAGAGAAGTGTTGATGATGTCAGTGATGAATGGGAGGAGAGTAGGGAGACAGTCAGAGTAGAGAGAACCTGGAAGAGGATCCAGTTGGCAGGTTTTGAACGACATGGATCTGATTGTGTTGAGAATTTCTTCTTGTGAGACTGGGGTAAAAGTAGTAAGAGGTGTGCCAGAGAAGGAAGGGTCAGGTGAGCATGGTTGACAGGGTGTCCTGTCAAGCCTGTCACGAAGAGTTTGTATTTTGGTGGTGAAATACTTGGAGAATACAGATGGGAGTTCTTCATTTGTGTGTTTTGTTGGGAGAGGTAAATCTTTTCGTGTGCCAAGGAGATGATTCATGGTTGTAAAGAGTTCTTTTGAAGAAGAGGCATTAGGATTTTGGTTTGGAAATAGCTTGTTTTTGCAGATGCAATGAGGGTGGATACTTTTGTTTTAGAGGCTTGGAAAAGTTGCCTATGTACAGTGAGTTTGGATTTGCGCCAGCGGCGCTCTGCTCTGCGGCGGGCACGTTTTGCACAGGCAATCTTATGAGTGAGCCAGGAGGTAGGGGGGCGGTCAGGTAAAAGACGGGTTGTGGCTGGAGCATGAGTGTCCAGAAGATGGTGGAGAGTAGTATAGAATTCATCGGCAAGGTTATGTGACTTTTCAGAAAGGAGACGGAAGGCATCAGATGAAAATGTGGAGAGGTCGATAGATTTGAGATTGCGTCGAGTCACTGTGGGCATGGTACGGGAAGGAGGAGGAATGTCAAGAGAACAGAGAATTGCAGAGTGGTCAGAGGAAGGGCTGAAGTTAGACGGGTAGAAAGAACTAAGCAGTTGTCAGTAGCTGAATTGTGGTGATCACGAGAGATGATCCAGTCAAGAAGTGACATTTTTGATGGGTTGGTTCAGAAATGTGTTGTATCATATTGTGATTGGACAGAGAGTTGATGATATGTCTTGTGTCATAACGGTGAGTGTTTGTCATAGTGGACATTGATGTCACCTAGAATGATGAGATTTCCAGGTAAGAGGCAGTAGTAGTCAAGTAGTTGGTCAAAGTCAGAGAGAAACATGGATGTGGTGAGCTTGTTGGCAGAGCTAGATGGAGGTCGATAGACACAGGAGAAGGTGATGGGTGAGGGTTGGATTGGAAGGATACTTCAACGTGCTCGAAAGAAGGATGGGAGAAAGGCAGAGACTGCGAGAAAGATAGGCGGGAATGGAGTGAGTCGTTGTAGAGGATGGCGATACCACCACCTCGGGATGAGCGATGGAAAGAAGCAAGCCTGTAACCACTCGGAGTGAGACTCGCATGTATAGGTTCATGACCAAGGGGGTTAAGCCATGTTTCGGTGATAAAAGCAATGTCAACATGCTCATCTGCGATAAAGTCAGCAATGACATCGGCTTTGCCATCAGTGCATGTTGACTGAGCGTTAAAAAGGCATAGTTTTAGTTTATCAGAGTCGCATGGCGGCGGCCGAGGTGGAGACGAATGCAGCACCGACGGGACAGAAGACGAAGGCGACACCAGCGGGGCAGAAGATGAAGGCAGCAACGACGGGACAGAAGACGAAGGAGGCACCCGCAGGACAGAAGACGAAGGCGGCACCAGTGGGACAGAAGATGAGGGCAGCACCGCGGGACAGAAGACGAAAGCGGCACCGGCGGGACAGAAGGCGAAGGCGGCACTGGCGGGACAGAAGGCGAAGGCGAAGACGGCAGAGGAGGAGACGAAGTTTGCAGCAGCAAGGTCGAGGGCAGGGGCAGTGGAGGAGACTAAGAAGCAGAAGACGAAAAGTGGTGTCGGACTGGCACACAAGCCAAAGTCGGTGGAGACGTCCACCACGACAGGATCGCGCAGTGCGGGGCTTAGGACACAGCCCCAGTGTTCGTATGCGCTGGTAGACGTCTCCACCGAGGTAGCACTTGCTGTGTTTAAAAAGTGTCAGTCCAATTTGTTTTATAAAAGACGGGTCCATAATTGCGAGCCAGTCAGGAGAGGAAGATACTTGCAGGTTGGTGTGTGGGTTGGTCAGTTCACAACACTTAAAACCAGAGAACACAAAGGTTTGGGAAAGCTGTAGCGTTGGGTGAACACAGTAGGCTAAAATGTAAACACAGTTCACTGCTAACAAGATGCACTTCAACGCACAGATGGTTCCATGATGTACGATAGACAATACTATTAATATAGCGTAAAATCCATACTTAAGTTACAACTCTGAGATCTCGCTTGTACTTAGCGTTTGTGCACAGAATGAAGGCATCCATCTGCCATGATTAATGTGAAACTTTCATCAGCTGTCTGTGGGGTAATACATATGGAATTCTTGTATACGCTGTGTTAAGCAACGTATCTCAAACTGAATTTGGAGCAACTCACATTCAAGCAGATCCGAGACACGGATAAAACTGATATAAACGTGTCTGTGAATATCCGTAAATAGATTCTGTTTTATGTATTATTGAGAACAGCCATACCCAACCAGACCCAAAATGTATGCACTGTACTGTACATTAGGACTGTATGAGATTGAAGGCCAGCCTTTCTTCCTTTTTGCCTCTGTTTTTACCTTGAAAACTGACTGCCATGAGGTCTGTGATCTTGCTGCGTGACGCATGGCCAATAACATAACCAACATCAGTCGGACTACGTATTCAAATTGTCCACAAAAGTCAAGACAGAGCTATTTGGAGGCGAGTAGCTGTGTCACAGAGTGCAGTGGCCAACACTGAACCCGGTGACGCGACATGTGAGACAGGTGAGACATTAGCACTGATGATGACACTAGCGCTAGACTTTTCCATTGGTCTGATGGACGGGTAGCCATCCGATCTTCCACCACTGCTGTGAGTCTTCATGTGGAATATAAGACCAATCCTGGGGGGAACATGTTCTTCCGCAGGCGCTGCACGGCAAAGAATCTTGTTATTTATTTATTTATTTTTATTTTTTAAGATCAACGCACTCAGGGAGGTTACCTTTGTGCTCACTTTTTTTTTCTTCCCATTTCCTACACCATTTTAATGGCCACAGAAGCTGAGGTATTTTTTTTTATTAAGTGATGATGATAATGTCGATGAGGATGATAATCATGATGCTATGTAGTTCCATCTAGGATTGAGACTGCGTGACAGGGCTGTACTCTATGCACTATCATAATATATCCTGGTGTCAACCAGGCCTGAGAGATACAGACACCTGCTGTGCTGGTCAGAAGATTTGAGCAACACCCTCAATGACGCATCGGTGAAGTGGATGAGACTCGACTGTGTGGTCCCAGTCTTCCCAATGAGTCCATAACTATCCCAACTCTAGGTAGGAGGCGGTTAGAACCGAAAACCCCCACAATGACTTTGAAGGGATTGATGGGGATTCGAATCCACAACCTTCCAGTCGGTAGTTCGTTGCGTTAACCACAACACCATTAAGACCGGTAAGGAATCTTGGGTTCTGCTTCTGTTGGTCCCTTGTCAGTTGCACAGTATCTGTTTTGTGCTGTCCGATGTGATTGTGTCTGTATGCACTATTGGCTTCTCTGAACAGCAGCTGTTTGTACTGTCCATATGTGATTGTGTCTGTATGCACTGCTGGTCCCTTTTCTGTTGAATAACAGCTGTTTTGTACTGTCCATATGTGATTGTGTCTGTATGCACTATTGATCCCTTTTCTGTTGAATAACAGGTGTTTTGTACTGTCCATATGTGATTGCACCTGTATGCACTGCTGGTTCCTTTTCTGTTGAATAACAGCTGTTTTGTACTGTCCAGATATGATGTGATTGTGACTGTATGCAATGCTGGTACCGTTTTTGCTGAACAGCAGCTGTTTTGTGCTGTCCAGATGTGATTGTGCATGTATGCACTGCTGTTGGTGGAACTGTTTCTGCTGCTGAACTGGGAATAGCCCACTGGAAAGGATCACCCTTTACGAATACTGGGAGTAGCTGAGTTTAGATATATCCAGTTTTACGTACATTAAGAGTAAGCATGCACACACAGACCGGTGATAACCCTTTGACTACCGCACCCTGTCCACCGCATCCTGTAGTGTCAACCGTGCTAGCAAAGCAAAAATATAACCCTTTGACTCTTTCACTCATTCACCAGCTTCCAGCAAGAAACTGGTGAATAGGGTGAGGGAGTCAAAGGGTTAAGGTTTTTGCAGTTGGTGGATAGGGTGAGGGAGTCAAAGGGTAAGGTTGCAGTCGGTGGAGGTGCGAGAGTCAAAGGTTAGTTTTGCAGTTGGTGGATAGGGTGAGGGAGTCAAAAGGTTAAGGTTTTGCAGTTGGTGGATAGGATGAGGGAGTCACAGGGTTAAGGTTTTGCAGTTGGTGGATGGGGTGAGGGAGTCAAAGGGTTAAGTATACTGGGAGCAGCTGCACTCATACTCATTTTTACATTATTTTATTAGGGGCAGCTTGGTCAAGTCAGACAGGTCACGACCAGAATGATGGACGATGGGGACCACTGTCTGGGGGAAAGAAAGGGGAGAATGGCAGCTTTCCCAGGGAAGCAACATCAATGCTCTTATGAGCAGCATCGATGCGCAATACGTCATTTCGTGATGTCTGTCTTCTTTCAAAATCAATGTCACACACACACACACACACACACACACACACACACACACACACACACACACACACACACACACACACAACACACACATACACACACACACACATACACACACACACTCTCTCTCTGTGTCTTCTCGCTTGTCTCTGTCTGTCTCTGTCTGTCTGTCTTTCTCTCTCTTTCTCTCTCTCTCTCTCTCTTCTCTCTTCTCTTTCTCGGCTTTGTCTCTGTCCTTTGTCTCTGTCTTCTCTCTCTGTTCTCTGTCTGTCTCTCTCTGTCTCTCTCTGTCTTTCTCCGGCTCTGTCTCTGTCTCTCTCTGTCTCTCTTTGTCTCTCTGTTCTGTCTGTCTGTCTCCCTCCCTGTCTCTATCTCTGTTCCTTCTTTCTCTTCTCTCTCTCTTCTTTCTTTCGCCTCTCATTGTTTCCTTTCCCTTTTCTCTGTCTCTCTCTTCTCTCTCTCTCCGTTTCTATATCACACACACATACACACACAGTACACACAAACACACACACATATACATACAAACGCACATACATACAAAAACGCGCACAAGCACACGCACACGCCACACACACGCACGACCACACACACACACACACACACACACACACACACACACACACACACTCACACACACACACACACACACACAATAGATGCGCACAAGAGAAGAAGAAGAGGTGGAGGAGGAGAGAGGAAGAAGAAGAACATTACGAAAACATATTTCGAGGGTAGTGGCATAACAAATGAAACAGTCTTGTAAGACACACACACACACACACACACACACACACACACCACACACACACACACACACACACAACACACACACACACACACACACACACACGCATCAACACCACACACAACACACACACGCAACACACACACCACCACACACACACATACACACACACACACACACACACACACACACACACCCCAACACATTTTATTAAGGCAAGGTAAATTAGAGTACCTAGTCACAACAGAAAGGCTGGATGGAAATTGAGCACCAGGTAGACCCAGGGAGAAAATATTGGACGGACTTGCAGAGTGACTGAAGACAGAGAGGGTGGGAGATGTGCTTGTAGCGACAAGGGATAGATTCGTATGGAGGACCATGATCACCAACGCCTCGTGGCTGTGCACATGATGATGATAGCATAAGCAATATGTGCTTTTTCAAATCCAGCCCTTGCCCACAAAGGGTCTGCGTTAATATAGATACACTATAACAGCATACAAATATCAAAAAAAAAAATCAAAAAAAAAAAGGAATATCAGATAGGGGGACAGAGAAAGGGAGAGACAGAGACCGAGAGGAAAAATGAGACTAGGCGAGAAAGGAAAGGGGAGAGAGAGAGAGAGAGAGAGAGAGAGAGAGAGAGAGAGAGAGAGAGAGAAGAGAGAGAGAGACAGACAGACAGACACACAGACACACAGACACACACACAGACACACAGACACACAGAGACAGAGAAAGACAAAGACAGAAAGTGAGAGACAGAGACAGATGCGGTCGTGTCAGCGTAGTGTTTCCTAGGTCCCTCTCCTTCTTCCACGTACCAAAACCTTGTCAGGCTTTTGCACAGACTCAAGGAGTCTTCCGGGTAATTGCTAGCAGATTTTGAGCACAGCGCATAATATGGAATTTGTCCGAGTGCAAAGAATCCGTCTACTGGAATCAGTTCCAAACTCCAAACTGTAAACTCCACACTGTAAACTCCACACTGTAAACTCCACACTGTAAACTCCACACTGTAAACTCCACACTGTAAATCCACACTGTAAACTCCACACTGTAAACTCCACACTGTAAACTCCACACTGTAAACTCCACACTGTAAACTCCACACTGTAAAACTCCACACTGTAAACTCCAACACTGTAAACTCCACACTGTAAACTCCAAAACTGTAAACTCCACACTGTAAACTCCACACTGTAAACTCCACACTGTAAACTCCACACTGTAAACTCCACACTGTAAACTCCAACTGTAAACTCCCAACTGTAAACTCCACACTGTAAACTCCACACTGTAAACTCCACACTGTAAACTCCACACTGTAAACTCCACACTGTAAACTCCACACTG
>CM060308.1:54690955-54693455 GCA_030674185.1 Monoplex corrugatus
AGAAATTAGCACAATGACCCATTAGTGAACAGCACATGCATTTAAAGGAACATCCCCCCCTTTTCAAAAAACAGAAAGTGTCAGATTTGGCCAATCTGTTTTCAATATCGCGTGTGTCCGCCCCGAGCCTGGATGCATGCTTCACAGCGCCGATGCATCGACCCCACAAGGGTACGGAGTGTGTCCTGAGGGATGGCCGCCCACTCGATCTGCAGGATGTCGACCAGCCTGGCCAGGGTGCCCGGTGGGGGGTGGTTGTCCCTGATGCGCCTCCCGAGCACATCCCAGAGGTGTTCAATTGGGTTCAGGTCAGGTGAGCACGCTGGCCAGGCCATACGGACGACTTCATGCTGCTCCAGGAAGTCGGTCACAAGCGTGCTCGATGCGCAGGTGCATTGTCGTCCTGGAAGATGGCGCCTTGACCAAGGTCCACAAGCGCAGGCAGTGCCACGGCCGCCAGAACCTCGTCCCGGTACCGGACCCCGTTCAGGATGCCGTCAATGGGGAGCAGGGGGGTCCGGGTACCACGGCTCATGCCACCCCACACCATCACCGACCCGCCGCCGTACCGGTTATGCTCTTGGACAGTGGCGTCAGCGAACCTCTCCCCTTGACGTCGCCACACCCGAGCCCGGCCATCGTTAAAGGTCAGGGTGAACCTGGACTCATCCGAAAACAAGACCCGGGCCCACTGTTGCCTTGTCCAGGTCACGTGCTCCCTGGCCCAGGTCATGCGGCGCACTCTGTTGACCGGTGACAGCACGGGTCGGACGGCCGGTCTCCGTGACCTCAAGTTTGCCTCATGTAGCCGTCTTCTCACCGTGCTGCAGCTGATGTTAGCACCTGTTGCGTCCCTCAGCTGACCCCTCAAGGTCACCGCAGTGGATGCCCTTTCCCTCAGGACGGAGAGGGCAAGGTAGCGGTCTTGCTGTCTTGTCGTTACTCTGGGTCGACCCGTGTGACGCCTTTCCTGGACTGCTCCAGTCTCATTGAAGCGCTCCAGCAGTCTCTGGATTGTGGAATGCGACACTTCAAGTCGTCTAGCAACTTCCCGCTGCGCTAGGCCTTCATCAAGCAGAGCGAGGGCTCTCCCCCGCTGCTCATCCGTCATCCGTCGTCTTGCAAGCATGGTTAAAACGAACCAAGAACGGGTCCTTTTTATCCTCGTCTGCGGGCAACTTTGGCTGGAGTAGTGTTCAAAAAGGGCTTGCCTTGCACGTGCAAAGCGAATTTTGTCGCTACCTTGCCTGCGTCGTCAGAGAGACCCTGCTGAAGATTCGACAATTTCGTGTGGAAATTGTCTTCCTTGGGCCGCCCATTACAAATCGGCAAATCCCCAAACACGTGCCAAAAGGAAACTGCAATGTTGTCTGAGCTCTTATCCATTCAGTTACGGCAACGAATTGGAGAAAAGAGTAAGAGAAAATAGGTTATTTCTCCTTTCAAAAATTGACTCAAAAACGTTCCTGGCCCTTCAATAATGACGTGTAGTATATATATGTATATATGTATATGTATATATACTCCTAATCATAATTTAAGGGCCACTTCTTCCTTCCTCTCTAATTTTAAGTTGAAATAATTGACAATGTTTAGAATTGATTCTATGTTTTATTTCATCACTTCCACACCTGTTTTGGAAAAAGAAATTAGCACAATGACCCATTAGTGAACAGCACATGCATTTAAAGGAACATCCCCCCCTTTTCAAAAAACAGAAAGTGTCAGATTTGGCCAATCTGTTTTCAATATCGCGTGTGTCCGCCCCGAGCCTGGATGCATGCTTCACAGCGCCGATGCATCGACCCCACAAGGGTACGGAGTGTGTCCTGAGGGATGGCCGCCCACTCGATCTGCAGGATGTCGACCAGCCTGGCCAGGGTGCCCGGTGGGGGGTGGTTGTCCCTGATGCGCCTCCCGAGCACATCCCAGAGGTGTTCAATTGGGTTCAGGTCAGGTGAGCACGCTGGCCAGGCCATACGGACGACTTCATGCTGCTCCAGGAAGTCGGTCACAAGGCGTGCTCGATGCGCAGGTGCATTGTCGTCCTGGAAGATGGCGCCTTGACCAAGGTCCACAAGCGCAGGCAGTGCCACGGCCGCCAGAACCTCGTCCCGGTACCGGACCCCGTTCAGGATGCCGTCAATGGGGAGCAGGGGGGTCCGGGTACCACGGCTCATGCCACCCCACACCATCACCGACCCGCCGCCGTACCGGTTATGCTCTTGGACAGTGGCGTCAGCGAACCTCTCCCCTTGACGTCGCCACACCCGAGCCCGGCCATCGTTAAAGGTCAGGGTGAACCTGGACTCATCCGAAAACAAGACCCGGGCCCACTGTTGCCTTGTCCAGGTCACGTGCTCCCTGGCCCAGGTCATGCGGCGCACTCTGTTGACCGGTGACAGCACGGGTCGGACGGCCGGTCTCCGTGACCTCAAGTTTGCCTCATGTAGCCGTCTTCTCACCGTGCTGCAGCTGATGTTAGCACCTGTTGCGTCCC
>CM060308.1:54700955-54703455 GCA_030674185.1 Monoplex corrugatus
GCACGCACGCATACACACACACACACGCACCACACACGTGCGCGCATGCATACACTTACAACACATACAAATGCACGCACACACATACATACACACACATACACACACAGACATAATTCATACACTCATGTAGACACGTACACACAAGCGCGCGCACGCACGGACGCACGAAAATACACACATTTATTTTTAAGATAATTCTCGAATTTTATTCATTATGATGGTGGTTGTAGTGATAGTTGTGGTAATAGTGGTAGTAATGGTTGTAGTGATAGTAGTGGTAGTGTTGGTAGTAGTGGTAGTAGTGGTAGTGTGTGATGATGATGATGATGACGATGATGATGATAGTGATGGTGATGATTATGACGATGATGGTGATAGTGATGATGACGTGGTGGTGGTGGTGATGGTGGTGGAATAATCTAACAAACTAGCTTTCAAAAAGGCTGGATTTGTGTGTGCGCGTGTGTCGTCGTCGTGACGACGATGATGATGATGATAATGATGACGATGACGACGACGACGACGACGACAACGACGATGATGATGATGATGATGATGATGATAACTATGATGATGATCTCATCATCATCATCGATCACCATCATCATCATTGATCATCATCATCATCATCCATCATCATACCGACGACGACGACGACACACGCGCCCACACAAATACATCCAGCCTTATATAAATGTAGTTTATTACATTAACTCCACCACCACCACCATCACCAACACCATCACCACCACCACCATCACCAACACCACCATCACCGACACCACAACACCCCCATCACCAACACCAACACCATCACCACCACCATCTCCGACCCAATCTCTTTCTTTGTGTTCTCTCCGCCCCTAACTAACCCCCTCCGCTTGCCTACTCCCCCAAGTCTCTCTCTCTCTCTCTCTCTCTCTCTCTCTCTCTCTCTCTCCTCTTTCTCTTCCCACCTCTTCCCGTCCCTAATCAATACGAAGTGGTCTCCTTAGACCTAAAAGACAGGGTGTTTAGTGCCAGGGATGAGTGGAATGCGTTGTTATATCGATTCAATTTACACGTTGCCAGTCATGAACCCCGCGCCTATACATACATCTACCTCCTGCTGGACGAAACGCCAGGGAAGTCTTGCTTGTGTATTTGGAGCAGACACCGTTCATTTACTCTTGGAATAGTGTGTGTGGGTTTTCTATATGAAAAAGAATAATGGAGATTGTTTCATATCGATTGCAGAGAGGTGTCTGTCAGTGTGTGTGTGTGTGTGTGTGTGTGTGTGTGTGTGTGTGTGTGTGTGTGTTGTGTGTGTGTGTGTGTGTGTGTGTGTGTGTGTGTGTGTGTGTGTGTGTGTGTGTGTGTGTGGGAGCTAGTAAGTACGTGTGCAAAGTATGTGTGTATGTGTGTGTGCTAGTGTTCTCGTGCTCGCGCATGTGTGGGCGTCGTGCGTGCGTGCGTGCGTGCTTGTGAGTGTATGTATGTGTGTGTGTGTGTGTTTCTGTGACAAAAATGCTTTTATCCAGATTGCTCCGCTGTTTTTGAACGGGTCTTTATCAAATGTTGATGAAAAGTGTGGACTGTTGAGAATTCGTGAATGTATAAATCTAAAATCATGGCGCCAAGGTCAAGGTCACAAGGACCTAATCGTGCCTACAATCTGCTCTTTTTGAGGACAGTGTACGAACAAAAAATTTTTTTTCCGTAATTCCAGGCAATATATCAATTATGTTTCAACTGTTGTGACCGTCTGTCATTGCTCTCGCTTACCAATAAATTTCATTTCATCCGGAGCTTCTTCAAGATTACAGTGACCTTAAGAACACACAAAAAAAAGTGTTTTTTCTATAAAAGGATTTTGTATGAAAGGAGAAAGTATCATAGTGGCTTGAATGTCTAAAAAAAATTTTTTTTTTTATAAAAATAGAGATTATTATAATGGCTTGACTTTCTGCTTTAAAACAATGATGTCTGTGATGTCTTTCTAACATTGCCTCTCTTTCTGTCTTATGAATATCATGGTCAGTCATGCCTATACTCGCAGATTGTTGGTGAGGGAGAGGAAGAGTTGGGAAATGGAAAAGATGGCAGTGTTTGTTTGTGTGTCTGTTTCTTTGTTTGTTTCGGGTTGTTGTTGGTGTTGTTGTGTACGTGCTGATGTCATTTATTGCATTATTTTCTAGTGTCGTGATGTGTGTGAGTGTGTGTGTGTGTGTGTGTGTGTGTGTGTGTGTGTGTGTGTGTGTGTGTGTGTGTGTGTGTGTGTTGTGTGTGTTGTGTGTGTGTGTGTGTGTGTGTGTGTGTGTGTTGTGTGTGTGTGTGTGTGTGTGTGTGTGTGTGCGCGCGCGCATGTGTGTATGTGTGTGTGTTTTCTGGATGGAGGGAGGAGGGGGTGCATGGGTTGGATGAGTTACGGTAATCGGAGACGAAAATAATCATGTTTGTGTGCAGATGACGCTTATGTCGTTCTGATTGAATATAATTTCTGTAATGTGATTCTATA
>CM060308.1:54710955-54720955 GCA_030674185.1 Monoplex corrugatus
TTGTGCATTTATTCTTTTTTGTCTTTTGTATACGTCTGACAAAGACCAGTTGGCCGAAAATTGGCACCTGTCTTGTTTTGTCGTATCAAATTCGCGTTCTAATTCTAGTTTGTGTTTTTTTTATTTTCTGGTTCCTATTTGCTTGAACGCTGGCAGTGTTTGTGTTGCAGGGTGGGTGTGAACTTGAGACATCAGAGTAGTTTTTTTTAAAAATCTATGGCTCATTTCCTGAGCCACCCACTGGACAAAATTATTTATCAGCTAGGAAATCCACTTTCCTTCTGTTTGTCGTGTTTTGTGTCCCCTTACGCAACTTTCTTTCTTTTATTGTTGTTTAAAGCCCAGCCGACTGCGCAGAGCCATATCAGGGCTATCTTACGCAACTAACGCCTCTTCTCTCTGTCTGTCTGTCTGTCTGTCTGTCTCTCTCTCTCTCTCTCTCTCCCTCTCTCTCTTTCTCTGTCTCTGTCTGTCTCTCTCTCTCTCCCTCCCCTTCTCTCTCTGTTTCACTCCTTCTGTCTGTCTGTCTGTCTCTCTCTCTCTCTTTCCTTTTCTCTTTCTGTCTCTGTCTCTGTCGCTGTCTCTGTCTCTGTGTCTGTCTGTCTCTGTATCTGTCTCGCTCTCTCTCTGTCACTCCCCCTCTCTCTCTTTCTGCCTCTCTTTCTGTCTTTCCTTCTCTGTCTCTCTGTCTTTGTATATGTCTGTCTGTCGGTCGGTCTGTCTCTGTTTCTCTATCTCTCTGTCTTTGTCTCTGTCTGCCTGCCTCTGTCTCTGTCTGTCTGTCTGTCTGTTTCTCTGTCACTATCTCTCTCTCTCTCTCTCTCTCTCTGTCTCTCTCTCTCTCTGTCTCTCTCTCTCGATTCTCTGTCTCTCGCAAGACACGGGGACAGGGTGATAAAATGAAGGGGATACGTGTGGAAAAGGAATGGAGGTAAGCAATCTTGTAGCGCTCACTTTCTTCCCTTTACTTCATTTCCTGTGTCTGGGCGGCTGGCAGACCTCCAGTCTGTGACTATGGAAATCTGTGTCTGCTCCATTCATACTGGAGAAGACTTTCCCCCCACTGGAAAATAAAAACGGGTGTGGCCCTAGACAGCTCCGTTAATAAGACACATCAATGATGCATAGGCTTTTTCAAAAGACCTGTCCCTATAAGCGTGAAAACGGAATTACAGACACGTAAAGGGATCAGACAAGTTGGCTGGCAAGCAAGGGGTTAAAAAAAACCCCAGACATACGTCTGCTTTAAAGGAAACCAAATACTTTACGTAACAGCTATGTAAAGCAGTGGTTTAAACGCAGGGTTGAAATCAAGTAATGCCTGAGAAACGAAAGTGAAATTCGGTTGTGTTATAGAGGGAGAAACGAACGCTAAGTTATGACAACTGAAATGCCTTAACGGGGGGGGGGGGGGGGGGGGGGGGGGGTGGGGGGGGGGAGAGAGAGAGAAGGAGAGACAGAAAATCAGCTTGCCAGTAGGCCCAAGCCACATCATTCTCCGCTGTTTGCTCTGTCCCAATCGTGCGATTTCTAAGAGAGCCCGCTTGCAGGAAATATCGAACTGTTTGCTTCCAACAACAGGCGATTCGTCGTTTATGGTGGGTGAAACTAGCTCTGCGATGTCGACTGTACGTAGGTGCTTGTATGTTATTGGCTGGCTATAGGACAAGGAGTGTGTGAGCTGCACAACTGTTGATCTTCATTGTATTTCTTTGGTGGATGTGAGGACGACTTTCTGTGGTGTGCTGAAGGTTGTGTTCTTCTTGCCCGTTGGTGTGTTGACTTGATGTTTGTTTTCTTATTTCTATGTTTTTAGCGTTCCGTTATTGTGATAGTCATGTATGGAACCTTACGCCTACACTGTGTAGCGGATATGTAGCTGCATAGTTTGCTTACTAACTTCCAATCATTTTCAGTGGGCGGGGCACGTTCGGTATTTTCATGTTTTTTCTAAACCAACAGACAGTGACATGCCTTACTTACAGGATCTTTAACCTGCGTATTTGATGTTCCGCTTGCCTATACATACGTACGTACACATAAAGGTGATTTGGTCAGTATCAGATCTACACGCATGTCGACCGTGGACAAAAACTCTCCATCCTTCAGCCAGCAGGCAAGAAGATATCGATGTAGGATCAATCAATCCCCAGACATTCCGACTGGAAGTTTGAAGTCTTACCCACTTGACTATGGCTCCCAGTGATTTAGTGTTTATACCATAACAGCCATGCCATACTGTGCTGATCGATTCTTGTGTGATGGTGCCTGTGTGATGGGAGGGGGGAGAAGGTGGTTGATGGGAGGGGGGGTGGGGGGTGGGGAGAGGTAAAGCCAAGGACAGTGCGAGTGAGTTACGAGAGTACATGGCACACTGACGGTGCTACACAGCACGACGCCGATCGATTGGCACAGGTTGGGTTGTAGGGGTTGTGTTGGTGGGAGAGGGTTGGGGTTGTTTCTCTGTGTGTGTGCGTGTGTGTGTCCGTGTGTGAGTGTGTATGTGTGTGTCTGTGTGTGTGTGTATGTGTGTATGGTGTGTGTTGTGTGTGTGGTGTGTATGTATGTGTGTGTGTGTGTGTGTGTGTGTGTGTTGTGTGTGTATGTTGTGTGTGTGTGTGTGTGTGTGTGTGTGTCCGTGTGTGTGTGTGTTGTGTGTGTGTATGTGTGTGCGTGTATGTATGTGTGTGTGTCCGTGTGTGTGTTTATGTGTGTTGTGTATGTGTGTGTACGTGTATGTGTGTGTGTTTGTGTGTGTGTTATGTGTGTGTGCCCCTGTGTGTGTTTGTGTGTGTGTGTGTGTGATGTGTGTGTGTGTGTGTATGTGTGTGTGTGCCTGTGTGGTGCTTTTGTGTGTGTGTGCCTCTGTGTGTGTTTATATGTATGTATGTGTGTGTGTGTGTGTGTGTGTGTGTGTGTGTGTGTGTGTGTGTGTGTGTGTGTGTGTGTGTTGTGTGTGGTGTGTGTGTTATGTTTGTGAATGTGTGTGGGGAATGTGTGTGTGAATGTGTGTGTGAATGTGAATGTGTGTGTGTGAATGTGTATGTGTGTGCTTGAATGTGTGTGTGAATGAGTGTGTATGTGTGCAGGTGTGTGTGTGTGTGTGTGTGTGTGTGTGTGTGTGTGTGTGTGTGTGTGTCTGTTTTGTGTCTGTGTGCGTGTGTCTGTGTGTGTATGTCCGTGTATGCGAGTATATGCGTATGTGTGTGCGTGTGTGTATGTCTTAGTGTGCGCGTGTGTCTGTGTATGTGTGTGTATGTGAATGTGTGTCTGTGTATGTGTGTGCCTGTGAGCACGCACGTGTGTATATGTGTGTGTGCGTGTGTGTGAGTATGCCTGTGCATGTGTGTGTATTTATGTGTGTGTTTATGTATGTGTGTATGATGTATGTGAATGAATGTATGTGCAAGTGTGTGTGTGTGTATGTGTGTGTGTCTGTGCCTGTGTGTTTGAATGTGTGTGTGTGTGTGTGCGTGCGTGCGTGCGTGCGTGCGTGTGTGTGTGTGTGTGTGTGTGTGTGTGTGTGTGTGTGGATGTGAATGTGTGTATGTGTGAATTAGTCTGTGTTTGTGTGTGTGTGTGTGTGTGCGTATGTGTGTGTGTGTGCTTGTGAAGAAGATTTCTGTTTGTGCGAGTGTGCTTGCGCGCGTGTGTATAAGTGTGTGTGTATGTATGTATGTATGTATGTATGTATGTATGTATGTATGTATGTATGTATGTATGTATGTATACATGTATGTATGTATGTATACATGCATATATATATATGTATGTATGCATATATGCATGTGTGTATGCATGCATGTATGCATGTCTGTATGTAAGTATGTATGGCTGTATGTATGTGTGTGTATGCATGCACGCATGTATGCATGTATGTATGTATGTATGTATGCATGTATGTATGTATGTATGTATGTATGTATGTATGTATGTATGCGTAATGTAAGGGTGGCTGGTGACAGCAATGTGTTTACGTATGTGTGTGATGGTGGAAATAGAAGTGGTATGCGTGGTATGCGTGTTATGCGTGGTATGTATCAATGTATGCATGTACATATGTTGTCTGCGTGGACGTGTGATGTCTGGCATGCATGCATATGAGTGTGCTGCGCGTGCGTGCGCGTGCGCGCGTGTGCGCGCGTGTGCGCGTGCATGTTAATCTCGAAGTGGGCGGTATACCCGCGGGAAATGGCCCATCCTTAAAATTGTGTTTAGTGCACGTAGCACATATCGACGTAACCGTCTTCGTTTGTCGTTGCATCATAGCGGCGTCTTCACCCACCATCAAAGTAGACTTGAGAAGACAAAAGGAAACTTCTTTCCATATGTTTTTTTTTTCAGTGAGCATATAGGCTTCATCAGTCTGAAAATTCTAGGTGGATTTCAGATTGTAAACCAGATTTTGCAAAAGAGAAATAAGTGAAAGACACTTATTCATTAGAATGGAGTGAGTGTTCTTGTGACTCAAATGTAAGTGAACAAGACGCGAATATCCTATAACTCCAAAAGTTCAAGCTTGGTGTCAGATTTGAAGTAAATGTTTTGCGTGTACAGAAAACACAGAAAGCTACTTTATAACTAAAAATTGTGTTCGGAACTCAAATAAAAGTCTGTGTAAATCAGTAAGCTCAACCTGATTTTTCAAAGTGGAAACGAATATTCGAAGTGAAAGGAAAACGAAGAAATGATAGAAAAGATCTACAAGAGAAAGGCACAGAAACAACAATAGAAATAAACAATAAAAAGACAGGAATTGAAAGGAAATGAACATTTTTCTATCAGTTTAGATTCTAGTATTAGCACACAGGCCAACCTGCATGTCTATCGTTGTTAATCTATTTATGTTATTAAAACAAAAGAAAGTATAATGCTGCAAAAGAATTAGAAACTGAAATCTATCGTTGTTAATCTATTTATGTTATTAAAACAAAAGAAAGTATAATGCTATTAAAGAATTAGAAACTGAAACAGAAAAAGAAAAGGACACAACGAGAAGAAGAGACAAGGATATTTTAGTCCCAAGAAAGAAGAAACGAAGCCACAGAAAACAACACATAAAACCAGCAATAGAAGGAAGGAAAGGGAAAAGACAAAGATGTTGCTACTGATTAAGACTGACACGCAATAAACCTTATTTCAGTGTGTTATGGGGTCAGTCGATAACAAAGACACTAATTAACCTTTAGACAACCTCACGCGCCGCACTGTGCCAACCAACCACGCGGCTTCCCAGCTCCCAAGAGCAACGAACGTCCTTCATTCACTCACTTACTGTCGTCTGTGACGAGTACTTCCACATTCCCAGACACAGACACTGTCGCTTTTCTTGGTTGTCTTTTTGACAGTGGAGTGGAGGAGGTAGAACAGGCTGGGCTCTGGGTTTGTGAAGGATCTCGGAGGGTTTGGGGACCTGTTTAGAACTTTGAGCATTCACGCTCAGCAGTAGAAAAATACACTGGTAGATTAATCGTATGTATAACCTACCTGTCAGCATCCATGCTGTCAGTGTCTGATCGTAGCTGGTAGGTGTTACTGAAGGTGTATAAATCTGTTTACACGTTATGAAAATATGTCGTTGTGATTTCTAAATTCCGTTTTTTTCCTTAAAGCGAACTCTGTGAATCGAAACGTGACCAAACGTACTTTTCTCATTTTCTCGCTGACCGTGTGAAAAAGAAATAAGTTAGGTATTTGGACAGTTCAGTGCTGGGTTTTCATTTGGTATTTTCATTTCAAATATTTATTTTTCAGTGTTGTCAGGTAGTCTGAGGTGAGTTTGCAGTTTGACGAGAAGTGACTGGGTCTTTTTGTTGAGCAACAGACTATCTTTGTTTTTGATAGAGCCATGGATTGTCTAGCTCTTTTGATGGAGCCATGGATTGTCTGGCTCTTTTGATGGAGCCATGGATTGTCTGGCTCTTTTGATGGAGCCATGGATTGTCTAGCTCTTTTGATGGAGCCATGGATTGTCTAGCTCTTTTGATGGAGCCATGGATTGTCTAGTTCTTTTGATGGAGCCATGGATTGTCTGGCTCTTTTGATAGAGCCATGGATTGTCTGGCTCTTTTGATGGAGCCATGGATTGTCTGGCTCTTTTGATAGAGCCATGGATTGTCTGGCTCTTTTGATAGAGCCATGGATTGTCTGGCTCTTTTGATAGAGCCATGGATTGTCTGGCTCTTTTGATAGAGCCATGGACTGTGTGGCTCTTTTGATAGAGCCATGGACTGTGTGGCTCTTTTGATAGAGCCATGGACTGTGTGGCTCTTTTGATAGAGCCATGGACTGTGTGGCTCTTTTGATAGAGCCATGGACTGTGTGGCTCTTTTGATAGAGCCATGGATTGTCTGGCTCTTTTGAGTTGGCTAATCCGCTTCCTATCTTCATGCTCCAGTCATGCTGCTGGTGTTAATGGGTCACGTTCACAGTTTCCCCCTTCTCTCCTCATTCTACACTTTGCAAGATGTTTTTACATATACATATGCATATCTATCTATCTATCTATCTATCTATCTATCTATCTTCTATCTATCTATCTATTATGTCTGTCTGTCTGTCTCTATCTATCTATCTATCTATCTATCTATCTATATATCTATCTTTCTATCTATCTGTCTATCTATCTATCTCTATCTATATATCTATCTATCTCTATCTATCTATCTATCTATCTATCTGTCTATCTATAGATCTATCTACGATCTATCTATCTATCGATCTGTCTATCTATCTATCTATCTATCTATCTATCTAACGTCTTTGACTGAAGCGCAAATCGATGAAGCTTGAGACGACTTCCATACATTGTGAGTCGGTATAACGTATTTCTGGTACTTAACGACCACCTTCAGGTTCACAGTCAGGTGTAAAGTATTGTCGTCTTTGAGACAGTTTTATGAACTCATCGTGCCTGCGACCGATAGTTTAATGTGATAGACAAGTCACAGCGTGTGTGTTACAGGGTTTTTTTCCTGTGATAGATAACTCACGAAGTGTTTGTGAGTTGTTGTTTTTTTTTTTAGACATTTTTGTCTTTGATGAAAAAGCCATGGAGTGTTTGTGACACGTGTTATTTTTACTCGACGTTTTGACTTTGATAGATACCTCACGGAGTGTTTGTGAATGGTTCCTTAACCAGACATTTTAACTGTGATGGAAAATCCATGGAGTGTTTGTGAGGATTTTTGTTTCTAGACATTTTGTCTTTGATGGCTAACCCATGGAGTGTTTGTGAGGATTTTTTGTTTTTAGACATTTTGTCTTTTATAGATAACCCATGGAGTGTTTGTGACAAATGTTATTTTTTACTAGACAGTTTGACTGTGACAGATAGTTCTGGGGTATTTGTGATAGCATTTTTACACATGTTTTGTGTGATAGATAACTCGTGGAGCATTTCTAACACATTTTGACAATTTTTACAGAAATATTTGCTCCGACAGATAATTCAATTGTGACAGATCTTTAAAAAAGTTTTATCAGACACTTTTGCTTTGATAGATAACTCGTAAAGCGTTTGTGAGAGGTTTTTTTTTTACTGTGACAGATAACTCATGCTTTCGTCATGTGCAAGGTAGTACTCTTGTTCATAATTGTAGACTCAACGTTTGTTCCGTGCTTCTAACAACTAACTCTGGAATTCATCGGACGTGTAACATATTTCTCGCTCTGACAGATAACCCAAACGCTGATGTTTAGCAGCTGTCAGAAAACTCGTAGTCAGCGTGAGGCATTTCTCGTCCATGTTTAGTAAATTGAGAGCCCAAACACCCTATGTGTAATATGATTCTCTTTCAGTTCGATAGATGAATGATAAAATTGTGCTGTCTACAGTTTAACCTATGTCTCCTCAGTCAGCATAACTTGATAAATCATTAGTTTGTCATCGAGAATGTTTTTTCTATAGTCATCAGTTAAGTGACAAATGACTTTTAGTTTGTTTGACGTATTTTTTTTTCTAATTCAGCAGTCAATGAGTCACTTGTTGTGAATAAAGTATTATTGTCTTTCGAGGTCACATGCAAACAAACTCCTCCTCCATTGTATAATATCTAGTTTTCATGTTCACTAGGTAATTAATATTTGGTCCTGTGTGTAAATTCCATTGTTCAAGTTTACTAGTTCATAATAAAACCACTGGTCACTGAATAAGATCACTCGTTTTCAACATCTCTAAAATAACTCGTCCCTTGAGCGACACAGTCATTGTCCATATTTAGCAATTTAAAAAGTATAAATCTTCGATCTCGTTTATGTATAACTTCAAGTTCTATCAAGCTTGATGGTGAATGATTCTCTTGATTTGTGTAGAAAAGAAGCATCATTCGTGTAAAACTAACTGACAAATAAAGAACTCAACGTGGAACATATTCTCATCCGCATGTTCACCATTCAAAACAGATGCCTTCTTATTTGTGAAAGAATTTTACCATTGTTCAGCATTCGATGAATATTTGTGTGGAACATTATTCTACCCTTGCTCAGCATTAAACAACATCTCCTGTGTGTGACAGACATTTCACCATCTGATAAATACTTCCTTGTGCTTGTGGAACAATTATCTCATGTTCAGCTATTGACAGATATCTTTTTTTACTCTCGTATACACGTAAGAGAGTTGTCAACCATGCCCAGCTTCTGAAAAATGACTTCTTTGTGTGAAACAATCAGCAGTCATACTGCAGATCTGACAAACATCTACTTCATTATGCAGGAAAAATATTGTCAACAATGCTAGGTATTTTGTAAATGACTTCTACAACTGACGATGCTATTTCGTAAATAAATTCTTATGTCGGTGAAACAATTATTGGCCATGTCCAACGCGTGACAGTTGACTGCTTCATTATATTAAATAATGTCAATAACAATAGGTATTTTGTGGATGACTTCTACAGTGTTGGCGTCTTATGAATGATTTTGTCTGTCTGTGAAACAGTTAGCAGTCATGCTCAAGGTTTGATAAATATCTACTGCATTACGTAGAGAAATTGTCAGCAATGCTAGGCATCTTGTAGTAAATCGCTCCTACATTTGATGTTGGCATTCTGTAAATATTTCTTCTGTCTGTGAAACGGTTATCAGTCATGCTCAAGGTCTGACAAATGACCACTTCATTTTACAGAATAAAAGTCAATGATACTAGGTATTTTGTGAATATAAACAATTTCTTATGTCTGTGAAACAATTATCAGCCATGACTGAAGGTATGACATATGACTACATTATTATACAGAAACAATTTGTATAATTATTATTTTAGGTGTTTTGTGGATGACTTCTACAACGTGGGCGTTTTGTGAATGATTTCATCTGCCTGTGAAACAATTAGCAGCTGTGCTCAAGGTTTGATAAATATCTACTTCATTACGCGGAGAAATTGTCAGCAATGCTAGATATCTCGTAAGTCATTCCTACGACTGATGTTGGCATTTTGTAAATAATTTCTCCTGTCTGTGAAACTATTAGCAGCCATGCCCAAGGTCTGACAAATGATTGCTTTATTGTGTGATAAAAAGAACAACAACAACAACAACAACAACAAAAAACTCAGGTCAACAATGTTAAGCATCTTGTAAATGACTCCTCTTCCATCTGCGTGTGGAAAATTATTCTCAACGATTTCAGCATGACATAAACAACTCCTCGCGTGTGTGAGACAATTCTCACCTAACTTCAATATCTGATAAATATCTTATCCTGCGTTCGTGTGTGTGTGTGTGTGTGTGAGTGCGGGTGTGTGTGGGAACCAATCCACCCTCATCCATGTTCAGCAGCAAGTTGTGGGAGTTGGACTACTCCCCTAGAAATTTACTGTCGCTCTGTTGTGGGTTTTTCGCCTCCTCGGTCCGACGGACCCCTGGAGGACGGTTTGACGATGACTGGTCGTCAACAGGGGAGAGAAGTGAGGTGGTGGGCACCAGTGAAAAGTGTCACCCTGGTGTTGCCACGGACAGCTATGATGAAGACCATCAGAAGGTGAAAATCAGGTCTGCAG
>CM060308.1:54728455-54730955 GCA_030674185.1 Monoplex corrugatus
AAAGCTCTTGATGACACGAAACAATGGCTTGGTCTGGGCGAGTTTTCTCTCTCTATGGGCAGACAACTGATGCAGGACGTTTCTCTAACAATGACCGTTTTGCTGATGAACGGAATTTTCTCTCTAACAATGACTGCTGTAGTTTTGTTGACAGTTTCGGTTTCAATTTCACTTTCTCAATACAGCGTTTCGTTTCTGCGTTCCACAGCAACAGAAGAGTTTTCCCTGACGTAAAGTCTTTAGATAAGTGAATCATTTTATTAGAAATATACGCGTGCACGCGCGCGCGCGCGCGCGCACACGCACACACACACACACACACACACACACACACACACACACACACACACACACACACACACACACACACACACACACACACACACACACACACACACAAATGACGGTGCTGCACTGCAACGAAGCTATTTTTCGAGGAAGAATAGCCTGAATTTCACATGGTAAATTCCCTGTGACAATGCATAAAAATTGAAAGAAATGAATAGACAGACAGGCAGACAGACAGGCAGACAGACAGACAGACATATAGATAGGTAGATAGATAGATAGATAGATAGACAGACAGACAGACAAATAGATAGACAGATAGATAGATAGATAGATTGGCAGATAGGCAGACAGGAGATAGACAGATAGATAGATAGATAGATAGGTGGATAGATAGATAGATAAATAGATAGATAGATAGATAGATAGATAGATAGATAGAGATAGAATAAACAAAGAAACGTGGCCTTGTGTTATTACCATGTCACTCTCACCAACTGAGCTATCGGGGCCACTGTTGACACTATCGTGAATAGTGACGTCTATAGTCCTAGTTTAAATGGCTGTAATTTCATCTGTGGCAAGCGAGTTCATTCAAAGATCATGGTTCATAGTCTAAGCACAAGGTCACAGCTGATGTTTATGTGCCAACTATCGTGGTGTATAATGGGTTGGCTGGCTCAGCTGACACAGCCGTGTACTCGGTATCTGATGTCTTCAAGTTTTATCCCTGCCCGTAGTATAAAAGGATGGCCAGTTTGCTGCCCATCATGATAATTCTATTATAATAGAAATAGAAATAAAAAATAAAAGGCTGGAGCTAAACAGCAAGAAGACTGAAGTCATGATAATCAGTAAAAAGAAAACAAACAAACAAAAACAAGAAATCCCCTTACGCAAAATAACAGCAAATGGTACAACTCTGAGACAGACTGATAAGTTTCAATACCTGGGAATGGTCACCTCACCGGACGGTAGATGCACATCAGAAATAGCCAGCAAAATCGGCCAAGCCAAAACAACGCTGAAGAAGATGAAAAGCGTTCTTACCAACAAATGCCTATCAAGTAACATCAGGAAGAGAGTTCTTGAATGTTATATAAAACCGATACTGTTGTACGGATGTGAGGCGTGGACAGTCAACACGCAAAGTTAGAACAAAACTGAGGCAACTGAAATGTGGTTTCTAAGAAGAATGTTGAGAGTTCCATGGACAGCAAAGAAAACAAACGAGACAGTCTTGATGGAAGCAGACACAAGATGTTGATTAATAAAGGAGATTACGTAAAGAAAAGCAACATTTATTGGACCTGTTCTAAGAAAAAGGGAATGAGAACACCTGATCACAAACAGGAAAGCTGGAGGGAAAGAGAACACCAGATGTATGTCTCGAAGGCCACGGGTAGACACTCAGGGAGAAAATGTTGGACGGACGTGCAATGTGGCTGAAGACAGAGAAGGTGGGAGATTTACTTGCAGCGACAGGGGATAGATTCGTGTGGAGGGCCATGATCGCCAACGCCATGCGGCAGGGCACATGATGATCATGATGATAATAATTCTAATGGTGTCAGCTTAGTATCATAAATCTATTTCATCACCAAGCTCCATGGCAGACAGCAGGAACTGGAAAAAAACCCGGCCACTTTCATTGTCAGATGTGGCTTGACTATGTAGATGGCAAAAGAAAGAAGAAGATAGGTTTCCCTTTCTCCCCTCTCTGCTTCTATCTCAAGACCAAGCCAGCACGCAGGGATTGCGCAGGCCCAGGAAGTCTACCAAAATCATCACCAGCATGTTTGGGTGAACCGTATATGGAACTCTCCAAGTGCGATGAATCCCTCTTGAACAAACTAATTTTCAAATTCTTGAATCAATGATGTGTCAACTCAGCGTTAGTACAGATTCTAGGCTTGTTTCTTTCCTAATCCAAAACAAGTGTGACTGTCCGCATTCAAGCAAACAGGGATCAGGAAAAAAAAACACGAAAAAAGAATCAGAACGCGTATTTAATAAAACCGGACAAGACAGGCGCAAATTTTCGGCCAACTGGCCTTTGTCAAGCGTAAGATTACAAAGAAACAAACACCAAATACAAAAAATTTAGGAGAAAAAAACTTTAAGTTCCCTGCTGCGTCGTCTAATATTTTTGATAATCTGGACGAAGCAGCAAGAAAGTTTCAGTCTTTTTCTCCTAATTTTTGTTTTTGGT
>CM060308.1:54753455-54770955 GCA_030674185.1 Monoplex corrugatus
GATTTGGCCAATCTGTTTTCAATATCGCGTGTGTCCGCCCCGAGCCTGGATGCATGCTTCACAGCGCCGATGCATCGACCCCACAAGGGTACGGAGTGTGTCCTGAGGGATGGCCGCCCACTCGATCTGCAGGATGTCGACCAGCCTGGCCAGGGTGCCCGGTGGGGGGTGGTTGTCCCTGATGCGCCTCCCGAGCACATCCCAGAGGTGTTCAATTGGGTTCAGGTCAGGTGAGCACGCTGGCCAGGCCATACGGACGACTTCATGCTGCTCCAGGAAGTCGGTCACAAGGCGTGCTCGATGCGCAGGTGCATTGTCGTCCTGGAAGATGGCGCCTTGACCAAGGTCCACAAGCGCAGGCAGTGCCACGGCCGCCAGAACCTCGTCCCGGTACCGGACCCCGTTCAGGATGCCGTCAATGGGGAGCAGGGGGGTCCGGGTACCACGGCTCATGCCACCCCACACCATCACCGACCCGCCGCCGTACCGGTTATGCTCTTGGACAGTGGCGTCAGCGAACCTCTCCCCTTGACGTCGCCACACCCGAGCCCGGCCATCGTTAAAGGTCAGGGTGAACCTGGACTCATCCGAAAACAAGACCCGGGCCCACTGTTGCCTTGTCCAGGTCACGTGCTCCCTGGCCCAGGTCATGCGGCGCACTCTGTTGACCGGTGACAAGCACGGGTCGGACGGCCGGTCTCCGTGACCTCAAGTTTGCCTCATGTAGCCGTCTTCTCACCGTGCTGCAGCTGATGTTAGCACCTGTTGCGTCCCTCAGCTGACCCCTCAAGGTCACCGCAGTGGATGCCCTTTCCCTCAGGACGGAGAGGGCAAGGTAGCGGTCTTGCTGTCTTGTCGTTACTCTGGGTCGACCCGTGTGACGCCTTTCCTGGACTGCTCCAGTCTCATTGAAGCGCTCCAGCAGTCTCTGGATTGTGGAATGCGACACTTCAAGTCGTCTAGCAACTTCCCGCTGCGCTAGGCCTTCATCAAGCAGAGCGAGGGCTCTCCCCCGCTGCTCATCCGTCATCCGTCGTCTTGCAAGCATGGTTAAAACGAACCAAGAACGGGTCCCTTTTATCCTCGTCTGCGGGCAACTTTGGCTGGAGTAGTGTTCAAAAAGGGCTTGCCTTGCACGTGCAAAGCGAATTTTGTCGCTACCTTGCCTGCGTCGTCAGAGAGACCCTGCTGAAGATTCGACAATTTCGTGTGGAAATTGTCTTCCTTGGGCCGCCCATTGCAAATCGGCAAATCCCCAAACACGTGCCAAAGGAAACTGCAATGTTGTCTGAGCTCTTATCCATTCAGTTACGGCAACGAATTGGAGAAAAGAGTAAGAGAAAATAGGTTATTTCTCCTTTCAAAAATTGACTCAAAAACGTTCCTGGCCCTTCAATAATGACGTGTAGTATATATATATATATATATATATGTGTGTGTGTGTGTGTGTGTGTGTGTGTGTGTGTGTGTGTGTGTGTGTGTACATGTATGATTATGTGTTTGTATGTGTGAGTGAGTGAGTGTGGTGTGTGTGCGTGTGTCTGTCTGTGAGTGTGTCTGTGTGTGCGCGCCCGCACGTGTGTGTATGTGCGGGGCGCACGCGCGCGTGTGTGTGTGTGTATTGAATGATTGGGGTTCGACTCCACTACCTGCCAGTCAATTATCAGTTGCGTTAACCACTTTGCCACGCTGACGAGCGATATCAATCAATGTTATACATTATGTATGTTTTCCTTCTCACCTCTGTCACTTAATCTTTCCAGATTTATTTATACAGGAAAGGTGCCATCCAATTTTATGGCATCAGACCTACTCTTTGATCTGGCCAATTACTGGATGAGCAGCATATTGAACGTAGCCATGCCCCAGACCTTGTATGTATTGGTTTGTGTGTGTGTGTGTGTGTGTGAGAGAGAGAGAGAGAGAGAGAGAGGGAAGGGAGGGAGAGAGAGAGAGAGTGACAGAGAGAGAGAGAGAGAGTGGGAGAGTGACACAGGTATAGTCAGACAGACATAGAGACAGACAGACAGACAGAGAAATAGAGAGACAGAGAGAGAGAGAGAGCGTAGGAGAGGGAGAGAGAGAGAGGGAGAAAAGAGAGAGAGAGAGAGCCAGAGAGAGAGACACACACACAGACATAGACAGACAAACAGACAGATAACCAGACAGAGAAAGACAGAGGGAGAGAGAGAGAGAAAGAGAGAGAGAGAGAGAGAAAGAGAGAGAGAGAGAGAGAGAAAGAGAGAGAGAGAGAAAGAAAGAGAGAGAGAGAGAGAGAAAAGAGAGAGAGAGAGAAAGAAAGAGAGAGAGAGAGAGAAAGAGAGAGAGAGAAACAGAGTGACAGAGACACAGACAGAGAAAGAGATACAGAGAGAGAGAGAGAGAGAGAGAGGGAGACAGACAGATAGACGGACAGACAGACAGTTAGACAGACAGAGACAGAGACAGAGACAGAGAGAAGGAGAGAGTGCGGGAGAGAGAGAGAGAGAATGAGTGACAGAGACACAGACAGAGAAAGAGACAGAGGCACAGAGAGAGAGAGAGAGGGGTGGAGAGAGAGAGGGGGGAGAGAGAGAGACAGAGATAGAGAGAGACAGACAGACAGACAAACAGACAGAGAGAAGGGGGGGGGGTGGGGGTGGGGAGTTGAAACTTAAAAACTATTACTTAAGGATAGTAGCGTGAGATCCTGTTGGATCTGTCTGATTCACAAACTTCACACTTCAAAAGACTTTACTGCTCAAACATAATATACTAAATACTGGCATACAAATATAAAAACAAAATGTGCTGATTAAAAATAAAAGAGTAATACAAAAATAAATAGATTAGAAACTTGCACATAAAGAAAAGGGGTAAAAAAAAAAGCAAATAGCTAGCATTGAAAGAAGAAGAAAAAAAGATAAAGGGGAAGTGGTTATCAGTGATGAGATAGGTACTAATATAACAGGGTGCATACAACGGATGTTTTAACTGGGGGGGGGGGGGGGGGAGCGAGAGCGAGCGAGCAAGAGAGAGAGAAAGAGAGAGACAGAGAAAGAGAGAGACAGAGACAGGAAGGGAGAGAGAGACAGATAGAGAGAGACAGATAGACCGACAGACAGAGAGGGAGAGAGAGGCAGACAGATAGACAGACAGAGAGGGAGAGAGAGGCAGACAGATAGACAGACAGAGAGGGAGAGAGAGGCAGACAGATAGTCAGACAGACAGAGAGGGAGAGAGAGGCAGACAGATAGACAGACAGACAGAGAGGGAGAGAGAGGCAGACAGATAGATAGACAGACAGACAGAGAGGGAGAGAGAGAGGCAGACAGATAGACAGACAGACAAAGAGGGAGGGAGAGAGGAAAGGAGAGAAAGACACAGAGGAGTGCGTATGTTTGCGTGTGTATGTGTGTGTGCTGTGTGTGTGCGTGTGTGTGTGTGGTGTGTGTGTGTGTGTGTGTGTGCACGTGTGCACGTGTGTGTGTGTGTGTGTGTGTGCACGTGTGCACGTGTGTGTGTGTGCGCGAGTGTGTGTGCTTATGTATAAACGAGCATGTGGTTGTCTGTCTGTATAAATATCAGGAGTATGTACCTAGTTTTCACGCCACAAGTTTCGATTTAACGTCTGTAAAATTGAGTGGAAAGTCATGAGATTGGACCTGTCTGGTTTAATGCCATTTGAGTACACATCACATTAGAATGAGACCTGGACGTCGTTGGAGAGCAGTAGATATCTTCTTACCAGGAGGTATTAATATCAAGGACAGACTACATGCATACCTAGCGAGGATAAAACTCGACCAGTGCGATTGTTTCCCTTTGTTAACTACTGCTATTTCTGCTAACACATTGTTCAAAGGGTTAGCGTGTTTTAACATGATTTATGCTTTATTTACCTTTTGTTGTCCTATTCACCCCCCCCCCCCTCCAACTCTTCCAATCCCGCTACCCCTCAGAATCCTCTCGCAGATTCGTTTCTATAGATGCTGCCATTTGTGTTTACGCTCTACGTGTTAACAAATGGACACTATATGTATATGTATATTGCTCTCTCTCTCTCTCTCTCTCTCTCTCTCTCTCTCTCTCTCTCTCTCTTTCTGTCTGTCTGTCTGTCTGTCTCTCTTTCTCTGTTTTAGTCGTAATGAATTTGATATCAAAATTAATACATATGACGTGAAGACTATCTTGATACTATGATATGATAATACATGTAGATATTAGTATATGTGTGGACAATGTTTAATTTGGTACTGTTGATACATTTATGTATGTTACGGCTACTATATTTATGCATGTTTATATGACATATGCGTGTGTGGCTGTATGCATGTGTGTTCGTGATGTATGTATGACGGTTGTGTTAGAGTGGTGTGTGTGTTGTGTGTGTGTGTTGTGTGTGTGTGTGTGTGTGTGTGTGTTGTGTTGTGTGTGTGTGTTTGTGTGTGTATGTGTGTGTGTGTGTGTGTTTGTGTGTGTGAATGTGTGTGTGTGTGTGTGTGAGAAAGAGAGAGAGTGAGTGAGCGAGTGCGCGTAAGTGTGTGTGAGTGTGAAAGTGTACGAGTATGCGTGTGTGAGCGTATGTGTGTCTGTGTGTGAATGTTTGTATGTTTGTGGGTGTGAATATGTTATGTGTGTATGAATGTGTATGTGCGTTCTAGGGGAGAGAGTGAGAGAGAGCGAAAGAGAGAGAGAGGGAGGACTGAGGTAGAAAGGGAGGAAGGGAGAGAGAGAGAGAGAGAGAGAGAGAGAGAGCTGTGTGTGCGTATGTGCATGGGAGTATGCGTTCGTGTGTGTGTGAGAGAGAGAGTGTGCGTGTGAGTGTTGTGTGTGTATGTGCGTGTGTATACGTATATATGTGTGCGTGCGTGTGTGCGTGTGTTTGTCTGTCTGTTTGTATCTGAAACTCTGTGTCTCTGTGTATATCTTTGTATATATTTGTCCTTGTAAATAACAACAACAACAACAACAACAACAACAACAACAAAACAGGCTTGATCAGCTTCACTTTCTCTACTGGTTGCCTGTGTTTCAAAGAATTTGATACAAAATCAATACATCATGCCACAGATGTATTAAAGGTATTACATCCACTTTATCTCCGTGACCATCTCCCAATGTTTACCTCTGTCCGACCTTTTCACTCTGCGTCTGATACTACTTGTCCATAAACCCCTCGATACAGATGATAAGATAGACAGGATGAAGGTCAGGTGTTAAATCAATGTGGCTCACCTCGTAGCTCGAACTCACAGTATTAGTCTGTCGGCGATATCATTTTTGATGGTAGCCGCTGATGCATACTCCGTCAGCTGTCTCCATCCCCTTCTGTCAACAGTCCTTCTGCTCGTCCACTTGGCTATGTTCTCTACATAGGATGTCGGCGGTCTTCCTTGTCGTCTCTTGCCCTCCATTTTGTCCTGGGCCACAGTCTTCATTTTATGGCAGTTCCGATGTCTAATAGCATGTACATTAGCCTGTAAATTGAGCGTTCAACCAACTGAACTACTGAGACCCGCTGACAGTTTCCGAGGGTTGGATAATATCTAGAAATGACCTTTGCATGTAGCTCCCCCCCCCCCCCCCCCGCCCAGTCCTGCTATGAATGGGTTCCCACCCCTTTCTTGGATTGGGAAAGGTGAAGCAACGAATGAGAGGAGACGAGCCCCGCCCTTATGATGCTGGCTCCGAGAACAGGTGCCATGTGTATGGTGATTATGGCACGTGTCTTAAGCCTGCACATAAACCCATCAGCTGGCCAGGTCCTGAGGCCCTACCTAGACTAGAAAATTGCGTCGCCGACAGGATGCGGTAGAAGAGTGTTTATCCTATATAAAATTGCTGAGATTTTCCGAAGGTTGGATAATAGCTAGAAATGACCTTTGCACGTAACTCCCCCCCCCCCTCCCCCGCCCAGTCCTGCTATGAATGGGTACCCATCCATTTCTTGGATTGGGAAAGGTGAAGCAACGAATGAGAGGAGACGAGCCCCGCCCTTATGATGCTGGCTCCGAGAACAATTTTGGTTTTATTATCTCACTCTTCTACCGCATCAGTCTTATAAAATAAAAAGACAATTTTATACAGGATAAACACTCTTCTACTGCATCCTGTCCTCGACGCAATTTTCTAGTCTAGGTGGGGCCTCAGGACAAAAAGACAAGTTTATATAGGATAACTCTCTTCTACTGCACCAGTCTTATAGGAGAAAAAGACAATTTTATTAGGATAACTCTCTTCTACTGCTCAGTCTTATAGGACAAAAAGACAATTTTATGCACGATAAACACTTCTACTGCATCAGTCTTACAGGACAACCTTATACCACTTACATGGACAATTTGATGTACGATAAACACTCTTCTACTGCGTCAGTCTTACAGGACAACCTTATACCATTTACATGGACAATTTGATATATGATAAACACTCTTCTACTGCATCAGTCTTATACGACAAAAAGACGCTTTTATATAGAACAAACACTCTTCTACCGCATCGTCTTATAGGACAACCACATGCTATTTACATGTACAATTTTTATATAGGATAAACACTATTCTACTGCATCAGTCTTATAGGACAAAAAGAGATTTTATGCAGGATAAACACTCTTCGTCAGCCTTACAGCACAACCTTATACCATTTACATAGACAATTTAATACAGGATAAACACGCTTCTACGACATCAGTCCTATAGGATAACCTTACCCCTTTTACGTGGAAATTTTATATAAAATAAACAGTCTTTTACTGCATCAGTCTTATAGGACAGTCTTATACCATTTGTATTGACAATTTTATGTAGGATAAACATTCTTCTACTGCATCAGTCTTATAGGACAAAAAGATGATTTTATATAGAATAAACACTCTTCTAGTGCATCAGCCTTATAGAACAAAAGTACGATTTTATATAGGATAAACACTCTTCTACTGCATCAGCCTTTTAGAAGAAAAGTGCGATTTTATATAGGATAAACACTCTTCTACTGCATCAGCCTTATAAAATAAAAGTACGATTTTATATAGGATAAACACTCTTATACCGCATCAGTCTTGAAGGACAACGTTATAACATTTACATGTACATGGACAATTTCGTATACGGTAAACTCTGTTTTACTGCATCACCCAGGATGTACATGAATGTATTGACATGTGTACTTAATTTTTTTTGTTTTTTGTTTTTTGTTTTGTTTTGTTTCTTTCCTGTTGAAGTTTATATGTTTTGAAGCGATTATAGCCCTGATATGGCCCTACGCAGTCGGCTGGGCTTTAAACAACAATAACAATAGTCCTTATAGGATAACCTTACCCTTTTTACATGGAGAATCATACACAAGGTAAACCGCGTTTCAACAGGAAGGTAGACTACCTACATCTAGATAACAAAAACTCGGAGTTCATACGATTGTTTCCCCTGGCTTACTTGGCAATGGCATCATAATCAATACTTCTAGCCGGAGAGAACTGAACTGAAATGAAACTTCATTTACCAGCATTATAAGATATGGCACATAGGCCAGCTTACATATCTGTCATAGATCATTTGCACGCGCGGACACATTGACCACAGATACATACATGTACATACATACATAGATACTTAGTTACATAGATACATACAAAGATATATAGATACTAACATACATAGATACATAGATACATGCATGCATGCATGCATACATACATACATGCATACATACATACATACATACATATATACATACATACATACATATATACATATATACATACATACATACATACATACATACATACATACATACATCATACATACATACATACATTCATATCTATGTATCTATGCATGTATCTAATTCATCTATCTATATCTGTCTGTCTATATCTGTCTATCTATATCTCTATAAATGTATATCATATAATTAATTTATGTACGTGCGTGTATATATATATTATGTGTGTGTGTGTGTGTATGTATATCTGTTGTGTGTGTGTGTGTGTGTGTGTGTGTGTGTGTGTGTGTGTGTGTGTGTGTGGTGTGTGTGTGTGTGTATGTGTAGTGTGTGTGGAGTGATTGTGTATGTGTGTGTGTGTGTGTGTGTGTGTGTGTGCGAAGCGGATATTGTGATTGTATAGTGAGGTTATGTGTGGCAAGAAGGTAAACAAGTATTGTGTGTGTTGTTGAGAGAGTTATATGTAGCAGTGAGGTACGGGGATGTGGCGGTGTGTTTGTGTTGTGTGTGTGTGTTGCGTGTGTGTGACGTGCATGTCGCGTGATTGTTGTGGTGTAAGCTGTATGCGTGTGTCATGTGCGTTTTATGTGTGCGGTTATGTGGTGTGCGTGTGTTTTGTGTGAATATGTGCATCTCTCTCTCTCCCCTACTTATTTTCTTCTTTTCGTTTCATATGCTTTTTAATTCAAAATGTCAAGCAGATTTTAGCATCATATGCTTTTTGATTTAGAATGTCAAATACATTTTTGCATCATACGCTTTTTGGTTCAAAATGTCAGGTAGATTTTAGCATCTGCACAATTAGAAAAATTGAATGAGCGTTATTGTATTGTCATTGAGAGAAAATACAGTTCATTCCTTCATTCATTCATTCCTTCATTCATTCATTCCTTCATTCATTCTTCATTCATTCATTCATTCATCCATCCATTTCATTCATTCATTCATTCATCCATCCATCCATCCATTCATTCATTCATTCGTTCGTTCGTTCGTTCGTTCGTTCGTTCGTTTATTCGTTCGTTCGTTCGTTCGTTCATCATCGATCCATCAATCTATCCATTCATTCTCCTTTCGGTGGATGAACGAGAACTGAGGGATAGAGAGACAGGAAAAAGTGGGAGTGCGAGGGCACAAATGTTTTGTGTGTGTTCTTGTGTGTGTGCCTTGTCTGTAGTGATGGTGATGTGTTATGTGTGTGTGGAGGGAGAGGGTGCTATCTAGACCTCCCTTGTATGTGTGTGTGGCAGGGAGAGAAGTGTCGTATCAAGATCCCATCTCAGTGGGTTGCGGGGAGGAGGTCGCTATATGACTCTCACTCAGTAGTGTTGGCGGATGAAAAGTGTCGCTATCTAATCTCCTCTATCAGTATGTGTGTGTGCAGGAGGGGGGTCGATCGCTTCATCATCAGTATGTGTGTGTGCAAGGAGAGGAGTGCGCTATCATAGTCTCATTCATATTGTGTGCGGAAGGGTCGCTTATAGATTCTCATCCTATCAGTATGTGTGTGTGGCAGGGAGAGGAGGGTCGCTATCATAGATTCTCCCCATCGTATGTGTGGCAGAGAGAGGGTCGCTATCATAGATCTCATCTATCATTTGTGTGTGGCAGGGAGGGGAGGGTCTATCATAGATTTCCCTTAGTTGTGTGTGCAGGAGGGGTCGCTATCAGATTCTCATTATCAGATTGGTGTGGCGGAGGGAAGTGTCGCTATCAAGATCCCATCCTATGTGGTGTGGCAGGAGGAAGTTCTATCAAGTTCCATCTAAGTATGTGTGTGGCAGGGAGGAGGGTCTATCATAGATTTCCTCTTCAGTAGTGGTGCGGAGAGTGTCTATCATAGACTCCATCCTATCAGTAGGGTGGCAGGAGAGATGTCGCTATCATAGTTCTCCATCTACAGTGTGTGTGTGGCAGGGAGAGGAAGTGTCGCTATCATAGTCTCATCTCATCATTGGGTGGCAGGAGAAGTGTCCTATCAAGTTCTCCTCATATGTGTGTGTGGCAGGGAGAGGAGGGGTCGCTATCATAGCCTCTCATCCTATCAGTTGTGTGTGTGCAGAGAGGGGGGTCGCTATACCTCCATCTATCAGTATGTGTGTGTGGCAGGGAGAGGAAGTCGTATTTAGCCCATCACAGAGGTGTGTGCGGAAGGAAGGTCGCTATCATAGCCTTCCATCCTACTATGTTGTGCGGGAGGAGGTCGCTATCATGCTCCATCTCAGTATGGGTGTGGCAGGGAGGGAGGTCGCTATCAAGGGACTCTCTCTATGTTAACGTAAGGTGAGGAGGTAAGGAAGGAGAGAGAGACACACACACAAACAGAGACAGAAACAGTCAGACAGTGAGACAGATAGCACGAGAAAAAGGGACTGAAGGAAAGAGAGAGAGAGAGAAAGAGGAGAGGAGAAGAGAGAGAGAGAGAAAGAGGGAGGGGAGAGAGAGAGAGAGAGAGTGTGTGTGTGTGTGTGTGTGTGTGTGTGCATGTGTGCGTGTGAAAGAGAGAGAGAGAGACAGACAGACAGACAGACAGACAGATAGACAGACAGAGACAGAGACAGATAGAAGACAGACGAATAGACAGAGACACAGACACACAGACACAGATACAGACAAAGAGAGAAGAATCGTCCACGCCTTATGACACTGTGTTGGGAGAGTGCAGTCTGAATCTCTTCAAGTTGTCTAGCGGGTCTAGTGAGAATTGCCATTATTAGAGTTGTATCGACAAGTTCCCAAACAAAACAAAACAAAACAAAATCCACATTCACACAAGTACAGAAGAAGGAAGAAAAGAGAAGAAAAAATCGGAGGACAAGGATAAAGAGGAGAAAAAGCGAGAAAGAAGAAGAAGAAGAAGAAGAGAAGAAGAAGAAGAAGAAGAAGAAGAGAAGAAGAAGAGGAGAGCGAAGAAGAAGAAGAAGAAGAAGAAGAAGAAACGAAAGAAGAAGAAGAAGAAGAGAAGAAGAAGAAGAAGAAGAAGAGAAGAAGAAAAAAGAATGAAAAGAAGAGAAGAGAAGAGATGGAAGAAAGAAGAAGAAGAAGAAAGAAAAAGAAAGAGAAGAAGAGAAGAAGAAGAAGAAGAAAAGAAGAAAGAGAAGAGAAAAGAAGAAAAAGAGAAGAAACGAAGAAGAGAAGAGAAGAAGAGAAGAAGAAAAGAGAAGAAGAAGAGAAGAAGAAGAAGAGAAGAAGAGAAGAGAAGAAGTAGGAAGAAGAAGAAGAAGAAGAACAGAAGAAGAAGGAAGGAAGAGAGAGAAGAAGGAAGAAGGAAGAAGAAGAAGAGAAGAAGAAGAAGAAGAAGAAAAGAAAAGAAGAGAGAAAGAAGAAGAAGAGAAGAAGAAGAAGAGAAGAAGAAGAAGAAGAGAAGAAGAAGAAGGAGAAGAAGAGAAGAAGAAGAAGAAGAAGAAGAAAGAAGAGGAGAGAAGAAGAGAAAAGAGAGAGAGAAGAGAAAAGAAGAAGAAGAAGAAGAAGAAGAGAGGAAGAAGAGAAGAAGAAGAAGAAGAAGAGAGAAGAAGAAGGAAGAGAAGAGAAAGAGGAAGAGAGAGAAGAGAAGAGAAAGAGGAAGACGAAGAGGAGAAGGAGGAGGAGGGGAGATGAGAAGAAGAAGAAGAGGAGGAGAGGGAGAAGGAGAGAAGAAGAAGAAGAAGAAGAGGAGGAGGGGGGAGGAGAGGGAGGAGAAGAAGAAGAAGAAGAAGAAGAAGAAGAAGAAGAGAAAGACAAAATGAGTAAGCCATTCTAACAATCTCCCTTTTTGCACAAAAAGGTATCTTTTAACAAAATCCAGATTTTGTATTCTCCATGTCTCTGTGGCACACACACGCACGCGCGCGCGCGTGCACACACACGCAACACACACACACCACCCCGTACACACGCACACACACACATGCACACACATACACACACATACACAAACACACAATCACACACACACACACACACACACAGGGCCGCGCACACACACACACACACACACACACACCACACGCACACACACCACACACACACACTCACAAACTTCAGTTGAACTAACTTGACTTGCATAGAAGACAGTGGCATAATGGACACCAAGTTGATCTGACAGTGAGTAGACATATTGGTCCTCACCCTCAAAATAGGCTTTCATGTAGGAAACAAGACCGATCCTGAAGCTGCGAAAACAATGGTGTAAACTGTCACAATAGTGAAAAACAGGTGTTGAATATTCTCAGAAGTTTAAGAAAGTGCTGTTCACTTATCGTTCTTGAAAAGTGCTCATTTTAAGCACAGTTTTGGTCCGTGTGACCTTGACCCGAATACTTTGCTTTCCAAACTTACACTTTCGCTAGTCCTGAATAGTCCTTATTTTTGACCCGAGTTTGTAAAGGTCCATTCGCGTTGGCGATCATGGCCTTCCATCTGTTTCTATCTCTTGTTGCCTCAAGCACCTCTTCCACCCTCTTTGCCTTCAGCCACTCTGCAAGTCCGTCCAATATCTTCTCTCTGGGTGTACCTGGTGCTCTCTCTCCCTCCAGCTTTCCCGTTGTGACCAGGTGCTCATAAAATGGCCTATACATGTTGCCTGTGTTTTCCTAATCTTCCTCATGATTCTTTCTTGTGTCTGCCTCCATCAAGACTGTCTCGTTTGTTTTCTTTGCTGTCCATGGAATTCTCAACATTCTTCTTAGAAATGAAAATCGATTATCTTCATTTTAATCTGTATTGGTGATGTTGTTACTTACACGAACAACAGACTAACCTTTATGACAAAAGGAGGTTTGTTTACATGGCTTGACCGTTCCATGGCAACATCTGAGACTGCCTATATGCGTACAATAATTCTACCAAAAACGAAATGATCACATTACAAATAGCTCACACATTTTAAATTTTCGCTGCTGAGAAGATAATCCAGATTTTCTACTTCTCAAGGTTATCATGACCTTGAAGAGGCATCACGAAAAATAAAACTTGACATGAAGCAATAAGAGACAATCAGAACAAAGATAAAAGAAAGTGCTGTTCGCATACCTCCGTGAAAAAGTGCTAAATTTAGACACGTTTTTGACTCATGTGACCAAGACCTTGGCGTCATAGCTTCCAAAATTATGCATTCACAACTTATCATCTGTCCACAACTCTGAGACGACAATCACACAGACAGATAGACACATTTCCCCCTCCAGTCAATATTCTGCTTGTTTTGTTGTTGTTATTATTGTTGTTGTTGATTTTGTTATTTCTTTTTTTTTTTTTTAGAAAGGAAGGGAGATTAAAAAGGTAAAGTAAGGTAAAGTTTGTACCGTATTTCTGATATTGTAGGAAAGTAGGGTGGTACAGGCCACAATTTTTCCGAAGTCCAACATTATGGTTGTGCCATTGTCCTCTTCTTTGTTTTATTATTTTTACCATCCAAAAGTGGAAAAATAACGAATGACAGTACCACAAATCCACCATCTTCAAAATCCCACTCTCACTTCCTCTCCCTCACTTATACACACACACTCGACTCTGTCATTCCCACCCTCACTTGTTCTTTTTTTTCTGTTCGCGTGCAACATCATGATTTTGCAAGGGGTGTGGGGTGGGGGAAGCTGATGGTCAGCAGAGTGCGTGAAGGACTGAAGAGCATAAGTGCTGAGTCAAGTTGTGCTTCACGCCATCGATCCTGATCTTCTATGATCTGTCTCTGGCTTTAAATCCAGGCATCTTTTGTTTTTGTTCCTTTCAAATATTATTCTTATTCCTTTCATGATTAAAGAAACTACAATATCATTCCAGTTAATACAAGTACGTCGTTTATACAAGACCATGTACAATGTTTTGTAACACTCAATAATGATCTATATACTCCATGAAAAGTCAGAGTAATGTTTTGATATAAATTATCAACACAAAGACTTAAGTGTTTCATCCCATCTGTATCAGCTATGACCACCTCAAATCCAGGTATCATATATTGCATGGTTGTTTAGCCAGTTGACGAGGTCAGCTATCAACACAAAAGTGTTTCATCCCGCCTGTATCAGCTGACACTTTCTCAAATCCAGGTATGTTGTATTCTAAGCTTGTTGGGCCAGCTGACAGGTTCACATAACCAAACCATTGAAATCTTTGCTCATGAACATAATGGCGTTGCTGGCCACCACTTCTCTGACCCATATTGTTTCCCACTCAAGCCGCGTGGAATCCTTCTGACAGCTCTTCTCAAACATCGCATCTCAAGATGGCACTCCCGTGCCCCAGGGACCCAGTCAGGGCGTAGGCCCGTCATCGGCTAGTCAAAGCCTGGACGAAAATGGAACTGGAGAATGAAAAAATTAGAGGAAGAAGACAAAAGTAGGAGAAGAAAGAGGAGTAGTATGACAAAAGAGAAGGGGAAGGTAGAGAGAAGGAGAAGGAGGATGTGGTTTGTGCATTGTCTGAATATTTCATGAGAACTGTCTGCCAGGCGGATCCGGTGTCGAGATGGAGATGCCAGTATGGATTATTTTCTTGACTTTGGCACCGGAATAGAAATATAAACGGGGATTCCTGGCCTTCCTTTTTCGCCTCCCCCCTACCTCTTCCTCTTGTTCTAACATGAGCCTTCTGATCGGATACGTTTAGCTATTGTTATTGTTGGTGTGGTGATGGCAGTGCATTTGTTTGGTCGTTTTCTTGTTTGTCGTGTTATGTTAACTTAGTTCGGGGGTGGGGGAATTTTCCGCTTTTTTGTGTTGGTTTTTGTTTACCTTGTTTTAAACATTTTAAAATATAGAGTACGATTTCTTGTTGCTATTATGACAACTTATTTATTTAGTCATTTATTTCTTGGTAAAGGGGTAGGGTTAGCTTTTTCCGTTTATCGTTTTTGTTGTCTGGTTTTCCTCTCTTCTCTCTCTCTCTCTCTCTCTCTCTCTCTGTATCTCTCTCTGTCTGTCTCTCTCACTCTCTGTGTCTCTCTCTCTGCCTCTGTCTGTCTCTGTCTCTCTCTGTCTCTCTCTCTCTGTCTCTGTCTCTCTCTGTCTCTCTCTCTGTCTCTCTCTCCTGTCTGTCTGTCTCTCTGTCTCTGTCCCTCTGCCTCTCTCTCTCTGTCCATGCTGTTTTTTGTCCCCTGTCTCCATCTTTGCATAGCTGTAATAATCAGATGCCGTAGTCCTAGCCCACGTTGTGGAGATGAAGTCTGCTCTAAAAGCATGCAGGTTTATTCTCATCAACATTGGAAATAAGACATTTGTTGTATCGTATGGCATCGCAGCGTATCTTTCTTTTCCACTGATTCATGATTGTATTATGACATTTTTACGTTTGTTTTGTTTTGTTTGTTTCTCTATCTGTTTTGTATGTTCTTTGGTTACTTGGCATACACGTTTTCACGCACATACTACTGCCTGTGCTTTTCTGGACATTTGAAAAAAGGAAAGAAAAATTATATTTCATCCCCGCCTGACATGCAAATATACAAAACAACCACAACCTCTACAAACAACAAAAATAAGAAGTAGAAGAAGAAAAAGAACAACAACAACAACAACATTGATTACGACGAATGTATTCGTCAACTTTTGCGAGCAAGATAAAACTTTTGTTTATGAAACAGTATATGAATGGGGGAGGGGGGGGGGGGGACCAGAACGCGTATTTAATGTAAAAAATTATATATATATAAAAAAAAAAGGACAGGCGCAAATTTTCAGCCACTGACCTTTGTCAAGTGCATAGAAACGAGAACAAAGAATAAATGCGCCCTATTTAGCACAGACACAGAGACAGAGAGAGAAGAAGAAGAAGAAGAAGAAGAAGAAGAAGAAGAAGAAGAAGAAGAAGAAGAAGAAAAGGACAACCACAACGACAACGACAAAATCAAACGGTAAACTCCCCAAATTCGGCACTGAGCTGAAGAAAATGACACTTTGCCGTGTGCTGTTTTTCTGTTGCTCAGCTTTTTTGTGTGCCAAGTGTAGGCTAGCTCATTTATTCTTTGCTTTCTTTTGTATACGCTTGGCAAAGGCGCCTAAAATATGCACCCGTTTTGTTCTGTTATATTAAACACGTCTTCTGCTTCTGTTTCTGTGTTTTTCTGGTTCCTATTTGCTTGACTCCTGGCAGTCACTTTGATTCAGATTTCAGTATGGTGGCTAAATGGGTGATTCTTCTATACTGGTCATCATTTGAAGTGCTCATGTTTAAGCCATTTTGAGTCAAATGATATTTAATATCATTATACAGGTTGATATATTTATTCTTACGATATGTGGGTTCAATGTTATCTTCATAATGATAATGATAAAATAAAAATAAAACAAGAAGTCCTGTTTATGTCTTTTTACTTGTAAATAACAAACACAAAAAGCCCCCCCCCCCCCTCCTTTTTAATTTTTTTTTTATCTCTTTCCACCTTTGACTGCTACCACTTTAAGTTTCACTGTTCAAAGAAAGTCTGTATGGACATGTTCGAGAAGAAGAAGAAGAAGAAGAAGAAGAAGAAAAGAAAAGAAAAGAAAAGAAAAGAAAAGGACAACCACAACGACAACGACAAAATTAAACAGTAAACTCCCCAAATGAACGTTTGCTATTTTTGTTTGCCACGAAATCACCTTTGACCTACATTTCCAGCAATGCGACGGACAGGTCTGCACAACTTGGAGATTATGGGTGGCAGTAAATGTTGTAGGTTAATTAAAAATGAAGCTACTACGAAACAACGACTTCTGCTTCTAATTTTGTTTGTTTTGGCATGTTCTAATCATCATAATTTGACAATAAAACTACTAAATCTGCGGACTACTTTCTTATTGCTACATTCATTTTAGAAATCTCGATGGCAACAAGTTGCGTAAGCCGTCAGTTGTAAAGTGAATTGTCGTCTGCCAGATTTTCCGCTGGTCTCAAGCATGTCGTTACGGCATTGATCTTCATGTTCCAAGGCGTCAACAGCATTAGAAAAAATTATTCAGTCTACAAATTTGGCAAGTAAAGAAATGTATTATGTTCTTATGTAGATCTAGCTCCGTTTAAGTTTTGTCGCAGTTACGATGTCAGAATCGCTTGGAATGAGATTAGATCTAGACCGGGTAAATCACAGCACAGAAACAGCTCTTGTTCATATAGTAGATGATCTTCTTGCTTCTGATGCTGGTAAAATCTCTCTGCTTACACTCCTTGATCTGTCTGCCGCTTTTGATACCATCGATCACTCAATACTACTCTATCGCCTTGAGCACACTTTCGGCATTCACGGTACCGCCCTGTCTTGGTTCTCCTCCTATCTGTCTGATCGCTTTCAATCAGTCCTTGTTAACGGGATTAAGTCCGATCCAGTTAAGCTTTCTTGTGGAGTTCCTCAGGGCTCTGTACTCGGGCCTGTCCTGTTTACCCTCTATACTTTTCCTCTTGCCAATATCATTAATCAGCATGAAATGAAACACCATTTTTATGCTGATGATACTCAACTCTACAATAGCACTAGCCCTGAAAACCTTAGTTCTCTTCTGTCGGAAGTCTCCAGCTGTTACACTGACATCCAAAATTGGATGACCCAAAATAAATTACAGTTAAACGGAGATAAAACTGAAGCCATGCTTGTAGGCACCAAAAATAAACTAGATGCTGTTTCAATCAATAACATTCAACTCGGAGACAACACCATCCCTCTTTCGAACTCTGTCAAAAACCTTGGTGTGATTCTTGATAAATCTCTTTGTATGCAGAAATTTACCACCCAGACCTGTCAATCATGCTACCCTCAGATTCGACGCATTGGCTGCATTCGCCGATTCCTTTCAACCGATGCTGCATCTAAACTAGTAACTTCCCTTGTTCTGTCACGCCTGGA
>CM060308.1:54773455-54790955 GCA_030674185.1 Monoplex corrugatus
CTGCTTCATATTAATTTGTCATGATGTGTTTTTTCATCTGTTACAAAATTGATCATTCCATTTACATCATTATCACCTTCCTTGCGTTAGAAATGACAGCAGGATTTAGATTTCTGGTGCGTCAGTAATTTTATTTTTCTGCGATACATTACCATGCAAACGGGAACATTTTCAACATTTTGATCTTTGAGGCTCTTTGTCACACTTCTGGAGTATATTTTTGACGATGGCTCAGACAAGAATAATACAGAAGGACATGTCCTGTATGTTTTGATGTATTCATTTACACAATATTTGTATTAGTAGAGGTATAATGAACTGAACTGAAAAATTACCGGCCTATCTCTAATCTCTCTTTCTTGTCAAAACTCCTTGAAAAAGTCGTCCTCAACCAGCTGAACTCTCACATGTCTGCCAACAATCTCCTCAATCCTTTCCAGTCAGCCTACCGCCAGTGCCATAGCACTGAAACTGCCCTACTACACATTCTCAACAATTTCCTCCTTGCAACTGATACTGGCAAAATCTCTCTCCTCACACTCCTTGATCTGTCTGCAGCCTTCGATACCATTGACCATGGTATTCTCCTTTCTAGACTTCATCATACTTTTGGCATCTCTGACATTGCTCTCTCCTTTTTCACTTCGTATTTATCAAACAGAAAACAAACTGTTCTCATCAATGGCACTTACTCTCAACCTGCATACCTGACCTGTGTGTTCCACAAGGATCTGTCCTTGGCCCTGTTCTTTTTACTCTTTACACCTCCCCCCTGTCCACCATCATCAACTCCCACTCTATGAAACACCACTCTATGCTGATGACACCCAACTTCAAGACAGTGACTCACCTGATAATATACAGCGCCTGTTGACTCGCACCACTGAGTGTTACTCGGACATTAAGAACTGGATGGACGTTCAACAAACTTCAGCTTAATGACGACAAGACAGAAGCTATCCTCATTGGCACCCGTCAGAAACTTTTCAGCTGCCTCCTCTTTCTCTCCATTATGTAACACATCAGTCCCAATTTCTGATTCAGCTAAAAACCTTGGTGTCTGCATTGACTCTACCCTGTCCATGAACAACTTTGTTCTCAAACTGCCAGATCTTGCTACTATCATCTCCATCGTATAAGGCTGATCAGGAAGTATCTCTCTGTTGAAACAACTGCAAAACTCGTTCTCTCCTTCATAATGTCTCGCATTGACTATTGCAATTCACTCCTGTCTGGTCTTCCTGCCTCCACCATTCACATCCTACAGCGCATTCAAACAATGCTGTACGCCTTGTACTCAAAAGAAAAAAGCTGACCACATATCTCCTCTCCTGGCACAACTTCACTGCTCCCTGTATCAAAGCGCGTACAGTACAAACTAGACACCATGTGCTACAAAAGCCTCAATAACGCAGCCCCGATTACCCGTCAAGCCTACTTGAGATCTATGTTCCCTCACGTACCCTCCGCTCTGCCTCCGATCCTCTGACTTTCGCTTTCCACGCACTAAGCTCAATACCTATGGTCCACGAGCCTTCTCTGTTTCTGGTCCACTCTCCTGGAACAAACTTCCTCTCTCAGTCCGTCAGCAACCTACTTTTGTCTCCTTCAAGTCCGCTCTCAAACTCACCTTTTCTCCTCCGCATAAAATCCTAACCTCACTCAACCCCCCCTCCCCCCCCCCCCCCCCCCTCTGCAGCCTGTCTCCGCTCGGGGGGGAATCACATGGTTATAATATATAATTGTATATGCTATGCTCTCTATAATTTTCCATTGCTTTTATTCTTGCTTTTATTGCTTTTATTCTTTCTCCCCATTTATAGCCATGCGTGTGTGTGTGTGTGTGTGTGTGTGTGTGTTGTGTGTGTGTGTGATGTGTGTGTGTGTGCGTGCGTGCGTGTGTGTGCGTGCGTGCGTGCGTGCGTGTGTGTCTGCTTCAGCGCTTAGATTTGATTTTATCAGATTTTGCGCTATATAAATATTGTAATTATTATATAAACGGCATGGAATTTCCGCCGCCCAGTCCGAGTACACGAGGTAGAACGTGAATCAGATGCTTTGTGTATACGGCCAGCAGTATGGTACTCAGCTGTAAACAGGTACCTGACCTGTTGGATACAGATAAACCCCAGAGAGAGACGGAAACCAAGCTCAGAAAGGTGACGCAAGACTAATTAATTAAGATTTTACTGTGTATTACTCCGCAGCCTTTAGACTAAAGTACGGGACAATTCAAATTACATCAGTATGTTTTAACAATATTGATTAACTTAACAACTGAAACCTTTTCTGACACACAGGAGCAGCAGGCGTCCCTCATACGAACAGTGAAATACAAGGGGCCCAAACATCATCGAGCGACGACAGTGAGGATGATGAAGTACTGAGGAAACACACCGCGACCTCCAGAAGCTGGGAGCGCCAAAAGGAATGCTCAGCGCTCAAGCAACAACGGAGTTGTGAAAAACGGCACTACCCCTGCAAGGACTACTAGTGATATTATTGCGAGTAGTGCTGTTGGTGCTGATGCTATTAATGGTGTAAATGGTGTTAAGCGGCTGTCCTTGGCCGAGTCAGCAGAAGCATTGCTGACTCCAAATGTCAGACGGCTGAAAGGACTGACGCTTCTCTGGTGAGTATGCTACTATTATTTTTTAATATCACTACGCCAATTCATGATTCATCCATCCAGCCGTCTGTCTATCCATCATCCAAGAAAAATGCTTGCAAATAGATCCGCTTATGTGCCTGTGGGATCGCCCATCCATTCACTCACCTATCTTTCCTTGCATGCATGATGGATCATCTATCTTTACCGATGGATTCTCCATAGATCTGTTATCGTCTGGCATGTGTCTTCGTATGAGATACAAGACCGATCATGGAGGCACATGTTCCTCCACAGTATTGCTGTTGTGAGAAGTCCTGCGGTCTTAGTTTTGCTTTTGAAGGACCCTGTTTTGTTGGATAAAGCTGTTCTACGCTGTTCTGATATGATTGTGCTGTCTCTCCAATCGTCATTAAACAACCAATTCTTTATTCATTCAATACGCCCACTACAGACGTGCACATCATAGTCCCTCCATACACATTGATATTTAAACAAACACACAGACACACACACACACAGACACACACACACACAACCACACACACACACACACACACACACACACACACACACACACACACACACACACACACAACGTACACTCACTGTCACATACAAACACATACATACACACATATATACACACACACACACACATGCGAACATTCACGCGCACCACACTCATAAACGCATACACACATACATAGAGGCGCACATAGTCACAGACTCACAAATACAAAATTGACTGTTGCAGAAAAATGTAAATTCAGCCAAGCACCACCATTCTCAGGACCATATCTCATTGGCTGAGGAAGGCCGCATCCCTTCTAGACCTCACAGCAGCGCTACAGACAAAACAGCAGGATTTCCTTCAGACCGTCCTTCAAGAACCCAGTCGCCTCTGAGGTCAGGCTCACGGGAATCCTTAGGAATCAAATCTGCTAAAGGATCAGGGTCACAAGAATCCTTGCGTAGTAAAACCCCACGAGGATCAGGATCGCGGGAATCTTTGAAAACCAAATCCTCTCAAAGGTCAGGATCGAAGGAATCATTAAAAGCCAAAACCGTTCAAGGATCGAAAACAAACGATTCTACACATAACCAAACACAGCAAGGATTAATCTCTCACGACGCCTCCGGTATACAAAAATCTAAAGAATTAGGTTCACGCGACTCGTTGGGCACCCAGAAGTCTCAAAGAGTGGGATCTCGTGAGTCTTTGAAAGCTCAGTCATTGAAAGGATTAGAAAATCAAGCCCCTGAAACATCTCAAGCACTTGGTTCAAATGACCGCCTGCAGACCCAAAAGCCTCAGGATTTGGACTTACAGGATCTCCCACGTACTCAAACTCCTGAGGGCTCAGGACCTCGAGATCAAACAGGAATCGAAACACCCCAGCGAGGAGGATCTTTCTCTTTCTGCTCCATCACCGTCTCCTCCAGGGCCCCTGTCCGAGGCTGGTGAAACGTCCACTCTTGAGATGGAGACAGCAGAGTTCCCTGCTGGAGCTTCAGAGACTGGGAGGGACGAGGGTGGCCCAGTGGGAATGATGACTTCGTACAGCGAGAAGCAACCTGGATCCCATCCCGAGTTCACAGAAACAGAGACTGCGACACTGGCTTCTTTCTCTGGAAGTGCTAATGATGTGAGTAGATTGGTTTTGTGTATAGGGTGAATGGTATGTTTTGTCTTGTTTTGCTGTGTGTTATCGTGTTCTGTATTGTGCTGTACAGTGATCTGATTCGTTATATTGCAGTATGTTGTTTTGTGCTGTGTTGTTCTGTGTTTGTGTTGTGTTGTGTTGTGTTGTGTTTGTGACATGGTGAGTTATGTTGCAGTTTTGTTTCATGTTGTATTGTTCTGTCCTGTGCTGTGTTGTGATATGATGAGTTGTGTTGCGGTATGTTGTTTCATGTAGTATTGTTCGGTGCCATACTAGTTACTACGCTGTGTTGTGTTGCTTTGTTTGTGTTGTGTCGTATTGTATTGTATCATGTTGAAGTCTGCTGTGCGTTAGTTTATGTTGTGTTGTTCTGTTCTGTCCTGTGCTGTGTCAACTTGTATTTCGTTGGGTTAAAGTGTTTTTTTATGTTTTAAGGTTCTGTGTTGTGTGTGTTGTGTTGCGTTTTGTTTTGTTGTGTTGAGTTGCTTTGTGTTGTGTGTGTGTGTCGTGTTGTGTTGTATTGTATTGTGTTGTGATGTGATGTTGTTTGTGTTGTGTCGTTTTTGTGGTGTGTTGGTGTGTTGTTTGTTTGGTGTGTGTGTGTGTGTGTGTGTGTGTGTGTTGTGTGTGTGTGTGTGTGTGTGTTGTTGTTGTTGTGGGTTTTTTTTGTTTATTTTGTTTGTCTTACAGTTTTCCACTTTGTCTCTGTCTCTTTGTGTGCCTCGGTGTCTGCATCTTTCTAAGCGACTCTCTGTCTCTCAGTGCCTGTCTGTCTTATGTTTTTAGGTCTAAACATACATATACATCAAACATGTCCGTAGTTTGCCGCCTAATGCTTGCTCTGTTCTGTTGTTTGTACGTGTAACTGGTCAGTCTCTCGGGTTGTATCTACTGTCTGTTCTAAGTCTTGTCTGACAGTTTTCTACTTTGTCTCTGTCTCTTTGTGCGCCCTGTGTCTGCATCTCTCCAAGCGACTCTCTGTCTCTCAGTGTCTGTCTAATGTTTTTAGGTATAAGCATACATCTATCTATTATCTATGTATCTATTATCTGTCTGTCTGTCTGTCCTATCTACCTATCTGTATACCTGTTTATCTATCTATCTATCTATCTATCTATCTATCTATCTATCTATTCTATATCCATCTGTAAGTATAATGTCCGTAGTTTGCCGCCTAATGCTTGCTCTGTTTGTACGTGTAACTGGTTAGTCACTTGGGTTGTATCTGCTATCTGTTCTAAGTCTTGTCTTACAGATTTCCACTTTGTCTGTGTCTCTTTGCGCCACTGTGTCTGTACCTTTCTAAGCAACTCTTTGTCTGTCAGTGCCTGTGTGTCTTGTATTTTTAGGTCTAAGCATGTATGTGTCCGTAGTTAAGCAGCGGCAGGTTTGAAAGATGGATTTCAGTCCATAACGTTTGCTGTTGGAAAAACAAAGAATCATTGTTATTGCCATTCTCTTACTTTTTCTTTTTGTCTCTGTTGTCTGCATCTCTTCATTTTCGACATTCACCATTTTACCGGACTATCACACACACAGAGCAGACAGACGACAGACGGCAGACGACAACAGACACACACACACACCACACACACACACACACACACACACACACACACACACACACACACACACACACAACACACACACTCTCTCTCACGCACACACTCTTTCTCTCTCACTTTGTCTCTCTATCTCACATACACCACACACACACACACACACACACACCACACACACACACACACAACACACACACACACACACACACACACAACACACACACTACACACACACACACACACACACACACACACACACACACACACACACACACACACTAATGTACACAAATGCTCGCACACATCTACTCGATGGTATACAAATAAAGGGCCAGATTTCTGTGGACCTCCATTGACGTCAGCAGAACCAGTAAGGGAAAGTAATTTCCTTCTTGTGGCACGCGTTTCCTTATAAAACCACACACACACACACACACACACACACACACACACACCACACACACACACACACACACACCACACACACACACACCACACACACACACACACACACTCTCTCTCTCGTCTCTCTCTGTCTGTCTGTCTGTCTCTCTCTCTCACTCACTCGTTCACTCACTTACACACACACAGACACACACACTTACAGCACACACACACACATACAACACACACTCTCTCCACTAACTCATCATACACACACACACTCACCACACCACCACACACACACACACACACACACACACACACACACACACACATACACACACGCACACATAGTGACATGCACACACAACACCACGCACATACACACTCTCACGCACAGACATTTTTCCAAGACAAATGGGTTTCTGTATGATTACTTTACAAGTAACTTCGCCAGAAGAATGGCATCACATATTTCTCAACAATGTGTCATTTGATAGAGCCATGAAATCCTTGCATGATGTTTATGGTTCTACCCCAGCTCTCGGGGTAAAGATCAGGTTCTGTGCTTCGCTCGCTGTTCTTGGTGTGCGCTTTCAGGGTGTAATTCATGCAGAATATTAAAGTATCACCTCAATTGAGATAACACAGAATATGAGAAAACAGTGAACTCGACACCAATTTTCTTCATTTAACTATGTGCTTTTGGGAAGTAACTCATCCAGCAGACTCGATCACCTCAATAGAGATAACACAAAACATAAGAAAACAATGAACTCGACACCAGTTTTTTTTCTTTCGTTTAATCCTACTAAAGCTGTGCCTTGATAAAGCCGTAGATCTGATGTCTCAAGCTCAGTCCCTGCTGTAGCCAAAAAGCGGCCCTATTCACTTCCCGTCTCAATGCTCCAGTCATTCTGGTAGTGTCAGCTTAATGTTTCATAGGTCTTGTTCTCCCCCCCCTCCCACCTCACTCCCCTTTTCAAGATCTCGCGAGCGCATAGGGTTTTGTACAGGCACAAGGAGTCTCCCAGATAAGTCCGGGTAGATGGGGAGGAGGGCATATGGAACTGTCTGAATGCTATGATACCATCTTGAACAAACTCCGACCTCAGGAGACTTCCGTGTGTGCTGATACCATGGTAGGGAGGATACAGCTTTTCCCACGACCTTGAAGTCGTATGGGAGTATGATGCTAGAGTCCTCATTTTTCTTGGGATCAGCGATATGAAAGAGGTATCCATCTCCGTAGTTTAATGAGGTTTTATTCAGTGAATATATGAAGATACTATACTATGATATATTCATATAGTATGACATTATCATACATTGAGCAACAACGAAGAGACATAGCTTATGTCATACTCACAAAAGACACAGATAGTCCATTACGTCATTGATTTATCTTCGCCAAACCTGACACAGGGTCTCATGGAGTCACATCTGGCTGCCAAGAGATGAGACAATCGCTGAAGAAGATTCTGTGGTTCAGCAACCTCCACCCCTCATGACCACCATCACCCTTTTGTTAAAACTTGATTTTCGTAATGTTATTCTTTCTTTTATCTGCCCGCTACAGTCATGGATGTCACGATGAGAAATAGGCTGACGATTAGCTGCAAGCTGGATGACATGAACAGGAGAGTTGCTCTGTGACGTACTTTAAAGCCAGTGGTATCTTCTCGTTTTATGTTTGTTGACCCTGCTGATAGAGTTGAATTCGGGTTAGATGACCACAACACTTGATCTTCTGCTGGTGAATATAATGGTAGGCTGGTGTTGCTCTCATCTTTTCTCTGATCCTGGTGTATCTGATCATGTCAAGTCCTGTCTTGATGTCCCTTCTCAAACAACAGCATTTCACCGGAGGTAATTCGAGGGGTTTGGTCAGAGGGTCCAGTCGTTTTTCATGTCGAAGAAATTTATACCATTCAAAATAGAACACACACACACACACACGCGCGCGCGCGCGCGCACACACACACACACACACACACACACACACACACACACACACACACACACACACACACACACACACACACACACACACACTGACGCATACTTGCACGCCGCCCATCTTCACTTATCAGTAATTTTTGTGGTGTCTGCATTGTGCATGGTGTTATCTGTTGAACCTGGCCCCATCCGAAATGTATTTCTAAAATTCGTCTGTGCATCGGATTTCATTTCCAAGAATCAATCAGGTAACTATGGTTGATTTGGGTGGAGCGCACATGGAACAGCCCATATTGGAGGAAATTCTTTTCAAGAAAAACTGGCATTGTCTGATCATTTTAATATGGAAAGAAAAGCTTACTTATGTCCTTCTTTCCACCACCCACCCCCTCTCTCTGTCTCATGCCGTCTGGTTTGGTTAGGATAAATCGTGTTTACAGTTTGTCTGTCAAGGCTTAGAACGGGGCAGGAAGAAGGGTCAACAGACGAAGAAGATAATTATGGATTGTCAGACACTGGCAGTCTGAGTCTGTGGGCAGCATGATACACACACACGCACTCTGTCGCTTTCACTCTCTGTCTGTCTGTCTGTCTCAGTGTCTGTTTGTCTGTCTGTCTCTGTCTCTCTATCGCTATGTTTCTCTCTCTCTTCCCCTGTCTCTCGCTGTCTGTCTCTGTCTGTCTGTCTTCTCTCTCTCTCTCTCTCCCTCCCTCTCTGTCTTTCTCTGTCTTGCGAAGGTAAAGAAGTGAACCAGTAACACTTTCAAAAAAGGGAATTGTTTGGATCCATCGTGTGAATGTCGTGACATTGAAATTGTTATTTGTATAATGTGTGGCAGTTGTGAAAACCCATTGCCTCTGCTATAGTTATTTCTGATGGGTACTATGAATTGTAAAATATTAACAATAACATATAATGATGCCATTAACTGCATATGTATCGTAATGCCGTCATCTTGGCAAATATAACAATAACATCTAATGATGTACATTTACTGCATCCTAAGTCATTAAAACAAATTCGATTTCGTATTCGTATTCAGTATGTCTGTCTGTCTCAGTGTCTCTATGTCTGTGTCTTTACTCGCTCTCTCTCCCCCCTTCCGCAGTCTTTGTCTCTTTCTCGTCCACACATTCTCTCTCTCTGTCTCTTGTCTCTCTTACTCAATCTCTGTTGTTCTCTCACTCTGTCTGTCTCTCCCTCCCTCTCTGTCTCTATCTGTCTGTCTGTCTCTCTTTGTGAAAGTGGAGCGGATACCAGGAAGACTGTTGATAATGGGACACGTTTGGATCCATTATGTAAATGTGACATTGTCTGATGTGTGACAGTTGTAAAAATCCATTGTTTCTACCATAGTTATTTTGCCACAACTGTAATTACGCCTGTCTTGTCTCGTTATATTAAGTACGTGTTCTGATTCTGGTTACAAATAGGTATAGCTGAAACTTTTCTTTTTGAAATCTACGTGTCTTAATAAAAGACTATGACAATACAAGTAAAGAAATAATCTGAATCGTAGAACGAATCTCATAACAAAAAACCAAAAGGTATCAAAACAATCTAGCGATATTTATCAACAACTTGTGCAATAAGATAATTGTGTTTGGAACGTTTGAATTCTACGTATACAAATCAAAATGTATTTTTACGTTTCCTTCGTCTGAGTTGTGCTTAGGCACTATAACTCTAATGAGGCCGTTGGGTGTGAGTTGTGCTTAGGCACTATAACTCTAATGAGGCCGTTGGGTGTGAGTTGTGCTTAGGCACTATAACTCTGTCGAGGCCGTTAGGTGTGAGTTGTGCTTAGGCACTATAACTCTAATGAGGCTGTTGGGTGTGAGTTGTGCTTAGGCACTATAATTCTAATGAGGCCGTTGGGTGTGTAAGTTGTGCTTAGGCACTATAACTCTAATGAGGCGGTTGGGTGTGAGTTGTGCTTAAGCACTATAACTCTAATGAGGCTAATGGGTGTGAGTTGTGCTTAGGCACTATAACTCTGATGAGGCGGTTGGGTGTGAGTTGTGCTTAGGCATTATAACTCTGATGAGGCCGTTGGGTGTAAGTTGTGCTTAGCACTATAACTCTGATGAGGCCGTTGGGTGTAAGTTGTGCTTAGGCACTATAACTCTGATGAGGCTGTTGGGTGTGAGTTGTGCTTAGGCACTATAGCTCTGATGAGGCCGTTGGGTGCGAGTTGTGCTTAGGCACCATAACTCTAATGAGGCCGTTGGGTGTGAGTTGTGCTTAGGCACTTAACTCTGATGAGGCCGTTGAGTGTGAGTTGTGCCTAGGCACTATAGCTCTGATGAGGCCTTTGGGTGTGAGTTGTGCTTAGGCACCGTAACTCTGATGAGGCCGTTGGGTGTGAGTTGTGCTTCGGCACTATAACTCTGATGAGGCCTTTGGGTGTGAGTTATGCTTAGGCACTAGAACTCTGATGAGGCGGTGGGTGTGCGTTGTGCTTCGGCACTATAACTCTGATGAGGCCTTTGGGTGTGAGTTGTGCTTCGGCACTATAACTCTAATGAGGCCGTTGGGTGTGCGTTGTGCTTCGGCACTATATCTCTAATGAGGCCGTTGGGTGTGCGTTGTGCTTCGGTACTATAACTCTAATGAGGCCGTTGGGTGTGAGTTGTGCTTCGGCACTATAACTCTAACAAGGCCGTTGGGTGTGCGTTGTGCTTCGGCACTAGAAATCTGATGAGGCTGTTGGGTGTGGGTTGTGCTTCAGCACTAGAACTCTGATGAGGCCGTTGGGTGTGAGTTGTGCTTCGGCACTAGAACTCTGATGAGGCCATTGGTGTGAGTTGTGCTTAAGCACTAGAACTCTGATGAGGCTGTTGGGTGTGAGTTGTGCTTAGGCACTAGAACTCTGATGAGGCGGTTGGGTGTGAGTTGTGCTTAGGCACTATAACTCTGATGAGGCCGTTGGGTGTGAATTGTGCTTAGGCACTATAACTCTAATCAAAATGTATTTTACGTTTCCTTCGTCTGAGTTGTGCTTAGGCACTATAACTCTAATGAGGCCGTTGGGTGTGAGTTGTGCTTAGGCACTATAACTCTAATGAGGCCGTTGGGTGTGAGTTGTGCTTAGGCACTGTAACTCTGTCGAGGCCGTTAGGTGTGAGTTGTGCTAGGCACTATAGCTCCGATGAGGCCGTTGGGTGTGAGTTGTGCTTAGGCACTATAGCTCGATGAGGCCGTTGGGTGTAAGTTGTGCTTAGGCACTATATCTCCGATGAGGCCGTTGGGTGTGAGTTGTGCTTAGGCACTATAGCTCTGATGAGGCCGTTGGGTGTGAGTTGTGCTTAGGCACTATAACTCTAATGAGGCCGTTGGGTGTGAGTTGTGCTTAGGCACTATAACTCTAATGAGGCCGTTGGTGTTGAGTTGTGCTTAGACACTATAACTGTGATGAGGCCGTTGGGTGTTAAATTGTGTGCAGTCGTGTTTCCACCGTTCCCCTAGCAAGTATTGTATTATTATATATTATTAATGTATTACATTTTGAACTTTGTGTGATATTAGATATGTTTGTGGCGAGTTATTGATACCATCTTGGCAGCTTGTGTGTTATTCTCTTATGCGTGTGTACGCGTATGTGTATATTTATACATATGTGGTGTGTGTGTGTGTGTGTGTGTGTGTGTGTGTGTGTGTGTGTGTGTGTGTGTGTGTGTGTGTGTGTGTATGTGTATGTGTGTGTGGCGCGCGCACGTGTTTGAGAAAGAGAGAGAATGTATGTGTCTGTCAAAGTTAGTGAGTGAGAGAGTGAGTGAGTGAGTGGGTGAGTGAGTGAGTGAGTGAGTGAGTGAGTGTGTGTGTGTGTGTGTGTGTGTGTGTGTGTGTGTGTGTGTGTGGAGAGAGAGAGAGAGAGAGAGTGTGTGTGTGTGTGTGTGACTCTGTGTGTGTAAAAGTGTAAAGTGAGAGGGACAATGGAGAGAGAGAGAGAGAGAGAGAGAGAGAGAGAGGAGAGAGAGAGAGAGAGAGAGAGAGAGAGTCTGTCTTTCTGCCCGTGTGCCTGTCTATTGAATGCATGAATAGTGAACACAGGAAAGAAATGAATTCCCAATGGACTACTCAGTGATGTGTCATCTTTTTGTTGTTTGACAAGTGAATAAAAAATTATAGGCTATCGTTTTGCTAGCGTCACGCTTATCTTAATAAATATTTATAGCGTATTGGTGGAGTGTCAAAAGGATTGTGACTATAGTGCAACACAACAAAGTGGAACTTAATGATGAGGGACAGTGAATTTATCGACTAAATTGTGTGTTTATCAATTTCTTGATTGTTTGGTAAATAGGCCAAGCTTCTTCCACAATCTGTTGTGAAGATAAATAGACTGACCCACACTCACAATCTGGAATGTAGGTAAATAGGCTGATCCACACCTCAATCTGATATATAGGTGAATAGGCTGATCCACGCCCTCAATCTGATATGTAGGTGAATAGGCTGACCCACGCCCTCAATCTGATATGTAGGTGAATAGGCTGACCCACGCCCTCAATCGGATATGTAAGTTAATAGGCTGACGCACGCCCTCAATCGGATATGTAGGTAAATAGGCTGACGCACGCCCTCAATCGGATATGTAAGTTAATAGGCTGACCCACGCCCTCAATCTGATATGTAGGTTAATAGGCTGACCCACGCCCTCAATCGGATATGTAAGTTAATAGGCTGACCCACGCCCTCAATCTGATATGTAAGTTAATAGGCTGACCCACGCCCTCAATCGGATATGTAAGTTAATAGGCTGACCCACGCCCTCAATCTGATATGTAGGTGAATAGGCTGACCCACGCCCTCAATCGGATTTGTAAGTTAATAGGCTGACCCACGCCCTCAGTCTGATATGTAGGTTAATAGGCTGACCCACGCCCTCAGTCTGAATGTAGGTAAACAGGCTGACCCCACGCCCTCAGTCTGATATGTAGGTTAATAGGCTGACCCACGCCCTCAATCTGATATGTAGGTTAATAGGCTGACCCACGCCCTCAATCTGATATGTAGGTTAATAGGCTGACCCACGCCTTCAATCTGATATGTAGGTTAATAGGCTGACGCACGCTCTCAATCTGACATGTTGATAAGACGACTAACCCACTTTCACAATTGATATTTTGATAAGTAGGATAACTCACTTGCACAATCTGCTGTGTAGATAAACAGGATAACCCACCCCATGGTGTGATATGTATGCACGTAGGCTAACCCACTTCCACAGTTTGATGTGTAGGTAAATAGTTTAACCCACTTCCTAAGACTGATAGGTAACTTTGTAAGTTAACCCACGTCCACAATCTGATCAACCTACTTCCTTCATGAGATATGTAAGTAAAAGTGTTAGCCCCTGCCACAGTGTGATATGTTGAGAAGCAGCAAACCCACTTCCGCAGTCTACCGTAATTCCGTGCACAGTTTGCTTGTTTCATTGTTTGTGTGTTTATTTGTTTATTACTGTTCGTCTAGTCCATTTTTTCTGTCTGTCTGTTTGTCTGTCTGTCTATGAACATGTTTGTGCAGGCAGGTGAACAATGATTATGGAATGTGGACAGCTTAAAATATGATTGAATTTAAGAAAACAAGAAGGGAATAAATGATGGGTGGACTGGCACAGCGATGCAGGATATCAGGCACACTCTCTTTTTGTCCAACAAGTGAAAGTAGGGCTATTTTGACGTCAGTCGTAATTCAATAAACACATGATGTATTGCTACACCACAGTGCATGATGTGCTTGTGAGAGTAGAAAGAGACTGTGACGTATGATAGAGCTCATACAAATTCTTTGTGAATAATAATAAGAGTGACAGTTTTAGTGTCAATTTTCTCAAAACAGCTCGAGGAAATTCTGTAGATCTACGCATTAACATTGCAGATTGTATGTTATGGAAATGATCTCAAATATTCATGGTATATGCCATTAGTCTGTGCGTTTGCCTTATAAATAACACATACGGACATAACTTAAATAGTCTACTTTGCCAAGTGTGCTCTTGAATTATTCATAAAGTTCCTGACTTCGGAAGTATATATCAAAATTTAGCACGTTACTCATTTTTGTAACAAAACATAATAGAAACGGGTGAACAGTTAGTTTATATGGTTCAGCCCCTACACGCACACATCCAGAGGCAGGAAGGAAGCGAGAGAGAGAGAGAGAGAGAGAGAGAGTATAAAGTATATGACCAGTTGAACTATGTCTCGTCACATAATTTCGCAACATACATTCTTCCCTACAAAGCAGATTACGTTAGCAGTTTCAGACTTGAGATGAAAGTGTTCACTTCTAGACGACTTGCATAAACAGCTTTTTTGTATCATAAATAAATGTTGACTAACCTTTACGGTTTAAACATGGTCATATGAGTAGCACAAACACGTACCACAGCATACTGATTGTACGTGCCAGTTACTCGAGCTTTTCGGTCAGGGATTTTCTACAATGATTACAGTGACTGGTAGCACAAAAAATAGGACAGATTTTGAGTTCTCACAAAAGTGGAAGACGAATAAAAGAAGTAATAGTTAGAAAACCGTTCTGGTCACCAGAAAATTACTTATTTCTTGTGGATGTAATGAAGATACGCACACTGTAGTAATATTCTCTCTTTTGTGGTATGCTGAGCATTTAATTAAACATGATATAAGTACATATATATGCCATTGAAAGATACAGAGCTGATCAGAGACAGAAACAGAGACTGCGAGAGGAGACGCAAGTAGCTAGACAGACAGACGAACAGATTGTTTGTTTCTGTGTATGTTTGTTTGTGTATAAATGTTTGTTTTTATGTATATATCTGCGTGTGCGGGCATACGTGTGTTTGTGCATGTGTGCGTGCATAAAAGCCACGAACAACCATCATAACATGTGGATAGTGTAAAATATGGATGTGACAACAAAGGAAAAAGGGATGAAGGATGAACTGGTGGAACAAACATATACCGTGCAGTTTTCCCACATCCCCACCCAATGCTGCCCGGCGAGTGAAACTAGAGCTCTGCTGACCTCAAGCCTAACTTAATAAGCAGGTGATGTACAGCAATACATGTACACTGTGGTGTAGAAAAGGACTTTGACACATGATACATTTATTCATCACGAAGAAAATGTAAAGGAAGTAGATAAGTAAAAGCTAGCAGCAGAAGGAAAACATTAAGACTAATGGCAGTAGAAGTAGAAGAAGAGGACGAAAATGACTTGATAAACAAGTGATGCACTGCACATTATGGTTGTGGTTGTGGGAGAAGAAAAAAACAAAAACAAAAACAAACAAACAAAATGCGTGAGACACATTAAATTATATGGTGACGATGATGACGAAGAAGTTCGTACAGAAAGAAGAAGAATCCGAAGAGGAAGAGGAGAACACAACTATCATAGTGAGAATAAGTCAATATTATAGTAAGAATAGGTCAAGCACATATTATATTAGAATCGCTGATATACGCTGTTCACAATGTGGAATGCGAATCATCAGTTTGCAGTTTCAGACGTCATTATGGTTGCACATGCTTGTCTTTCACATTGTAAATAAATAATGACCACATTGCAGTGTAACCATGTTCACAGTGGTGGCACAAATGTGTGCCCATAGAAAATCGATTGTACGTGCACGTACTTTACATAAATATGTCGGTCAAAACTTTTCTACAGTGATTAATGGCTGTAAAAGCAAGGGGCAGGGGATATGGTGGCTCAAGAAAATGCGGACAAAAAAAGGAAACAAGAGGAAACAGAGAGAGAGGGGGGAGGGAGAGAAAGAGAGAGAGAGAGAGCGTGAGAGAGAGAGAGAGAGAGAGAGAAAGAAAGAAAGAGAGAGAGAGAGAGAGAGAGAGAGAGAGAGAGAGAGAGGAACAAAATTTTATTCGATGCGACGGTAATAAAAATATAGGCTTACCTTATTGATATTCATATTTTATAAGATGTGGTGTGGTCGTTATTATAGAAGATTTTTGGAAGTCTTCCAATCAAAACTGAGGCATGGCGACGCACTGTCCCTGGAGAGAGCAATCCAAAATTTGGAGAGAGAATTTGCTACGACTGCCAACAAATGCAGATACAAAAAGTTCTTTTGGTGGTTAAGCAGATGTGTTCGTAAATGTGCTTTTTATGGTGAATCTTTTGATACATTGCGTACACATGTTTGGATTCTTTCATGTGACAATAAACATTAAGAATATTCAATCAGAAGTGCTGTCAATCTATTGTCATCCAGACAAGTGCTTCCATGGTAGTTCAGTTCGAAGGAACGATAGCTACCGCTAAACTTTGAGATGTGACTGGTTTCCTTGGCAAACAGTATAACCTATCGGAATCAGGGACTATCTTTGGAGCATTCGGCGTAGAATCCTTTTACTGTACTAAACAAGTGATGGTAGCTGTGGTTGCCATGATTTGTTGGGTGTTGTTTGTAATGTGGTGTTAGCCGTGGTATTGCTCTAGAAGTCGGCTGGGCTATAAGCAATATGATTCTGAGCCAGCCTCGATTCGTAAATTGTAGCGGAAAATGTCACTTCAAAAGGACTGCCGATTTGCGATAGTCTTCTTTAGTCGTTTGTTCGACGTCTTTATGGTCAGGCTATATCTGGCGATGGATGTGGCAATTGTTTCCTGTTCTGCCAGCTGCCATGGAACCTGAGGGCAGGGAAAATTAGCTTTTCTCGCGTCCTCTGGTAGGGACTTCCAGTAACTGAGTGTAGACAATGTTGAGGTGCCGGACCTGATGCTGCCTCACCCTGATGCAACCTCGATGGGCGAACGCCATTCTTGTCTGATATTGATGACTTTGTAAGCATTTTGCCTTATATAGCGTGGTATCATGGTTTGTTAGAAGGCGTCTTCGGGCCTGGTACTTCAGATCTCAGCCTGTGGGGGTCACCTGGCTCTTAGCTCATGGGCAAAAGACTTACCTGTGAGCGCAGGCGAACAGAGCTTAGAAAGCCCTTACCCACCTGATGGCTCCGTCATTAGACGTCTGGGGTATTTTCTAGGTGTGGCCCTGCCAAGTGAGTGTCATTCTTCCCCGTCCAGAGAGAAACGATCGACAGTCGGTCTTGGACTACTTATCTGTCCAGGAAAGCGTAGATCATTTCACGGTAACCTCCATGTCTGAAGGCTCTCCTCCATATGCGACTTGCTGGGTTGTGGACGGTCGCTCCACTACCAAGTTGGAGGTAGTCTTTTCCAGTTCTTACAGCGTGGGAATACTTTTTTTTATCGTAACCAAACTGTAGATTATCTGTTTGGAAATCCATACACATTAAAAAGAGGGTTCTCTTATTGATAAGGCTGTTCTTGCACATTA
>CM060308.1:54793455-54843455 GCA_030674185.1 Monoplex corrugatus
GAGGAGGAGGAGAAGAAAGAAGCAGGAAGAGGAGGAAAAAAGAAGACGAAGAAAAAGAAGAAGAAAAGGAGGAGGAAGAGGAGAGGAGGAGGAAAAATAAGAATTGGAAGAAGAAAAAAAGAGGAGGAAGAAGGAGAACAAGACCTAGAAAAAGAAGAGCAGGAGGAGGAGGAAGAAGAAGAACTGAAAGGAAAGGAAGAAAAAGAAGAAGAAGGGAAGAAGGAGGAAATGGGGAAAATAGTGACAAAAGCAAAATCACTGTGACAAGGACTATATAAACAACTTCTCAAAGAATGTATTGTTGTGGCAGATACAAAATGAACATGACGAGGCCTATATAAACAACACTTTGAAGAATAACTGATGACAAATACAAATGAGTATGACCAGATCTATGTCAGCAACACCTCGAAGAGTGAATAGTGACAGGCCTGTATAAACAACCCCTCGAAGAATAAATAGTGATAAATAGAAAATGAATATGACTAAGCCAGTGTGAATAGCACCTTAATACATGGGTTGTGACACAGACAGAGTAAGTATGACTTAGTCTATATTAAAACAATCGCCAAGGAACGAATAGTAACAAATATATGTATGACGAGGCCAACTTAAACAACACCTCCTGAAAGAACATAATGACAAATACAAAATGAGTATGACCAGACCTGCATAAACATCTTAAAGAATGAAGAGTGACAATTACTAAACGATTATAACTAGGCCTGTATCAACAACACCTCCAAGAGTGAAAAGTGACGAATACAAAATGAATATGACCAGACCTGAATAAACAACACCTTCTCGAAGATATGAGTGACAAATAAAAAATGAGTATAACCAGGTTTATATGAACAACACGTTCTGAAAGAGTAAATTGTGACAAATACAAAATGAACATGATCAGGCTTATACGAACGAGATCCTCTCGAAGAAGTAACAGTGCCAAATACAACATGAGTATGATGAATAGTGAAATGCTCTTCTCAAAATGTAGAATACAGCGTATCAGTTTGCAATTGCAGGCTTGAAATAAAAGGGCCCACCGCTTTAAAGCTTGCACGGGTCACGCTTTCGCGTGTTAAATAAATAATGACCGCTTTCAAGTTTAAACATGCTCATGACTGTCACACAAATGTGTGCCCAGGGAAATCGATTGCTCGTGTCCATTACACAAGGTTTGTGCATCAAGGATTTTCTACTGTGATTGATGACTCTGAAACAATAGGGGGATATGATGGAATACAAGTAGCGATAAAAAATAGGCACGCACGTGCGCATGCACACACACACACGTAGGCACGCACACACATATTAATATACGAAAAAAATGATTGAAAATATGTAGCTGTGTGTTTGACTGATTTTGAGCAACACCGAAACTAATCTACATATCAACGATCTATCTAATTCTCACTGCCCATTGTGCCATAGGCTTGTACGACAACGAAGTAAAGTGTTTTTACCTAACTGCGAGATTATTAAAGATTAAGATCAGTGCATGTTAAAGTCTCATGTAATACAGTCCAGTAATTCCTACGAATTGGAAGTTGAGTTTCACACACACAGACACATACACACGCGTGCGTGGGCACACACACATACCACACACACACACACACACACATACACGCCCCCGCGCGCGCGCGGGCACCACATACACACACATACAGGCGTGAGGCTAAGAGACAGAGAATGGCGAGTTCATGTATCTTCCCGCCCCCACCCCAGAAAAAAAGGTTGAAAGTTTCGTGGTAATGAAAAACATGGCAATACCCTAGTGATACCTTGTGATATGCAGTGGGATCGTTAACGGGTAGAACATTTGATTGTTTGGATCGATCAATTCAATCAAAACTACTGTTATAGTCTGCTGAGTGTTGACATCGACTTAGGTAAATCTCTATGGTAAAAATCTAGCTGAATAATTGGTTTACACACACATGCTCACTCGCACTCACACACGCGCACGCGCGCACATAGGCTGCTTTCACAGTGAGTGTGTGTGTGTGTGTGTGTGTGTGTGTGTGTGTGTGTGTGTGTGTGTGAGAGAGAGAGAGAGAGAGAGAGAGAGAGAGAGAGAGAGAGCACTAACTAGTCAGGTGAAACTAATTATTCTTCAAAAATTGTATAACTTTTGGAATCAGAGACCATTCTTAAAGTAAGCAGTGCAGAAACTTTACATTCACAACTGTGAGGATAACACGTGGCATTCAGACGCTAGGTCTTGGAGTAGAATGTAAAAACTTTTAGTAATACAGGCGCCAGACAGTTAGAACTTCACACCAGTAATCGCCCTAGATGACGGATAGTGACTGATTGCTTCGACCTTGAATTTTGTTCAAACGAGAGATTCATCGCGTTCGGGCAAATCCACATGCGCTCAGTTCAGATCTTCTAGTGACGAACCAGCACACTCCTTGGACCTGTACAAAAGCCTCAGGCGTTAACAGGGTCTTTACACGCGGAAAGGTATCGACATCATCACAGGCCACAGGCCACTGCAGTTCACTAATGATGTCCAACTTACAGACGAGCTCAGCATCTTTTATACCAGGTTTGACAAGTGTAGTTTCTTCAGCGTGCAAATGGAAAATGTGCAACGCTGCCTACAACAATTTAGCAAACGGACAGTGCCAAAGTGTTTAAAACAAGTCAATGCATGCTGTGCTGTAGGTCTTGGCAGCATTAGTGGGCAAATTCTGAAGGAATGCAGTGATGCCATGGCTCCTGTCTTCATTCGCCAGTTCCAGAGAGCTGTAGGCGAAGAAACAGTTCCAACCATCTGGAAAACTTTCACCATCGTTCTAGTGGGAAAAAAGGTCATTTAAAGAACTTAATGACTTCAGGCCCGCGACTCTCACATTAGTGAACGTTTTTGCCTAGAAAGTTGTACTGTAACATATGTGGGTAGAAACAGCACAGAAGCAGAATTCTCTGCACTTTGCTGAATAAGAGAATAGAAGCATCGAAAACACCATACTAACATCTCTCTACAACCTATGGCAACACTTGAGCCAACCAAAGACGCCTGCAAGAATACTGATAATTGATTTTAACAGCGTCTTCAATACAAGCCAGCCACATCTCATGGTGGAGAAACTGCTGGACATGTCCGTCAATCCTGTGCTCATATGATGGGCCTTTGACTTTTTCACAAGAAGACCACAGTGTGTTTGGGTTGCTTAGCACCTATCCAGTATGCGGATTCCCACACTGAGGCCCCATAGAGATGCTTGCGGATTCCGGTGCTGTTCACTCCGTACACAGCTGATGGTCGAAGCAGAAACGATTTAAATCTATTCATAAAAATTTCAGATTACATTTCCTTAACAGAGGTGATCAATCAAGACCAGTCAATGTACATGAAACTGTAGATCTACATGAGCTTGATGGTGTGATAAGAAAATTTTTGGAGTTAAACGTATCAAAAACCAAAGAGCTCATCATTAAACTTTGGAAGACCAAATATAGCAATGACCATCATCATCAAGGGACAGTATGTGGGTATTGATAGTACTTTGAAATGTCTACGAACCACCATTGACGACAAGCTGAACTGGTCAGCAATATTGATGCTGTTTGCAAGAAAGCCAGCCACTGGTTGTATATCTTACGAAAACTTAGATCCCTCCGAGTTGACAACAAAACCCTGTCCCCCTTCTACCAGTCCATATTCAGAGGTTAAGATGTATAACCCAGTATCCTACAACAGCAGTGTCCCGCATACAGACGCAGACTGATGGACAAAATTACTAGGAAAGCCGCTCGGATCATGAGCAAGGACCTCATCACCTCCAGTGTCATCTTTCAGGTGGCTGTAGTGAAGAAACTGACCGTGATCCTGTCAAAGCCAGAACACTCTCTGCGTGGTGCTGTGCCGTCCTGCGTCTTCACCCTTGAGAATTCCAACGCCTCCGCAGCTTCAAGTCCAGGACTGCAAGAATGAAGATCTTTTCTCCCTATGTAATCAGACTACACAATATCAGTCCTTGACACGTTGGTCACTTTTCGTTTTGGTCAATTAGAGGCTGAAGGGTGTAGAATAATGGAGCTAAGAGAGAGGGATGAAATGGGGAAGGGGGAGGGAAAGAGAGATGGGGGGTGAGGAGAGGTCGCATAGGGTGATGCATGTTTGTTGGAAGTGATGAGGGCTGTGGCAAAGTGCAGAGAAGGGATTGGTATGAGAGAGGTGGACAGAAGGCATAAGGGAGGGGAGAGAACCTGGTGGGAGAATATGAGAATGTAGAGGAAAAGCGAGGCAGAGAGAAAGAGCGCGGGGGGGGGGGGGGGGGTAGAGAAAGAGGGGAGGGGATGGGGGAAATGCGAGCATATGGACAGGATACGGTGGAAAAGAGAGTCGAAAATGTAGAGAGGGGGTAGGGGAAGAGCGGGAAATGGGGGAAGGGGAGGGAATCAGGGAGAACAGCGTCAGGTAGGGGGGGGGGGGGGTGCGAGAGAAAAAAGAGTATGTCTTCAGCAAATAAACTGAAGGACAAGAGGATGGTGGGAGGTAGGGGTAAAACCAATATCCACCAATAACCCATGGAGAAAAAAGAAGATATCTTCACAGACGCGGAGAACGAACCGTCCGATGCTGATTTTTGATAATGCGAGAACAAATACCGTTTTCACAGCAAACAGTACACATTGTTTTCACTCCAGACTTCAGATAAAAGGATTTGGGATTTTTTTGCCAGGCATCAGAGATTAATTATGAGCATACAACAATATTTACGGTAGCGGCACAAACGTGTGCCCACGGAAATTTGTTCTACATATCCATATACGAGTTAGTCCATCAGGGAATATCTTCAGTGATTAATGGCCCTGACAGCATATGGGGAGGGGGGGGGGGATATAATGGCTTTTACTAACAGCAGTTAGAAACGAGAAAGTCAAGCAATTCCGACAGTCTCTCATTTAATACACATCTGACGACAGAAAATCCGTTTTTGTACTTTTCAGGGTCATTGTGACCTAGAAGAAGGGTCAGATAGAATAAAAGTCCTGCTGAATAAGTATTAATTTTGGGCCTTTTTTTTCGGGGGGGGGGGGGGGGGGGGCTGTTGATCTTGACCATGGCGATATGACTTCCAAATATATGTATTCAAGACGTTTTAATAGACTGCATTTCTGCCTCAAATTTGGTAAAGATCCATCCAGAAACAACTAAAGAAATCTTGCCAACATCTTTTTGACACATACTGACATACACCTCTACCGTAAATTTCCTTTTTCATTTAAAAGGAGAAGATTGAATAAAAGCACCCAGAGTGATACAATTGTTTGTTGTGAATGCCACCAAAAAGACTTCTAGTGATACTGATAGTATCCTATTTACAAGGTGCAGTGGGATTGTTAATAGAAGGATAATTCTTTAATTTCAACTAAGTGCATTGTAGGTACCATATCATAGTCTGCTGTTACCAATTCCACAAATTTGTTCATATGTTAGTACATTTACATACCATCGCGTGCGCACATTAACTCACAGCACTACACACGCACGCATACACACACACACACAAGCTCGCGCGCGCGCGCGCGCACGCACACACGAACATTCCCCTTCCCACTCGTTCACACGGTTTGTACAAACACATGCTCGCACACTCGTGTACACACACACATACTCGCACGTGCGCGCGCACATACACATATACACACACGCGCGCGTGCACACACACATACACAAACACACACACACACATACATCACACACTTTCACTCACAAACACAGTCACTCACTCACTCACTTGTTCACTCACTGAAACACACACACAAAAACACACATACTCACGCACACACATACTCACGCACACACACATAGATCCAAACTCCAACAGAAATTTTCGTAACAGAAAGCCTAGTGTAAAAACAAAAGTATCCTTAAAACACAAAAGCATCCTTAAAACACACACTGCTGAAACATTTCAGAGCGTGGGGAACTGACAATTACATCACGTTGTGGTACCTATTCTTTGACTCATGAATAATAGCCTATATCATTTCACGGAGACAGTTGGTTTCTGAATACTAGTGATAGCGTGAGAAAGCGTCATAAACTGGTTCGTTACGTGGTCTGTGTTCTCAGCCACTATGGAAACAATGACGGTGTATCGATGGATTTAGTGCTGAATCCAAATGCAACATGGAAAGGGGGGTGGATGGGCACATGAATAATTGAGGAACTTCCAGAAATAAAGTTTTGATATATACAGATGCGACAGAAACATTCAAAGCTCTGTTGTCGGAATCGAAAACAGATAATACGTTTGAAAAAAAAAGACAGTTCATCCATGTGACTAGATCAAGAAATGAATAGATAGATAAATACAAAAAGAAAGAAAGAAAGAAAAAGAAAGAAGAAAGAAAGAAAGAAAGAAACGTAAAATGGTGATGGGAAATACGGGTAATTTGGAAAACTCTCCAATGATGAAGTAGGGGGAAATCTAGATGAGACAAAAATATTCAGAACACAGCTGGTAGGGCAAGCCACAATAAGTTGTGTGTGTGGGAAATAAACAGTTCACCCTAATAATAAAACAATCAAGTGAATAAACAACAACAACAACACTTACAATACTGGAAGAGGAAGAAGAAAGTACTGGAAAATGTATACACAGTTGAGCGATACATTACTGTGCAAAGCCCGTAAGGTGATAGTTTTGAACCTGTTCAATGTCTTAATCTATAGTCCAGTCTCTTCTGCTTATAGAGGAACTTTGTGTACCTGAAAAAATAAGCTTTGTCATATGGGTGTTAGTAGTTTCCCATACTATCATAAAACTCCTCATAACTGGAGAAAGCAGACAGCTCTCATCCAGTCTTCATTGTAGACTTTTTGTAAACAAGGAGAGAGAGAGAGAGGACTGTGGATAGTGATCTATCATGAGGATGCATAATTCTCTAGAGTAGCCCGCATTTCATGCAAAAATATTCCACCTGAGAATACATAAGCACCGAAGATAATGCAGCACAGCAGAACCCACTGGAAAACAGTGCAACATAACACGGCAATTCACAACTCACACACACACACACACACACACACACACACACACACACACACACACACACACACACACACACACACACACACACACATGTACGCACGCATACACGCGTGGCGCGCGCACGACACACACACATACATACATACATATATACAGAGAGAGAGAGAGGCGGGGGGTGGGGGGCAGAGACAACACAGCACAATACAACACTACTTAAACAACAACAACAACAACAGCAACAATAAGAAAACCGGCACGACACAGCACTACATAAAAAGAAGAAGCTGAAAGACTGAAAAACACACACACACACACACACACACACACACACACACACACACACACACACACACACACACACACACACACACACACACACACAACACACACACACACATAGACACACACATACACACACGACAGAAAAAAGGGGAAAACAATATCTATAAAAAGGCGAGAAAAGGCACTCCATATACCCACATTTACATAAGGCCCACAAAACACACAAAACTAACACCTAAAAACAACAACAAACAACAACAACAACAACAAGCAAACAAATCTGTTCATGTCCTCATTTAACAAAAACTGGAAAGAAAATGGAACGCAGCATAAACAAAATACCAAACTATACAAACTGCACGAGAAAGATAGCATTGTTAAGAAATGTACTTATGTTTCATAACTTTTTCAAGCAGGAACAAGTATTATCACATTTGTTATTGAATGCTGAGGAGGAGGTCGGAACATCTGTAGTATGACAGGAAACGACTAGACAAGATCAAAAACGGGTTCATTCAGGGTGCAGGCAAGCAAGGATCGAGATAAAAGTGCGTAACTATAAAAAGACACACACATACCTTCAAAACAAACAAACAGACAAACAAACAAATAAACAAACAAACCGCGCTGTAGCCAGCTAGCGCCTATGAACCGATAAAGCCTGGAGGTGATCAAAAGGACGAAAATGTGCAATTGCATACCAGAAAAGTGCATTTTCAAACAAACAAACAAACAAATGAGCAAGCAAGCAAACAAACAAACAAACAAACCGCGCCGTAGCCAAGCTAGCGCCTATGAGCCGATAAAACCTAGAGGTGGACAAAAGGACGAAAATGTGCAAATGCATACCAGAAAAGTGCTTTTTCAATACTTGATATGATGTGGGTCACGTATACAGACACAATATAAAAAGACTGTCAAGAACATTTGAATACGGAAAGTGTACTACTCCTCTGACCACCACCAAGCCGTATGGCGGTCGACAGGAACTGGACAAAAACAGACACATCCATTGCCAGATGTGACCTGACCATGTGATCTATGGCGAGCGGAAAAAGACAAAGAATACAAAAAAAGCTACAGAAAAATATCTAAACGATGAAAAAATAGGGGGGAGTAGGAGGGGAGGAGGAAAAAGGTGGGAGGGAGAGGATTTGTCATCCAGAGAGTTCCGAGTTTATTTAACACGGGTTTATCTCACTCGGATAATTCCATTTTGCTCCACCCAGATCTGCTACTAGTTATCTGGAAGATTCTTTGAGCCTGCGCGAAAACATGCACTGGCAAGTTATCGAAGACTCTGAGCCTGTGTAAAAACATGAGCTCTGGCAAGGTTATCGAGAAGACTCTTTGAGCCTGTGTAAAAACCTGAGCTGCTGGCAAGGTTATCGAGAAGACTCTTTGAGCTGTGTAAAAACCTGAGTTGCTGGCAAGGTTATCGAGAAGACTCTTTGAGCCTGTGTAAAAACCTGAGCTGCTGGCAAGGTTATCGAGAAGACTCTTTGAGCCTGTGTAAAAACCTGAGCTGCTGGCAAGGTTATCGAGAAGACTCTTTGAGCCTGTGTAAAAACATGAGCTGCTGGCAAGGTTATCGAGAAGACTCTTTGAGCCTGTGTAAAAACCTGAGCTGCTGGCAAGGTTATCGAGAAGACTCTTTGAGCCTGTGTGAAAAACCTGAGCTGCTGGCAAGGTTATCGAGAAGACTCTTTGAGCCTGTGTAAAAACCTGAGCTGCTGGCAAGGTTATCGAGAAGACTCTTTGAGCCTGTGGAAACATGAGCTGCTGGCAAGGTTATCGAGAAGACTCTTTGAGCTGTGTAAAACCTGAGCTGCTGGCAAGGTTATCGAGAAGACTCTTTGAGCCTGTGTAAAAACCTGAGCTGCTGGCAAGGTTATCGAGAAGACTCTTTGAGCCTGTGTAAAACATGAGCTGCTGGCAAGGTTATCGAGAAGACTCTTTGAGCCTGTGTAAAAACCTGAGCTGCTGGCAAGGTTATCGAGAAGACTCTTTGAGCCTGTGTAAAAACCTGAGCTGCTGGCAAGGTTATCGAGAAGACTCTTTGAGCCTGTGGAAAAACATGAGTTGCTGGCAAGGTCTTGGAATGATTGGGAGGGAGGTGGGAGAACGGGACCAGTGAACTACTAGGATGAGTCTACCAGAATGATTGGAGCATTAAGATGGACAGTGCACAGACCAGTTTTTATACTGAAGACTGGAATTGAGCTAGAGGCATCAGATCTTGAGTTCATGGCTCAACAACCAACACAGCCAACTGCTTCCATCCAAAGAAATACACAGCAAATCTTCTATTCTACAAGACCAGTGTACATGACACTGAACAAAACTACAGTTCATTTATAAAATCATAGTACACAAATATGCAGGCTACCAGAAAAATGCTTAGCAAAGCTAAACTACAAAATATTTCCATAGACTAAAAAAAAAAGATTAGCACATATAAAACAGAACAATGCTACAGGCACACCAGACGACTAAATTGTAGTAATGTGCAAGACAGATGCTTGGCAAACTTCAGTCTATTTTACAAAAGGGGTACGTATAATTATAAACCTACCCCGGTAATTGCATTCAACAAAGAAGAAAAGTGTACAAACATGCAGAAGAAAGACGGGACTTAGCAAACTTAATCTATACTGCAAAACCAGAACATGATTGTAAAAAACGAGCAAACTGCAGACAATCAAGAATATGAAAAATATGTACCAGAACAGTGCTTTTTCTGACTACCTGGTACATTATGGGTTACAAAAAATAGTCACAGGATAAAAAGGACACAGTATAAAAGAACTATCGGAACTGAAACCGGATTTGAAGAAACTTGTCACACACTGAAAAAGTAGCAAAAGCAATGTCTACTCCAGAGAGTACTCAGTAAGGCTACATCTGTACGACAGTACCAGAAACTGTGACACTAAACAGAGTTACATGCAACCCACATGATCAGACTGTAAAACAACGCACACGAAAAAGTCTCAGCAGACATAAATCTTTACTGCAAGAACGATACGGTACCTATGGAACTGGAGAATGCCACAGACAAACGATAAGATGAAAGTATACAAATGCGTACAAAAGAAGTATTTTTATAACCATTTGGTATATTATGTTACAAAGGCAGGCACGCCATAAAAGACCATCTACACTCTTAAAGCATCACAGGGCTTCCAAAGAATATTCCCACTCGGTATAAAAATAGAAAAAAAATTGCGTCGGAGAAGTACTAGGTAAATCAACATACATACTGTAAAACCAACAACAATAAAACGGAACAATGCCATACAGCTACCCCGATACTAAAAAGGATATATATGTATACATATCTATATACGTATTTGTGCATATGTATATATATATAAATACATACATTATATATGTATATATATGTGTGTATATATACATATACATATATATGTACATATATATATATATATTTATCTGTGTGTTTGTATCTGTATTATCATAATGTGTACATCTATCTATGTTAGTATATTAAAGAAGCGCTTACCAAAGATACATTCTACTGCAAGGCCAGTGCTTATGGAACTGAACAAAGCCACAAACAGAAAGATGGATGTGTACCAATCTATACCAGAGAAGTACTTTTTGTTTACTACTTGATACACTATTCGTTACTAAAACAGGTACGTACGAAACACTGTCTTCACCATTAAAACATCAAAAAGCTTTAGAAAAAATCGCACAATAAAAACCTAAGAAAAACTCCCACAAAATCAAACAAACAAAAAAGTGTCCGCCGGAGAAGTACTTATCAAACCTACTTACATACTACAAAACTAGTAGTAACGAAACAGGACAACCCTGCAGGCAACGTAGAAGATCAGCGTGTACAAATAGACACTAGATAAATGCTAAGCAAACTTACATTTTTACCAGAAGATCGGTACTCATGAAACTGAATAAAAACTCAGTCAACATAGGCAAAAAAAAAAACAAACAAACAAAAAAACCCAACTACAAAGAGATGTTTTACAAATGTTTAACTGCTTACGAAATCAACACATTTAAAATTAGACACAGTCATCAAAGGACAAAAAGTGTACAAATATGTACTTTAGAAATGCTCAGCAAACTTGTGTCTGTACTAGAAGACTAGTAAAAAAAGAAAACCGGAACAAATATGTACCAAACGAGAGACGCAGAAGCTTTACAAAGTTGTGTCAATGCTACAAGTACAAGGCTAGGAAGTCACATCCTTTTACTCGTGTAAAATGTAGAGATCGACAGTAGACGTCTGGAAGGAAATGGTAGGTTTCATTTCCCTCGAACAAAGACTGCCGTTTTGATGGCCCAGTTATTAAATCACCCTGGAGGTTCCAGGCTACACCCAAACCAGGACAAGGATGGATTTTTGTCCATTTCCACTAAACTTTGAGTGGTGTATCGGTGGTAGTATTTTGGGCCAGACGATACGCCGAAGTCTCTTGTGCACCTGTGCACCTAGCTGCGCATATAAAAAAAACCACAACAGAAAGGATTTGGTTTAAAGTGTTTTTTAAAGAAATAAAAATTTGGAAGCTTGAAGTTTGTTCGAGACGGGATCATCACATTCGGACAATTCCTCGTACGTTCCACCTAAATCTGTCATCAGTTTCTAACAGACTCTTCGAGTCTGTGCAAAACCTGTGAAACACTAAGCTGAACCACCAGAATGATTGAAGCATGAAAATGGGCAGCTAAAAGGCCATTTTGTTATTTGGGGCTAGGATTGAACTCGAGACATCGGATCTCGAATCCATGGCTCTGTCAAAAGAGCCAACCACCCTGCGAATGGACTGTGGTAATAATAATAATAATAATTACAATATTTATATAGCGCAAATCTTGATAAAATCAAATCTAAGCGCTGAACAGACACCACGACCACAGCACGCACGCACCACGCACGCACCACGCACACACGCACGCACGCACACACACACACACACACACACACACACACACACACACACACACGCATGGCTATAAATGGGGAGAAAGAATAAAAAGCAAATGGGAAAATTATAGAGAGCATAGCATATACAATTATATATTATAACCATGTGATTCCCCTCCGAGCAGAGACAGGCTGCAGAGGGGGGGGGGGGGGGGGTTGAGTGAGGTTAGGATTTTATGCGGAGGAGAAAAGGTGAGTTTTGAGAGCGGACTTGAAGGAGACAAAAGTAGGTTGCTGACGGACTGAGAGAGGAAGTTTGTTCCAGGAGAGTGGACCAGAAACAGAGAAGGCTCGTGGACCATAGGTATTGAGCTTAGTGCGTGGAAAGCGAAAAGTCAGAGGATCGGAGGCAGAGCGGAGGGTACGTGAGGGAACATAGATCTCAAGTAGGCTTGACAGGTAATCGGGGGCTGCGTTATTGAGGCTTTTGTAGCACATGGTGTCTAGTTTGTACTGTATGCGCTTTGATACAGGGAGCCAGTGAAGTTGTGCCAGAGAGGAGATATGTGGTCAGCTTTTTTCTTTTTGAGTACGAGGCGTACAGCATTTTGAATGCGCTGTAGGATGTGAATGGTGGAGGCAGGAAGACCAGACAGGAGTGAATTGCAATAGTCAATGCGAGACATTATGAAGGAGAGAACGAGTTTTGCAGTTGTTTCGACAGAGAGATACTTCCTGATCAGCCTTATACGATGGAGATGATAGTAGCAAGATCTGGCAGTTTGAGAAACAAAGTTGTTCATGGAGAGGGTAGGAGTCAATGCAGACACCAGGGTTTTTAGCTGAATCAGAAATTGGGACTGATGTGTTACATAATGGGAGAGAAAGAGGAGGCAGCTGAGAAAGTTTCTGACGGGTGCCAATGAGGATAGCTTCTGTCTTGTCGTCATTAAGCTGAAGTTTGTTGAACGTCATCCAGTCCTTAATGTCCGAGTAACACTCAGTGGTGCGAGTCAACAGGCGCTGTATATTATCAGGTGAGTCACTGTCTTGAAGTTGGGTGTCATCAGCATAGAAGTGGTGTTTTATAGAGTGGGAGTTGATGATGGTGGACAGGGGGGAGGTGTAAAGAGTAAAAAGAACAGGGCCAAGGACAGATCCTTGTGGAACACCACAGGTCAGGTATGCAGGTTGAGAGTAAGTGCCATTGATGAGAACAGTTTGTTTTCTGTTTGATAAATACGAAGTGAAAAAGGAGAGAGCAATGTCAGAGATGCCAAAAGTATGATGAAGTCTAGAAAGGAGAATACCATGGTCAGTGGTATCGAAGGCTGCAGACAGATCAAGGAGTGTGAGGAGAGAGACTTTGCCAGTATCAGTTGCAAGGAGGAGATTGTTGAGAATGTGTAGTAGGGCAGTTTCAGTGCTATGGCACTGGCGGTAGGCTGACTGGAAAGGATTGAGGAGATTGTTGGCAGACAGGTGAGAGTTCAGCTGGTTGAGGACGACTTTTTCAAGGAGTTTTGACAAGAAAGAGAGATTAGAGATAGGCCGGTAATTTTTCAGTTCATTTGGGTCTAAATTGTGTTTCTTGAGGAGAGACTACCATCACTATTCGAGGTTTTGTTGATTCTGTGAAAATTGACAGGGGAGGAATTCACTAGAGCGAAGTGATTATGCAACAACTACTGATTGGAAGGTCATAGGTTCGAACACCCATCGGTTAAAAAATGATTGTGGAATTTATCCCCTCTGACTTCCTCCTACCCAGACTTAAGGGTGCTGTGGGCTCATTGGGAAGACTGGGCCCACACAGTTGCGTTTCGTCCCTTGACGAATGTATCATTAAGAGTGTTGCCCAGGTTTCCTAACACTGCAAGTGTCTGTGCCTCGTAGGCATGGTTAACGATAGGATATATTCTGATAGTAAGCGTAGAGTGCGGCCCTGTCACACTTGTGTAAACCCTAAACGGAGTTCCATAGCATCATGACCATCATCCCCATTATCATAAAATGATTGTCATATCATCGTGAAAATTATCCCAGATTCTGTGGACTTAATGCCTTGATCCCGTGGTGACTTCAGTTTCAGTTTCCTCTATGGCTGAAGTGAATTTAGTTTGTGGTCTTTGGTATCAGTGGGCTGTCATTAGAGAGCCGTGGTGGTGATATTCCCAGAGGGTCTCTCACTTGGCCCGTTCTGCGACTGATCATTACTGTCGCTAATAACGGTCTTAACAGGCATTGTCCCTACTGAGTTGCATCAGAATAGGCAATGTTGAACTCTATCAAAGTGACCCAGTAGCATTACATGGTCTCCTCCTGTGGATGGAACCATGGCGGCTTGATATCGCTGGCATAAGTGAGCTTTTTTGCACTGGGACTTTGAATGAATGAAATTGGTATTGGTGGTATGTTGAAGAAGCGAAATGAAGCGGCGCAGGTTGGGACAGAAAAAAAGTGGACAGGGTAGGTGTCCCTCGTCAACTGCATAGAAAGGTCCGCTTAAGGCGAGAACGCGAACACATAGAAAAAGAGAACACTATGAAAAGCGCTGCGGTATGGCAACGCGCTTTTTCTTGGGAGAGCAGTCCAAATTTCACACAAACTATCCTTTGAACAAGATGTCAGAACAGTAGCGTAGTTGCTATTGAACCATTACTTCTTTTTGTCTTCTCCTACCTTTTCTTACTTAAACAGCAGCACACGCTGCTTTGCTTTCCTTGCGTATTATGTCTTGTATTATCGACTTATCGATGTACTTTTCCCTTTGTATTTTCAGTTCAACCCTCTGTATTTTCAGTTCTAGATATAGCAACGGGATATTTGAAAAATATCCCGAAGCTTCTACGTTTAGAAAATAAGGTATCATTGCCATTGTTGACTCGAGCCATATTTTATGCCGCGAGTAACCATGACCCGAAAAGTGCTGTTTGTATTGTTGCATAGTTATCGATTATGTGAGAAAGTGGTGTTGTCGTACTTGAATATGTAGTGTTCTGATATTTGTTTGAGGGAATGCTGGTATAAAACGCCGGTAAAATACTAAGCAGCACAGTCTTTGTTTGGACGTAGTTGTATGAATCTATCTGCCCATTTTCTCTTTTTTTCTGTTCCCCCCCCCCTCTCTCTCTCACACATATACACACACGCACAAACACACACACACACACGTACACACACACATTCTCTCTCTTTTGCTCTCTCTTTTTCTCTCTCTCTCTCACACACACGTGTGCGTGCGCGCGGACACATGCACACGCATACAGAAAAAAAGTCAGGTGGCTACTTATTCTGCCAACGTGCTTTTTTGCTAAAAAAAATCCGTTATGACAAAAACAAACAAATACAAACATATCAACAAACAGACAGAACAAAAACACCACTACCGCCACCGCCACATTCATCTCTCCCCAAAAACCAATAACCACAACAACAACAACAACAACAAAAACAACCAACTGAACAAGTTAACAACACAATTCCCCTCCAATCTGATCCAGTCTCTCCTTCACTCTCTTACACGGCCTTCCTTTCCAACCCAACCCAACCTCCTCTTCTCTCTCTCTCTCTCTCTCTCTCTCTCTCTCTCTCCATCTCTCTCTCTCTCTCCATCTTGTGTGTGTGTGTGTGTGTGTGTGTGTGTGTGTGTGTGTGTGTGTGTGTGTGTGTGTGTGTGTGTGTATACATGCGTACGCACCTACGTTCGTACGTGCAGGACTCCAAGATGTGATAACCAACATCGACATATCTCAAAAAAAAGATCACTATAGTAGTCAGGATGTATTGTACTGTTTTAGTAACTGTTAATTCGAGCCGCTCACCAAATCATAATAATGTTATATGGCGGGGATTGGGTATTGGACCGAACTTTATTCTATTGCTCTGAACGTGGAGGTTGTGTTGCTTCTGAATTATGTATTGATAAGGTCAAGGCAAATTGTGATGCTTCAGAATTTTGTATCGACAAGGTCAAGGTAAGAGTTTTCCCATGCCCTGATGTCATAGAATAATCAAATAGAAACAAATTTCTCGGGGCCAGCAGCATGAAGGCGGTATCCATCTCATCTTTCTCGCTCCTTTCCTGACTGTAAAAAGGCTTAGGAATCTTCACTCGCAGCTGTGTGGACTGAAAGCAGAAGGTCTTAAGTTTATTTCTTCACATTTTCTCGGACTTGACTGGAATCCTTGAAAACCCGTGCAGATTGATAGGCGGGAGCCCAACCTCTCAACTGTCTCATTTCAATGGCCTGGAAATGTACTTGACTGATATTGCCATATGGTCACAGTTTTTACCTCATTTTACAATAAAAAAAGCGAAATTATTTCTTATCGACCCGAGATTGTGTGTGTGTGTGTGTGTGTGTGTGTGTGTGTGTGTGTGTGTGTGTGTGTGTGTGTGTGTGTGTGTGTTTGTGTGTGTGTGTGTGTGTGTGTGTGTGTTGTGGTGAGAGAGAGAGAGAGAGGAGGAGAGGGGGGAGAAATGTGAACAGAAATTTGTCATCTCATAGGTTTTAGCTCAAAGGTAAACAGAAATGCATGCAAACAGAAAAAATACAGGACACTTTAAAAGTATGACACTGGTCTGTGGCGATACGCTATTACCGTGGAGAGCAGCCCGAATTAAACCTGGTAAACCGATTGTGATAAATAAATAAATGAATAAATAATAATAAATAAATAAATAAAATAAATAATTCAATAATTCAATAATTCAATAAATAAACATGAAAATACATTATTATTACTGATCCAGGTGAGCAGCTTATTCTCAAATCTGTTTTGTTTTCTGTCGTGGGCATTTCATTTTGGAGGGTGGTGGTGGTGGATGGATGGGGGAGGAGTTGTTATCGTAAATTTCCCCGTTCAAAATAATTTGTAAGTGATTTGTTCTCAGTTTATGCTTTATAATAACAAACTTATCATAAATCTGAATTGAAGGCAGTTAAATGACACGACAGCTTGTGTGTGTGTGTGTGTGTGTGTGTGTGTGTGTGTGTGTGTGTGTGTGTGTGTGTGTGTGTGTGTGTGTGTTGTGTGTGTGTGTGTGTTGTTTTTGGTCCTATTTTTACGCTACCTTAACACCCACAGAAGCTGGGACAGTTTTTACAATGCAATGATAATGATGACGATGAGGATGACGACCACGATGCTGTGGTGTTCCATCTAGTATTGATAGGACTGATTGATAGGCGTGATAGGACGTATTCTTCGCTAACGACGATATATCCAGACGTGTGTTGGTGAAGAGATTTGAAAAAACACGTTTAAAATCCAGACGTCATCTAGGCCCGAGAGATACAGACACATACGGTGTTGGTGAGGAGATTTGAAAAACAGTTTTAATGATGCAACCATGAGATGAATGAGACTCGATCGTGTGGTCCCATTCTTCCGTATGAGCCCATGGTACGCTAAGTTCTGAATAGAACCCGGTTGGGCCAAAAAATCCCAAACCGGTTTTAAAAGGACTGATTGGGATTCTAACCCACAACCTTCCAGTCGGTTGTCCGTTGCGCTAACAACTTCACCACGGTGACTGATGACGCAACAGCTTTAGTTAGCTGTGTACACGTGTTCGAACATTCATAGCATAGCTAGGCGATCGTTATGACAAGAGTGTGACAGACCTAGCTGCCTGTCTTCATATCCTTCTCTAGGGCCAGACACAAAGTTACAGACGTACTGAGGTGTCAAAGATCAATCTGAATCAATCTTGTCAAAACTGAAGAGAAACTGTTTCATATTCACCGGAGAAAAATTGTGTGTATGTGTGTAGTGTGTGTGTGTGTGTGTGTGTGTGTGTGTGTGTGTGTGTGTGTGTGTGTGTGTGTGTGTGTGTGTGTGTGTGTGTGTGTGTGTGTGTGTGTGTTAGCCAGCGTGCGTGCGCGCGCGTGTGTGCGAATGTGTGCGAATGTTTGTGTCTGTGCTTGAGAAAACGGATAGACAGATTCAAATATCTGCATCCAAACAGCAAAATGACATTTTTTTCAGAGCTGATTATGTACGGATTTTCATCAGCTGGGAAGAAGTTCGGCTTGTTAAGGAGACACACACGCACTGCTTTAATTCAGCTTGGCCCAGTTTTCACATCAAGGCCCTGCCCTACCCTTTCTCCTCCACAGTCACAACCCCCCTCCCTCCCCCCCCCCCCCCCCCCCCCCCACGGTATAACGTTTCCTTAATGTTATGGTTGTTTTTGACTGAGATATTTAAGCGAGTTTTTTTTTCGTTAGCTTAACGACTCATTGGAAGCATCGTAATACGTAGCATACATGAGTTGGGGATTGAAAAAACAGCTACAACTACAACAAGCAAACAAACAAACAAACAAAAAAGGAGAAAAAAAGATAGTAAAGGTTTTCTAGAATCTTAAAATAAGTAGGGGAATGAGATGATAAAGAGAGAGAGAGACCACGTGATTCTGGGTCAGCTTTTTGAGGTCGGATCCACTTGGCTTCCATAATGCCTACAGTGCTTGGAAGTGATTTATTGTGTGTTTATGGAGCAGTAAAATCAGTAACGTTTATTGTCGCCGTTCAGTTCATTCCAACAGTGACAGAAGAATCAGTGAAAAGCTCCGGAAGATGGTATGACGATTTCCTGAAAAGGTACACAAAGGGGTAAGGAAACCAAACGAATACAGAAGGAAGTTTGCAGATGATAGACTGCTGTGCCCTTCTTGGCAAATACAGAATATGGTACCTGTAGTTCATGCTTATTCCCAGGCTCCTCTGGCCTCTGTTTATATACCATATCTGCATTAACACAGTGGAATCAGTGGAGGCCAAAATCAACAAATACACAAGGAAATGGCTTGGTGTCTAACCGAGTCTCACTGACCTTACGCTCTATTGTCGCCAGGCAAAGCTGAAGCTACCCTAAATCCATTGTTTAGGAGTACAAGGCAGGAAAGGTCAGGCTTCTTAGCGTGCTTGAAGACTCTGGAGATAAGGTTGTGAGATCAATCCAGCCCAAGCTGAGGACTGGCAGAAAAATGGAAAGTCCAGGAGGCACTGGTCGCAGCGAAGGAAAATCTTATGGTCAGAGAAATAATAGAGTAAAGGCAGACCAACTGGCAGGGACTGTGATCAACAAAAATGGAAAGGTGGTCAGAGACCAATGGAAGGCAAAAAGAGATACGATAATACAAGAGATGAAGAAAGAAGAGGATGCCTTAAAGACTCCAGAAAACAGTGCAGCAAGGCCAACAGGGGCAGTGGATGACTTGGGGAAAATGCAACCTAAAGAAGTTTAAGCTAAAATGATCTGTGGCATATGGTCCCTCTCGGAATCACTTACATTCTCGGATTTGTGTATGATCTCCTGCGCTGGCATGCTAATCTGATGAAATGGGGGAGATTAGATGGCCTCGCTTGCTCGCTCTGCCAGGGCAAACAGACAATGGAACATATCCTGAGCTCACGCTAGGTAGCGCTAACCCATCAAGTGTTTCAAGAGATCGCGCAAGCAATCAACACTGCAATGAGTACTACCTGGAGAAAACAACCTGCCACTAGAAGCTCTTACAACCTTTCACATGCAGGAAGTAGCAAAATTTGGTCTGAAAAAAGATGTGACACCCAGAGCGTGGAAGCTTGGTTTGCTTGATGAAGCTGTCGACTGGGAGTACACAGCAAATCTCCCACAATGGGAAAACAACCATAAAGCATCAGCAAGAGTGGCATGAGACCGGGCATAGTTCTTCACTCCCCTTCATCCAAACAAGTGAGTCTGATCGAGTTCACTGCACCATATAAAAGTAGAATGGTGGAAGCCCATATCTATAAGACTTAAAAGTATGCCAGTCTTGCCAACCCAATTCATATGGTAAAAACATTGTGAAAACAGCAGCAGCGGCAGCAGCAGCAGCAGCAGCAGCAGCAGCAGCAGCAGCAGCAGCAGCAGCAGCAGCAGCAGCACAACAACAACAACAACAACAACAACAACAACAAACAACAACAACAACAACAACAACAACAACAGAAGATGTGAATAAAACCGACATGAAATTTAAATCAGTCAACTGTTTTCGGACGAAAGTGTATCAGATGATGTATAAACCTTTAACAACAAACAACAATAATAACAACAACAACAACAAAATCACTATGCATGTATACATAGGCAAGGCCCACTTACTGGGTCATGATTATGAAACGGGCACAAATATTATTACTTATGAAGAGGCAGAGATCTTCAGATGGTATGATCGTCAGTATGATAAGCAGGATTATTGCTGTGGCTTTGCCATCGTGTGTTTTTTTGAGGAGAGGATTAAAAAGCTGTCTGTCGCGACGGTACATATGTACGTGATTATTAGAAGAGGAGGATTGTTTGGCGGGAATGAGGGAGCATATTTATAGAGCTTGCTCATCCTGTTTACTGGGTGCCAGAGAGGTGAAAATGGCCTCTGAGACAGAGAGAGCGAGAGAGAGAGAGAGAGAGAGGCCACAGGGCAAAGAGCTCAAGGGACTGGTATTAATGAGACACTTCGGCTCACAGACATATGGGAGCTAGAGAGTGACTGTGGTATGGTTGTGTGGTAATGTCAGAATAAAAGCTTCAATGGAAAAGTCAATGAAGATTATGATGATCCTTTAAACATTTATAAAAAGAGAATGACCCCCAGGGATCGTTTCTCTTGAGGCTATGGCAATCTCTCTACTTTTGCCTTAATCCATTAATCAGTTTAGAACAATTATCACTATATTTATTATTTATTGAGTGTATGCGTGTGTTCCCCTTTTCTAATCCACTTCACGGACGTTGACCTATGCCACTAATTCCGGTTTCTCAGCACTCTGCCACTGAAGTTCATTCGATCAAAGTCGTTGGCCAGGAAGTTGATAAAAGCCAGCGATGCCATCATGCCATAAGATAACCCACCAGACGACACAGACTCACTGCTGCTAGGTCAGGTTGGTGCAGTTCGACAGTTTCTGTTCTGATCCCGCAGAGTTAGGATACCGCATAATAAGCCCCATATTAATGAGCTGGGCAGCTCATGGGACTTATGTGCAGGCTTTAGATGCTTGTGCCATATTCATTTTGGATCTTCTCCACCGCATGACACCAGTGTTGTCAGTGCGTATGGAATTTATTCTGAGCTAGGAGACGTTACCTAGAGAAACTTAAAACTAATGAATGAATCATTCATTTGTGAAGCCAGACCGAGTAAGTGATCGATGACACCAACCCTTCTGTTGATAAACTGAGGAGACTGCCACCAAACCATCCAATGAGGCCAGAGAAAAAAAAATGGTGTGCATGAGCCAACTGATCCACCCAACTGTAAATGAATATCTGTGGATGATTGCACAGCCGATCTTAGATTATGAGCTTAAATAAGTTTGCTTTGTACATAAACAAAGTTAGAAAAGGAACCAGAAAAAAGCAACACGAAAGCAGAATTAGAGCGCGTATTAAATACAACCAGACAAGACAGGCGCAAATTTTCGGCCAACTGGCCTTTGTCAAGCGTAAACGTAAGATCACAAACGGACAAACATCAAATACAAAAAAATTCGGAGAAAAAGATTGAAACTTCCTTGCTGCTTCGTCCAGTGGGAGAAGGTAAGCCAGCCTACGCTAACCACTTTCTTCTCTTAAATTTTTTTTTACTGATTAGCGCACTTATGGTGCCCTTAGATCCATTGTGCAGTCGTGCTCCTGTGCAGAATTGGGTAAAGTAAAGCAACGAAGAGGAAAAAAATGGGTTCTGCTTTTGTCTTATAATGCAAGTCCTGAGAAAAATAAAGTCTCTATCATCTCACTTCAGTACGACATCAGGGTCATAGGCTCACCATTACTGTTTGCCTTACTCAAACACGCAGACGAAGAAGAAGTAAATTTGAACAACAGATCTTCCAGCTCGTCCTCTGAAATTGTCACCAGAGAAATGTTTACGCATTAAGAAATAACACCTTTCAGGCAACAAGAAGTTACCATAATGTGGGATAGCCGCACCGGATGGAATAATCTTGTAACATAGCATTAAAGGACGTTGCAGATTCAGACATTGTGCCGTCTGTACACTGCTTCGCACGGCAGCTGAGACAGGCTGCTGTGACTTGCCGCGCGATTCGAATACTGATCGTCTGCTTGCCCCCGAGTATGGTGGCTCTACAAAAAGACAGCGTTTCGCACCTCGCTCCTCACACGACCTGTGTTTCTTCTTCTGTGTTGTGTTCAAGGTAACTGCTCGTGCATTATGCCAGCAACGTGCTTTACTAGTGTCGTTGATTCCTCGCTGAATACTTGATTCTGACTTTCGTCATAACGTGAAGTTTTCATTCTGGGTTGAGTCTTCATGTGATTGATGTGTTTGTGTTTTTTCTGAGTTTATTTGAATGCGTGAATAGTGAGTATGAGCGTCTTTGTAACAGTCGGACTGTGCGACAGTATTCTGTCAACATGTGCATATTATCGTGAGATTGCATCTGTAACAGGATTTCCACTTATGCGAGCGTTTAATTTGTCGTTGAAGTGAGAAAATTCGAATCGTGGTAATGTATTCAAGAGTGTACGTATGTTTGATGTATATAACAATTTATCTTGAAAGTCAAAGGTTGGCTGAAATAATCAGGGGTACAAAAGTAATGTTGTCACAGGCGTTTTCAGGTAGCTTATGTTGTTGCATCTCTGGGTAAAAACTCAGAGGACACAGTCTAAAATAACTGATCATACATATGTCAGAATATCAACTAATCAATCAGTCAACCAACCAACCAAGCAAGTATCCATTCCAAAATCAGACACCAAAAAGGATTAAGCTAAACCAATCATCTTCCTTAACACATAATGAAAAAATTGTAATTTTGTATAATTGTGAGTCAGTTTTATGCTGTCAAATATTCATGTTAAGATAAATGCACAAATCAGAGCGAGCGAAAATCCGCCCATAAACAGTAGGAAGAATACCTATTAACCTCCATCACATTTGTTAAAGCGGTGACCCAAATAGTAACTGGATCGTAGTCATTTAAGCTTGCAGGCTTCTGCGATTTCTCTCTCAGTTTTTTTTCCCTAGACATGGATTTCAAGGTTGATATATACATTTTTTAACAAAACAGCAGTTTTATAAAGATCTCTTAAAAACAGCATAAAATCCATGTGGTACATGTTTGTGAGAAAGAGAATAAGACAGATCCATACACACGCATGCACGCGCGCGCGCGCACACACACACACATACACAGACAGAGAGAGAGAGAGAAGCGTATCAATATTTTATCTGCATAAAAGGAACTGGCCATAAACCATAGTATGGCTGTAACTCATAACACTCGATTCTCACACAACATTATTCCATCATTTATTTATGTATTTATTTGTTTGGCTTGTGTACAGGGCTGTATGTGGACTTAAGGAGTCTTCTGCTCATTTTTGACTCAGCAAACATTAAGACTACATTTGTTTTTGAAATGGGCCTTATGTAAATGTGGGTATATGGAGTGCCTTTTCTCGCTTTTTTATAGATATTGTTTTCCCCTTTTTTCTGTCGTGTGTGTATGTGTGTGTGTGTGTGTGTGTGTGTGTGTGTGTGTGTGTGTGTGTGTGTGTGTGTGTGTGTGTGTGTGTTGTGTGTGGTGTGTGTGTGTGTGCATGTGTGCGTGTGTGTGTGTGTCTCTGTGTGTTTTTCAGATGTCGTGTATCATTTGTTCTTTTTGTTTGTCTTTCCCCCTCCATTTGTTTCTGTGTGTGTGTGTCTGTGTGTGTTCTTCAGATGTCGTGTATCATTTGTTCTTTTTGTTTCTTTCCCCCTCCATTTGTTTCTGTTTTCACTGTATTCTCTCTGTCTCTCTGTGTTTGTCTCTCTGTCTGTTTGTCTCTCTCTCTCTCTGTATATATATATATCTCTCTCTCTTTCTCTTTCTCTCTCTCTCTCTCTCTCTCTGTCTGTCTGTCTCTCTCTCTCTCTCTGTCTGTGTCTGTGTGTGTGTGTGTGTGTGTGTGGGCTCGCGCGTGCTCACACACGTTATAAATAGAATGCGTACGTTGATAAGCAATGGCGAGTTTCAAAAATGGCTCTCAGTCAATAATTGTTACTGTTGTGAAATATAGTATCATTTCACTGTCATTTTCTCTCTGTCTTTCACGCTTTCTTTCTCTCTCTGTCTATCTCTGTCTCTCCCTCCCCCCTTTCTCTGTCTTGTCTTCTCTGTCTCTCTCTGTCTATCTCTGTCTCTCCCTCCCCCCTCTCTCTGTCTTGTCTGTCTGTCTTTCTCTCTCTCTCCCTGTTTCTCTTTGTATATATCTGTCTCTGCCTTTCTGTCTGTCTGACTGTCTCTCCATCTGTCTGCCTGTCTGGTCGTCTGTCCTGTCTCTCTGTGTCTTTATCTCTGTTGCTGTATTTTTGTCTCTCTGATTCTTTGAAAAATGTGACTTTTGTTTTCGTGAATTGGCATTACAAAGCACAGGGTTTATAGTTTATCCATCTATAGTAATGTTTGCATCATTAGTGTTGGACATTGTCCAAGCAAGCGTAGGCATTGTAGCCAATTAACGGTTAGTGAACATTTTGTTGAGCTAACATTGTATACAATGATTAAAGTTCTGTAGAAGATCTGCACTGACAAATAAAATCATTTCCTCAAAATAAAGAACCAACAAACCAGAAAATACACGTGCATGCTTTCCCTAAAGAGATCACACTACATTTTCATATAGAGAAATTTCATTGTGGTCAAGAATAAAAAAATAAAAAAAAACCCATTACAACCTTATCCTATTCACGCCAGTTTCAATTTATAAACTCTAGAAAGCATTACAGCACCCGGGTTATTCCGTGTGCACTAACACCAAATATTCTGTGTGATGAAGGATCCAAGAATTATGGCAGATGCTATAAACCTGCTCGTAAACATTGCTTGGCAGCAAGATCTTGTGGTTTTAACTTTCTTTAAGGTTTTAATCTCTGTTTAAATACATATTTTAGTGCATCTTAGATGACTGTGCCATTGGTGTATGTGATGACGTCATAAGCATTGCGACTACTTTGCTGAATGAGTGGTTGTTGTCCACATCAACTTTACTTTCTGGCCATCGGCAGGAGTGTCTACCAAGACGTTTCTTGTTGCTTTGCGTAAGTGTCTGAGATGGTTTGGATATTCAACCTTAGATCCACTTGTCATAAAACAATATATAGGCCTACTGAAATATATCTTCCCATCAGTAGTTCAGTCTAATGCCAGACTGAAGGGATCACAGCCATCGTCACGTTCCCAACAAAACATACAAATGAAGAACTCCCATCTGTATTCTCCAACTATTTCACCACCAAAATACAAACTCTTCGTGACAGGCTTGACAGGACACCCTGTCAACCATGCCCACCTGACCCTTCCTTCTCTGGCACACCTCTTACTACTTTTACCCCAGTCTCACAAGAAGAAATTCTCAACACAATCAGATCCATGTCGTTCAAAACCTGCGAACTGGATCCTCTTCCAGGTTCTGTCTACGCCGACTGTCTCCCTACTCTCCTCCCATTCATCACTGACATCATCAACACTTCTCTTCAAACTGGAACTGTCCCTGATTCTTTCAAGTCTGCTATTGTTCACCCTCTCCTCTAGAAACACAATTTAGATCCAAATGAACTGAAAAATTACCGGCCTATCTCTAATCTCTCTTTCTTGTCAAAACTCCTTGAAAAAGTCGTCCTCAACCAGCTGAACTCTCACCTGTCTGCCAACAATCTCCTCAATCCTTTCCAGTCAGCCTACCGCCAGTGCCATAGCACTGAAACTGCCCTGCTACACATTCTCAACAATCTCCTCCTTGCAACTGATACTGGCAAAGTCTCTCTCCTCACACTCCTTGATCTGTCTGCAGCCTTTGATACCATTGATCATGGTATTCTCCTTTCTAGACTTCATCATACTTTTGGCATCTCTGACATTGCTCTGTCTTGGTTCACTTCATACCTATCAAACAGAAAACAAACCGTTCTCATCAATGGCACTTACTCTCAACCTGCATACCTGACCTGTGGTGTTCCACAAGGATCTGTCCTTGGCCCTGTTCTTTTCACTCTTTACACCTCCCCCCTGTCCACCATCACCAACTCCCATTCTATAAAACACCACTTCTATGCTGATGACACCCAACTTCAAGACAGTGACTCACCTGATAATATACAGCGCCTGTTGACTCGCACCACTGAGTGTTACTCGGACATTAAGAACTGGATGACACACAATAGACTTCAGCTTAATGACGACAAAACAGAAGCTATCCTCATTGGCACCCGTCAGAAACTTTCTCAGCTGCCTCCTCTTTCTCTCCCATTATGTAACACATCAGTCCCAATTTCTGATTCAGCTAAAAACCTTGGTGTCTGCATTGACTCTACCCTCTCCATGAACAACTTTGTTTCTCAAACTGCCAGATCCTGCTACTATCATCTCCATCGTATAAAGCTGATCAGGAAGTATCTCTCTGTCGAAACAACTGCAAAACTCGTTCTCTCCTTCATAATGTCTCGCATTGACTATTGCAATTCACTCCTGTCTGGTCTTCCTGCCTCCACCATTCACATCCTACAGCGCATTCAAAACAATGCTGCACGCCTTGTACTCAAAAAGAAAAAAGCTGACCACATATCTCCTCTCCTGGCACAACTTCACTGGCTCCCTGTATCAAAGCGCATACAGTACAAACTAGACACCATGTGCTACAAAAGCCTCAATAACGCAGCCCCCGATTACCTGTCAAGCCTACTTGAGATCTATGTTCCCTCACGTACCCTCCACTCTGCCTCTGATCCTCTGACTCTTCGCTTTCCACGCACTAAGCTCAATACCTATGGTCCACGAGCCTTCTCTGTTTCTGGTCCACTCTCCTGGAACAAACTTCCTCTCTCAGTCCGTCAGCAACCTACTTTTGTCTCCTTCAAGTCCGCTCTCAAAACTCACCTTTTCTCTCCTGCATAAAATCCTAACCTCACTCAACCCTCCCCTCTGCAGCCTGTCTCCGCTCGGAGGGAATCACATGGTTATAATATATAATTGTATGCTATGCTCTCTATAATTTTCCATTGCTTTTATTCTTGCTTTTATTGCTTTTATTCTTTCTCCCCATTTATAGCCATGCGTGTGTGTGGGTGTGTGTGTGTGTGTCTGTATGTGTGCGTGGTGTGTGTGCGAGCGTGCGTGCCTGCGTGTGTGTCTGCTTCAGCGCTTAGATTTGATTTTATCAAGATTTTGCGCTATATAAATATTGTAATTATTATTATTATTATCAAATATCATTACCATTAATATCAGTCCACTGGAAAAGGAGAGTGAATGCTTAGTCCCAGGAATAGGTTACGTATACGATACGAAGGATAAAGGACCATTGCTCGTATGACTCTCCCTACATGCCTTTATTCTGTTATACAGGAGCAAGGAATAACCACGTGCAACGTCAGATGAAAAAAAACACGAAACAAACAAAGAAACAATCGAAGAAACAAACATCAGCATATAAACACTGACCCACGTTAGATTCAAAGCTGCTTCATTCATGTCTCTAGTCATTGGTAAAAATTATCAGATGTTCCTATAACCTTAGCAACTGTAGGGAAGCGAGGTATCAGAGACCTCAGCTTTTCTCAGGACCAGCATTCAGAGATTGATGCCTAACTCGTCTTCTTCGCTGCTTCACCTTTACCAACCTGATTAAAAAAAATGCACATGCAGCTTCCCAGCACGAACTAGGTCATGTGTCTCTTTGGCAACTACGCTCGATAGCGCTTAACCTCGGTAATTCTACTTGAAGCGCTTGGACCACAGCAAAATGGGTTATACTGTCTGATGTGGAGGAATTGTTTACAGCCGTGGTAAGCTAAGCTTCTAGCATAACAGTAATTATTCTCTTGACACGAAGGCACACTTCCTCCATTAATGAAGTTTAGGTATGGGACCAGTGGGAAATAAAATGCGGTGATTCATGCATGAAAGCCTCCACTGTATGAAATTTGATGTGCCTTAATTGTATTCCATTTTGTAGGGACTATGGAAAACCTACTTTGTCTGGCACATACACACCACACCACACCACACCACACCACACCACACCACACCACACCACACCACACCACACCACACCACACACCACACAAGCACACACACAAGCGTAAAAAATGATGACTCCATACTCCGGCGACGTGCTTTACCTTGAAAAGAAATATGCATGTCACGCGAAAATAATTCTTTGTGACCTAAAGAAAACAGACAAAGAATCCTGTCTAATCCGGTCCAGTCCGATTGCAGGTCCACAGTTTTCGTTTGCTTTCTCAGGGTGGTGTTACAGCGTTCAGGTGATTCCATATGCGATTCTTTTTGTTCTTCCGCTCCATTGATAGAGGTGCCATTGTCTCAATGGGTGTTCAGCTGTCTGGTTCTTTTGACCTGAGAGGCATGCTGGTGAAGGCATCAGTTTGAACCTGTGACTTACGTGCTTAGACTTGGTTTTGGCCGATGTGGAGTTTCGTCAGGACCACTTGCTGCCCTCTGGACAGAGTGTGGTAGTCATTCTTTCCCTTTGTGGTTAAAGGAGTGACCTGATTATGCTCCTCTTCTTGCTGTAGCCGACGTTGTTGTCTGGTTAATCTTCCTGGGTTCCTCTTTTCTGCCGTCTTATGGTATCCCACAGTGGGCTGGGATCCACAGGAGGACCTCTCTTCTGGTTGCTCTGACCTGCCAGAAGGCCCTGGTCATGTTGAGGAGCTTATCATTCTCCAAGACCTTGAGAACAGAGAGGGCATCTGCAAGGAAGATAACTTGTTAGCATTTGTCAATTGTCTGAACCATGGAGGCAGTCTGCATCGTGCTTCCATTAAAAATACCATTTCGAGGGGGAGTATTATGATAGTCATAATTATACTCCAAAACGTCTTTATCTGTGGCACACAGACAAACAAAACAAAGCAAAAGAAAACAAAACAAAACATAACTGGCTGATTTTTGATGGAACGTATATGGATCTGTTTGATTCGTCGAATCCTTCACAGGTTTTCTCTTCTCTTCAGGCCAGTGACTTCAGTCTGTATTGCGTGTTCATGTGCTGGCATATGGGTGTATACGCGTGCGTGCATATATGCATGCCTACTCGCGTTCATGCATGCATGCCTACATGTGTGCCTGCGAGCATTGTGTCTTGGAAAAAATATATCAGCCATGTGAGTATTGTGTTTTGGAGAACAACCTACCAAGAATGTGAACATTGTGTTTTGGAGAATAGTCTATCAATCCTTCCGAGCCTGCGACATGGAGTCGTTCCCGTCTGTATGAGTCAAGTCTCTGTAGGGAATACCTGATCATTAATCTTCATGTTAGCGTTTGTCAGCTTGTCAATAAACACGATAGTTGTTGTGGAAAATTACCTGAACGCGCACAAAACCTCTTCATTATTTTTCATGTTAACATTTTCCTGTGCAACAGTCATTAACCTTTTCCTGTAAAATATTGATTTAGCCCTCGATGACCGACCCATTCTCCGTTAGCATAGCTGGTATCTTCATCGATTCTTCCATTATATGCAGGCTTAAGGGGTTTACTTGGTCATTCTGGATCTTGGGTCTTCTCTATCATGTAGCATCAGTAGTGTCTGTGCATTTTCGGGGCATAGACTTTATCTTGAGAAACTGAACCTGAAGGTTAATAAGATAACTGTCTATCACTTTTCTAATGACAGAATGATGATAGTAATTGTCACAGCGGCATAATGGAGCGTATGGTCTAGATGAATATGCACCCGCCTGGGGTGCGAGAAACTTGGGTTCGAATTACTGTTGGACGGGTATTTTTGTCCTCTCACTACTTGACTTGCAGTAGTCGTCTGGATGCTAGTCTTTCGGTCTGGATGCTAGTCTTTCGGATGAGACAATGAAGCAGTATGTAGTGAGCTGGTGTCAGAGATTTTACGACAGCAAAACAGTCATTTCTGCCAAATTTTGGTAGGAAAATCCACTTTCGTTGGTAAAGAAAAGTACACCTGTAGTGGCGCTGTACAATGGTGAAGTGCTGGCCTCGAGAAGACTGAACCTCATTTCGGGCAGAAAAATTCCTTGTGACTAAAATGAATGTAATCCAGTGGAAGACAAAATGAGTGTTTGTTTGTTTGTTTTGTGTGTGTGTGTGTGTGTTGTGTGTGTGTGTGTGTGTGTGTGTGTGTGTGTGTGTATGTGTGTGTGTGTGTATGTGTGTGTGTGTTTGTGTTGGTGTGTGTGTGTGTCGTGTGTGTGTGTGTGTGTGTGTGTGTGTGTGTGTGTGTGTGTGTGTGTGTGTGTGTGTGTGTGTGTGTGTGTGTGTGTGTTCGAATGGCCAAAAGAGAGTGAGAAAGAAAAAGAGGAAGAATTGTTTATTTACGAGAGAAAGCGCGGATAAAGCCTTTTGTATTTCTCGATATTTAGCCAAGGAGAAAGAGAGAAAGAAAGAAAGAGAGCGAGAGAGAGAGAGAGAGAGAGAGACAGACAGACAGACAGACAGAGAGAGACATGATTCGAACCGTGTTTCTCCTATCAAACAAAAGAAAGTAATTGAGCAAGACACTGCAACGAATTAAATTGGAAAGAAAACACAAAACAGTAAATCAAGGGAAAAAAGCAGCAAAGATAAAAAGATACAGAATGAAACAGAAAGGCAGGTAAACAAATAGAAAGATAGCGGGCCAGAAAAGAGAATAGACAACATATATATATATTATATATATATATTTTATTATTATTTTATGTGTGTGTGTGTGTTGTGTGTGTGTGTGTGTGTGTGTGTATCTATATATATCTATGAATCTGTCTCTCTCTGTCTGTATATAATTTTATATATATATATATATATATATATATATATATATATATATATATATATGAAGAGAGAGAGGCAGGGAGGCAGTCAGGCTGAGAGAGAGAGAGAGAGAGGAGAGAGGAGAGAGAGAGGGGAGAAGAGCATTTGTGTGTGTGTGTGTGTGTGTGCGCGCGTTCGCGCATGTGTTGGGGCAATGATCTTTGCTCGATAAAAATGACAGCAGAACATGAGTTACAATTAGGCAGACAATTTTCAAGGCCAGTTAGAAAGAAATCGGATTTCCTAAAGGCTCTTCTGCTAGGTTTAATGCTACGATTACACTTTGACTTTCTCTTGCTGTTTTAACTCATTCTTTTCTTTCTTTCCTTCGTTTTTGTGTCTCCCTGACTCCTTTATGTCTGTTCTGTCTGCTTGTCTGTTTTGCTTTTACTTTCTTTCTTTGCCATTGGTAGGAAGAAAAAAAATGACAAGCAAACAAAACAGCGAAAGAAAATGATTAAATCAGACATTGAGAGAGAGAGAGGGACGAAGAGAGAGAGAGAGACAGACAGACAGACAGACAGACAGACAAAGATAGAGAGAGACAGACAGAGAAACAGACAGAGACACAGAGACACAGAGAGAGAAAGAACACATTTTTGTTCATGAGGATAGTAACAGAAGCACATTAATTGTTTTTTGCATTCAGCCTCAGCCAGAGGAGGTTTATACTAACACACGTTCTCAGTACCGCCTATAGTGGAGCTGTATTAATGCAAATAAAGTATAGTAGCTTAAACACATAAAAAATGAGCAACTGGAATAGTAATACTATGAGAAAGAGGGGGGGGGTGGATGGGGAGAGAAGAGAGCGAGTGAGCGAGGAAAAAAAAGAGACAGAGAGGGGGAAGGAAGGGGGAGAGAAAGAGGGAGAGAGAGTAGAGAGAGAGAGAGATAACAAACGAACGGACATTGACTGCAGACAAGACAAAGACAGAAACGGATACATTCCAAACAAAAAGTACAGACTGCTTTATGTATAAACACAACTCTTCAGACATAAACGAGAGATCTAGAAGTCAACACAAGAGGAAAAAGTAGTAAGCCTGCTGATTTCCTCCGGTCATAGACTTTTCAAACGGGAACCAACACACATCAGTCTCATCATTATCATCAGGTGCCTTGCCGCATGGCGTTGGCGATCATGGCCTTCCATCTGTCTCTATTTGTTGCCTCAAGCATCTCTTCCACCCTCTTTGTCTTCAGCCACTCTGCAAGTCCGTCTAGTATCTTCTCCCTGGATCTACCTGGTGCTCTTTTTCCCTCCAGCTTTCCCGCTGTGACCAGTCTCATACACTATGATATCGTGTGTAACAGTACGATACCGTATGATAAATACGATGTAGGACAATACATGGCAATTACAATGCAATAGTACAATAGAACACAATAACACTACACTACAATATCACACCATATCATTAAATACAATACAATACAATACAATACTATGCAATTGCAGGGCTGGCTGGCTCATTTGAGAGATACGTAACACTCAAGATCTCATGTCATGAGTTCAATTCCGCAGCATGACACAAATGGTGCACGAAAAATACAATGCAGTATGATGCAGTACAACACGAAAAAATGCGATGCAATACAATACAGTACAATCCTACGTCATACGATGCAATACAATTCTTTACAATACAATGCAGTACGAAACAGTACACTTGTACAGCACAATAAAGCACATTGCTATGCAGTACAGTACATTATAGCATAATTCAACGCTATATAATCCAGAGAATCACGATGCGTATGGTATAAAACATCATAGAAGAACAGAACGACACAGTGCTCTACATTATCAAACAACATAATACGATAGTCAAGCCATTTAACTATTTCGGTGTTCATACAAAAATTATTTCAGAAAATTAAGATTTTCTTTTTAATTGTCAGTCACTGTGACATTGAAGAAACATAAAATGGAATGAACTGAAATAAAACTTGCCGTGAAGTGATAGGCTGTCACAATGGTGAAAACAGAATGTCAGTATTGTCAGTATGATATTGAGAAAGTTCTGTTCACTCGCCTTCCTAAAAAACAATGCTGAGTTTAGGCCAGTTTTTAGTCCGTATGACTTCATCTTCATCTTAGTGTCACAACTGGCAGACGTATAATTTGGCGATTCTTTAATGGTCAACACCTATCCCAAATTTAATAAAGGTACACCCAAAAAGCAGCTGAGAAATTCTTGCTGTTATTTTTTTTGTTTTTGTTTTTTTTGTCACAGAAAGATACGTTTTCATCAGACATACAGCCAGACATACTTCTCTCAATGGTCGATATGAAACAGTTCCCCTTAAAAAGAAAAGAGATTGAATAAGGAGCAAATCTGCACTTGAGTGTACCATACCATACCATACCATACTATACCATACCATACCATACCATACCATACCATACCATACCATACCATACCATACCATACCATACCATACCATACCATACCATACCATACCATACCATACCATACCATACCATACCATACCATACCATTACTTCTTGTTCTCCCATTCACGCAAGAAAGAAAAAAATCCCGCAATACAATCCTTTCACATTGGTAGAAAAACGAGGTCGGCTATTACTTACGTAAAAAGAATAGAACAACTCGTATAATTTTCCTACAGACATAGGATTTTTAAATGTCAAGGAAAAACGATGAGCATTTGATATACTCCAGACATAAATGTAAACGGAGGTACGGCGCCTTCAGAGACAAATACTATTGTCTTCATCAGCTGTTTTACAACGCCTGCTATTGTGAAGTCAAACGCCAGATTTTTCCCCTCACCTTCGGCGTAGTGTGTGTGTGTGTATGTGTGTGTGTGTGTGTGTGTGTGTGTGTGTGTGTGTGTGTGTGTGTGTGTGTGTGTGTGTGTGTGTGTGTGTGTGTTAAGTTCTTTACATATTGTTGTATTTTTTATTTTGCTATTGTGCACACACACAGACACACACACACACACACACACACACACACACACACACACACACACACACACACACACACACACACACACACACACGTATATATATATATATATATGTATGTCTATATATATAATTATATGCACATACATACATGCTTGTATACATATATGTATCTCTATACACACACACACACACACACACACACACACACACACACACACACACACACACACACACACACACACACACACACACACAACACACACACACACACATATGTGTATACATATATATGTATATGTATATATATATATATGTATATATATATATATATATATATATATATATATATATATATATATAGTCATACATTGGCAGGGGTGGAAGAAGTGAAAAAGGCCTAAAGGGGCATTGTTTCTATCCGTATTTATTTATTTATTTATTTATTTAGGTATTTTTCATTGTTCCCTTTGGAAATAGGCGTGTTATTATAGCTCAGCTCGAGGTCTTTGGTGTTATTCTTTAACCTCCCATTACATGGCCACAATCACACGTTCAATGTCCTACCACGGTCAGGGGTTGGAAGCTTTCAGAAAGTTAAAACAATGTGGTTTTCTTTTCTTGCTCTGTTTTGTTTGTCTCTTTGGTTGGTTTTGTTTTGTTTTTTGTTTTTGAAATGTTTTTGTGTGGTGTTCTGAAGAGGAAAGGAAAAAAGCTTTTTAGCTACATCAGAACTGTTGCAGGCAACAGACGGCCGCTCTTTACAATCTTTCCCTTGCCTCTTCTTCTCTTTCCCTCTTCATCTCCGTCTTTCCCGTTCCGTCCTTCCTTTTTGAACCATGAACTAAATGACTCCAGTGCCATATGAGGCAACGCCAAGACACAGACAGACACACTCAGACACACACAGACACAGACACACACACACACACACACACACACACACACACACACATACACACACACACACACACACACACACACACACGCATACACACACACACACGTACGCATGGACGCATGCACGCACACACATGCACACACTCACACACACACAAACGCGCACACACACACATCCACACACACACACACACACACACACACACACCACACACACACACATACTCACACACACACACGCACACGCACACACACACACACACACACACACACACACACACACACTCACACACACACGGATAAAAGTGCACACACCGGAAAAAATCGGCACACGCGCATCAAAAGAGAAAGAGAAAAAAAAAAAGCCTCCCGAGGCAAGTTGAAATCTGCACTACATGAGACAATGCAAGGGGTAAAGTAAAAGAAAATAAAAAAAAAAGAAGAGAAGAAATAGGAGGAAATAAATAATTAAATAAAAAAAATGAAAGGCGAAAAGAATAAGTGAATGGCTGAAAAAAAGAAGGAATAAAAAAAAAGAACTCCTCTCTTAGCAAACGAGGGGCTGCCAATCCCAGCATCGCATGATACAATATCAGAAAACAGTGAACAAAATAAAAGACAGAAAGCTATCTCACCATGTCCTTCCAACTCCAGCAGTAGTTTTTTGAGTTTTCTGTTTTGGTTCGACATTTCCAGGATGATGGCAACGAGGTATGTACATTTATGATATCTCTGTGGGTGATGATGTCTGGTCTTGCAACATTACAGGCTGGTGTGTCTGGTCTTTCAGCATACAGGCGAGTGATCGGTAACTTGACTGTTCCTTGCAGAGACCCTGCGGTGATGCCTAGTGCGGTCAGTATGAATAGAATCCCCACATTCTAAAAATTCCCTCTTTTCCACCTACCACTCCCTTTGTTTCCATTTATTTTCATTCTGCTATTCATCCGTTTTTAAAAAAAATCCTTTCCATTTAAAATAGCAACTCTATTTCTACCCTGCCATTTAACCCTTTGACTCCCGCACCATGTCCACCAACTGTAAAAACTTAACCTTTTGACTCCATCACCCTATCCACCAGCTTCCTGCAGAAAGGTAAGGGAATCAAACGGTTAAGTTTTTGCTATGCTAACATGGTTGGCAAAGCAGGCTGCTTCTATACAAGATACGGGAGTCAAAGGGTTAAAGCCCTTTCCACCTTTAAAACAAATGTATGCAAGGGGTACAAAGGTAATTTTTCTCACCTGATGATGTATATTACTGTACTTCTTGTTTTAGCAACGGATGGGTTTTCTGTGCCATAATGATAATGATGATATTTATGAGGTGCTAAACCTTGATGTATGCATCAAACCAAAGGGCACATTTTCATCGTTCACTCATTTACTCACAATGCATTATTGTACTAAATCATGATTTATTGTGTTTTCCTTTATTGTGTCATGAGAATGTTGATGCCTTTATTGCCAGTCGGTTGCGCTTTGAATTGTCCAAACCTAGATTAATACGCATTGTGTTGTGTTGTATTATAGTGTACTGTATTGTGTTGTAATGATTTGTATTGTATTGTGTTGTATTGTATTGCATTGTATTGTATTGTATTGTACCCACTGAAGTCAGAGTATCAAGACGGTGCAAAAACATAATATGGCCTGCATAGTGTGGGCCAATCTGTAAGAACAACAAACAGCATACATACATGCAAACGCGTGTGAACCAGCGTAGGCATGTCTCAGATGGTCATTCTGACTATTTTAGACGTGAGCAAGGACAGACGCAAAAGGTTGAGTTTCAGTATCAGTTTTCAAGAAACCGTCTCCGCGCTTGGAATAGATTCCGTATGCAATAACGCCACGCATGCCATGTGATGGAGAAGGAAAAGAAAAACCTTTTGCTTACGCCTATCAGAAAACGAGTGACAGGTTTGTCCGTGGGAGAAAGCTTTAACCCTTTAACTCCTGCACGCTGTCCACCAGCACCCTGCATTGTCAACCACGCTAACAAAGCAAAAACTTACTTAACCCTTTCACTCCCTAGCCCTGTCCACCAACTTCCTGCAGGAAACTGGTGGACAGGGCGAGGGAGTCAAAGGGTTTAGTTTTTGCAGTTGGTGGATATGATGCTGGAGTCAAAGGGTTAATAGACTTCCGGTGGATAAAGCCCACCCAAAGTCCTAGACCCCACGTTTACAGCTAGGTCGTTTGGTTATGAGCTAAGGGCAGTGTAACTCCTACAGAAAAACATGTAGGGTTGAAATCAGACGTTCCAGGCCTGCAAACGCCTTCTAACATACCATGTAGTTTCACGCGAATGTCTGCATAGTGTCTACATCTGACAAAAATGTCGCTCGCCCGTTGCGGTCCAGTCGAGGTGGAACAACGCCGGGTCCTGAGCCTAAACAGCATCTGCCTTCAGCTTCTGGATATTCCTTCCGTCCGTCTTCTTGCGCCAGGGCACACCGGAGAAAAGCTGTCGGCTACTGCAATACCTCTCACCACCAGACTCCATGACCGCCGGCAGAAACTGTAAAACAAAAACAAAAGCAACAACAACAAAACCGGCCAGGTTCATTGCCAGATGTAGACACTGAACAAAAGAAGAAGAAGAAGAGAGATGCAACAGCCTCCCACCCAGTCAGGGTCAACAGGTTGGGGCCACTAACCTGCGAGAAAAGATGTTGCTTGTACTCATGCAGGCAGGTACATTTCTACCAATTTCGATTGGATTGGATTGAGTTGAATGATGATGATGATGATGATGATTGTTATTGTTATTATTATTATTACTATTATTATTATTACTATTTTTTATTATATTATTATTATTATTGTTATTATTATGTTAACATTATTACTATTGTTTGTCCAAACGGAGTGTTCCTCGTAAAATGCTGGCCGCTGCTCACAGGGAAACGTGTCGACTCGTACATCTGTGTGCTAATGAGAGTGGATATTTCTACAGACTTCTACTGGGGACAGTTCTTGTTGCCGTGAGATCTATCATTTGGGACATCGGTCTTCGATTTATCGTCTTGTCCGAAAGATGTTCTACCAGTCCAGACCACCAAAATCGAGGGGACATGGAGGTCGGAAAGAAAAATCCCTATCCGACCGGGAATCAAATCCACGTTTCTTGCGTCCTATGCTGATGGTTTATCCACTAGGACAAGCAGTCCGCTTCCATTACCTCTGTTGTCAGGCCATCCTATTTCCTGGTAGTCTTTGCGAACAATGAGTTATGATGGTACTGCCGGCGATATTGGGAAATAATAGGTTGATCTCTTTATCTTCTTCGCTGTCCTTAGTAGACAGCAGTCTTGACAGATGATGATTCTTTTACTCCCTCACTTTATCCACCAGCTCCATGTATCACTATCACCACCGCCATCAGCACCAGCAGTAGCACCACCACCACCATCACCATCATCACCACCAGCAACACTCCACCGCCACCATGTTCATCATCAGCAATGCGTGTTGACGCGATTTGTGGTAAAAAGGAGGATGTTGAGAGAGAGAGAGAGAGAGAGAGAGAGAGGAGGGAGGGAGGGAGGGAGAGAAAGAGAGAGGAGAGAGAGGGTGGTGGTGGTGGTGGTGATTGCACCTTAACGTGATGGCACGCTTTTTTGACACAGGCAAAGCCACCACGCAACACCACAGTGCAATGGAATACATCACTATATTGCAGTGGAATACATTTGTCAGCTTAGAAATTCAGGGGCCTGCTTCAATGAAATCGCAGTGCTGGACGTTTCCATTTCCCCAAAGCGCTGTGCAGGAGCTGCTCTATTCAGACGACCAGGGCGTATGGTGGGTTCGATCACACTATCTCTTGATCGTGGTAATAATTCATGAGATTCAAATTAAAAGAACTTTGCTGATGGGCTGGGTGCAAGGAAGTGATATTGAAATGCAGTGAGTAATGAATACGTAATGAATATGGAATTGGCTGCAAAGAAATGACACTGCGTAATGAAATGAAACTGGAAAGAAGTGGACCATCTGATGATGAAATGACATCAAATGAATAGATCAGACAGATTCTGTGATATACGAAACTGGAAAGAAATGAAATCTAATATAGATAGATAGATAGATAGACAGCTAGCTAGCTAGCTAGCTAGCTAACTAGATAGAAAGGTAGGTAGGTAGACAGGTACATAGATAGGTACGTAGATAGATAGATGAAACTGCGTAATGAAATGAAATTGGAAATAGGTGGACCATCTGATGCTGAAAGGAAATCAAATTAAATAGATCAGATAGATTTCATAACATTAGAAACTAAAAAGCAGTGAAATCAAATACACACACACACACACACACACACACACACACACACACACACACACACACACACACACACACACACACACACACACACACACACACACATACACACACACATACAGAGAGAGAGAGAGAGATAGACAGATAGACAGCTAGACAGACAGACAGATAGATAGATAGATAGAGAGAGAGAGAGAGAGAAATAGACATATATATATATATATATATATATATATATATATATATATATATATATATATATATGTTGACCCATTTGATCATGAATTTAAATCTCCAACAAAGACATTATCAATTTTGATGCTAAAACAGTATAATCAGTGAGGAATTGTTTTTTTTGGTACTAAAATTGTTTCGGCAACAAACAAATGACTTGAATGATACTAAATATGTACGCCAGACAAAGAGCTTGTTCCATAACCCTGCGATAGTAGCAGTATGAGACGGTAGAGACCTTAACTATTCTCGGGACCAGCATTAGAAGGATGGTACCCATCGCCTCTCCCGCAGTGCTTCATATTCCATGACCGCGAAGAAGCTTAGATGTCCACTTGCAGTTGGATAGACAGGAGGCTGCACGCCTCAGTTTCATCCAGCCAGTGATGAACAAGCGTGCTCAGATTACAGGGCAGGAGGTCCACCTCTGCGCCAACCAGGTTTCTGCTGGAATGCAACGATGTCAGAGTTATGGTACAACTTCCACTTTCGCCTTCTGTTTTTGCTTCATAAAAAGAGAGAAAAGAATCTAATGGTGTTAGAATAACAGCAAGTTTTTCACTTCAAGTTTTCTTTTGCCTGTCCATTCTCGTATCTGTTAATTTTTGTATTAATGCATTTATTGATTTGTGCATCATTTATCTGTCAGTTTTTTGTTTTTTTTCTGTCTACCTGTCATGGCTTTCTCTCTTTACGTTTGTTTTTGTGGTGTTTTGGGCTTCCCAGTCTGTTTGCTTGCTTTCTCCCTTACTGTTGTCTTTACTGTATTTTAATATTTCCATTTTTGACAAGGCTGCGTTGCGTTTCTGCCACCCATACGCTTACCCATACGTTTTTCTTGTCCAGTTATCTAATTTTGTACACCCCATTTTGGCTTTTCTTTTCATGTTTGTGATTATTTTTCTGTCTTCCTCTGTCTCATTCACACTCGCTGTCTCGCTCTAACTTTACGTAGCCCCCACCCTCCGCCCCCCTTTCGTGTCTTTGTCTCCCCTTTTTGTGTTTGTCCATCTTTTTTGTCTATCTCTCTATCGTTCTCCTTCTTTCTGTCTTATGTCTGTCTCTGTGTAGTCTTTAGTTTGTGTTGTAATCTGTCGAAACGGGAGCTCAACTGGGACAAAATATTCATTGTTGTAAAAAATCTTTGTGATAGCAAACTCAGCACACAACTCATGCGAGCTTGATCCACTTCAGCTTCTGTCTTTTGACTGTCTTGCTGTATTACTCTCATGTGTTACTCATTTTGGCAGTGAGTTCTTTTCCTTGTCCTATTTCACCCCAATCAAGTTAAAACCTACCGGCAAGGTTCCTGCCTCTCTTATATGGGAAAGGTGGTTGAAAGAGTTTTCTTCTAATTTTTTTTACTACAATCTCAGTTCCAACGATGTTCTTGATCGCCGACAATCTGCTACAGAATTAGTCATAGCACAGAAACAGATTTAGTTACAGTCCTCAGTGATATCCTTCCTGCACTTGACGATGACACTATTTCAGTTTTATGTTTCCTTGACCTGTCAGCTGCTTTTGATACAATATACCATCAATACAGTAGACCATGATAAATTTTTGTTGGCTAAAGTTATATGGAATCTGTAGTATTGTACTTTAAAGGTTGAAATTCTGTCTTACTTGGCGCACTCAGATAATTTCAATTAAGGGCCTTTATTCTCCCGAAACATCTCTAAACTGTGACGTCCCTCAAGGTACGGTTCTCTCACCTTTACCGTTCGTTCTGTATGCTGTATCTTTATCTGGTGTCATTGCCTTCTGTCACATGAAAGCTTTGCAGATGATACTCAGATCTATCAGATGATCAGATGATTTCTGTCATTCAAAAGTCTATAGTTGATTTTAAGTTTGAGGTGACAGAGAGTATACTTCAGCAAAATGATGATAAAACAGAAGCAGAAGTCATCATTTCATAGAAGCTACAAAAGTATTCTTCTTTTCTATCTGCCATAACTGTCAGTGGCACAGGCATTCACTTCTTATCAGATATAGATAACCTTGGTATCAGTACTATCACATTCTATCAGACACTTTTCTTTTAAACAGCACGTTTCCAAAACTTATGTAGTGGCCCGTGTAGAACTCGGGAAAATCAGTGTTATTCGCCACTACCTCTGCTGATGGCACTAAAGTCATAGTTTATTTGCTCTATCTCGACTTGACTATTGCAGTGCACTCTTGGCTTGTCTTAACAGAGAAACACAGTATTCATCAACTTGACATATAAGATATTAAGAATTATTGAGTTTCCTATAAAACATTGGTAGATATGTAGATTGTTGAAATATCTGTGGTCGAAATAGCATTAATGAATATGACATGTAATAAATGTAAGAATGACCGGGTTTGCCACGAAACGCCAGTAGATAAGTAGATTGTTGAAATATGTATGATTGATCTTACTGAAACAGATGCTAAGTAAAATTTTGCTACTTTAGTTTTTTTTTCTACATGAGGTGTGTCAGTAGTGTTAATACTTTTCTGCCGCATAACGTGTAAGATAGAAAATGTGTGACGGTTATGAACATACTGATATGATATACTATATGTGAAATATGTTCGTTTGCTCGTTATGTTTTGTCTATTGTTTTGTTCCACAAATGCAAAAAAATAAAGAAACTATTTAAAAATCTGCCTGATTTAAATATGTTGTTCATTCGTTCGTCGTCTGTCCGTTTTTTTGTTTGATTGGTTGAACCACGCAGCTGAATATCTGCAAAATATCCGCTTCATGCACGTGTTCCTGTACACTTCATTTACACGTTAATATCGCATAAAGAAGGAATATGTGTCAACGATTTTTTTTATTACCCCACTACTTCAGCATACAGCAACCATATCCTCGGAGGATCGTCTACCCCCCCCCTCCCCCCACCTGATTTCCAGTTTCCGGTCTGTAGTCATTTCTGGAGTTTACCAAATTTAATGATCACAATATGACAGCATTTTTTTTTTTTTTTGCAACCCATAATATGTTCTGGTTAGAGTTTTAAACTGTTTACTGTAGTCTTTGACATAACCTTCTGTCTTCACGAGATACAATCGGTTTGGGTTTGAATATGCCTTCTTCATTAAGCAAAAGAAAAAAAATCTATTCGTCAGTGCAGTGGGAAATATCACTATTGGTAAAGTGTCACAAACCCTCTTCCTTCTCAGAAGAAATTTAGTCTTTTTCAGTGATATCTTTATTTTAATTTTTACTTGAAAAGAAGATTTGCGTGTAGACTAGGATTAAAATAACCTTTAGTGCCTACGCAAAATCCTCTGTGTGGGTGAGAACTTAAAAAGAAAGGAATGAGATCTAGATCTATATCATACAGTTTGTTAGCATCGTATGATATTAGTGCATTAAAACAAGCCAATTTTAAGGTGACGGGTTAGGACTGAACTTTAGGAAGAAATTTGGGAGTATAATAAAGCAAGCAAGCAGACAATAAACAAAATCAACAGACATTCAAAAACCCTCAAGTATTTGCAACTACAAAGGAAGAGAAGAAAAGGAGTTGTAATATTTTATTATGTATTTTGCAATGGACTGAATAAATAATGTATTTTACTTCGTTTACGAAAAAAGACAGTTCCAAATCCTACTCGCTACACTCTTTTCCAGACCAAAGATCATTTTGTCATGCTTTGGGCCTTTTGCAACTGCTGTATTTTATCACCCAGTTTTCCTAGTAATCAATGTTCCCTGAACACCGCTTAGCATTTTAGCGTTTTCTCTGTGTAGTCATCATCTTCTTTTTGTAATTCTCTGACCAGTGTTGTCTTTAGGGGAAACTAATGAGGCACAGCATTAGACAGGCTCTTCCATCTGCTCTGTGATGCAGCAGCAAGCAGTTTACGCACGCTGAGGTTGTTCCAGTCTTTCAGTACGCTTCATTGAACTTAAGCAAACTTGGTATTGTCATAACTTTCGTCTGAAAACCGGTAATGCATAACTTTGTTTGTTTGTTTGGGTTTTGTTGTTATTGTCGTTGGGTTTTTTTCCAGATGATTTGCTTGTTCGCTGAAATTTCAAGGCTGTTTTAATTAATACCTGCGGTTCCTTACAGAAAGAATGCCCAGTGTAACGTAACATTGCCTCCTTTACACAAAGCATCTAAAGGACAGCAATCCAAATTCATACAAATCATAAGTCTCGTTTAGAGTAGGAAAGCAAGTTTCCTGTAGAAAGCTGGTGGAAGGGATGAGGGATGAAAGTCTAAATTCGTTAACTCCGCGTCAAAGAGAATGAAAAAGACCGCACGGTCGCTGAGGGCTGCTGATGGTGATGACTGCGAGGAACCCGGTGCGTTGGCTTACAGCCTCCCGAGGTTCATTAAGGCTCACAGTGGATTTGAGGATCAGACTTAATGACCATCATTATTTGTCGGGAGGACAGACAGGAGCGTTTTCTGGTGTAATCTATTGGCTGGTTGGCATAGAGGTAGAGCTCCCACCTTTCTATCTGACCGCATAGATTCGAATCTGACTTACTGCATACTGCTTATAGTTCCACTAACGTCACCTGACGACTGCTCCGGGTTGGGGGAAGATAAAGAAGCAAGGAAAATTAGTGGGAACTGCCTGGCCTGAAGAACGTCGAGGTGTCTACCAACCTTGATTCTCACGAAATATCAGGTAATGGGATTTTTTCCCTTTTAATTCGGTGACTGGCGAATTTAAGAGGATGAAGAATCCATGCAACTACTCTGGACATACTGATAGTGACGAGTCTGATGAACAGTACGCACTGGCCGATGGCCTTCCGCGGTTACTTCAGGCCCACAGTAGAAGTGGTCACGAGAGTGATGGTCTTCAGGATGTTTTGGGGGGTCACAAAGAGAGCTATTGGCGTCTCAGTTTTCAGGCTTATAATTTTTGTTTAGGTGGTTTGTTAACTCAGTTGGTTGGAGTGCCATGCTGATAACGAAGGGGTCGTGGGTTCGACCCCCGACTTCGGTCCATATCTCATGCTTGCTGGCTGCTTCTTTTAATAGAGCCATAGACTCAAGATCTGATATCTACAACATTGAGAACTGGTCTGTTTGCTGTCTACATTAATGTCTCGGAACGTTCTGATGGTATCAGGTCTCTCTCTCCCTTCCCATTTTGAGACTTTGCCAGCGCACAGGGTTTTGCACAGGCTTTAAGGAATCTGACAGATTTAGTTGGAGCTCGTATGGATTTGTCCGAGCACGATAAAACCTTTTTAAACAAACTCCAAACTTCGTGTTGTGCGCAAAACAAGTCTGAGAGAAGGTTCGTGCATGTGGCCTCCAGTCTATCCAGCTGTGAATAGTTACATGACCTTATTTCAGGGTTGTGGAAGGTGAAACAGAGGGTGAGATGATATGGTCACCTTCCTTGTTACTCTAGCTCAGGGAAAAGTTGAGGCTTTTCCCTTCTTACTCTCCTGCGACCTCAGGGTTATGAGAGAAGCTTTACCCACTGATGTTTTGAGGAGACAGACAGAGGCATGTTTTGTTTGTATTCTCTGTCATCAGCACAGAGCGGGCACTGGTAAAGATTATTATTCTGTTCGAGCAGTGCCAGCTTTTAAAACCTATACTCCTTTAAATTAGTAATTTCAAGTTCCCAGAGTTGTCCAGCGAAACAATGGAATTATCATAAATAGGTAGAAGTGAAGTCGAAAGCAGAGTACAGTTGCAAATGATTAGATAAATAAATAAACGGACTGTGTTTTGCTTGCAAACGGGAAAACATTGCAAAGATGCTAGACAAAATATCTCATTCCTATGCGTAAAAATGTCTGTCACCGAAACTAATATATATCCAGGAGACAAATCAGAGAAGTGTTTTAGGTCATCACACAATGTCCTTCATTGAGCAGAGACGTAAGATATTAAAGTTTGGAGTTCGTTCAAGAGGGATTTATCGCACGTGGACAATTCCTTATGCGATCCACCCGAATCTGCCAGTAGGATATTAACTCTCTACTGCCTAGGAGTACACGTGTCGAATAACGCGGATCAGTCCTAATCGCCACATGTTACGAAGAACTATATTCCCACTGTCTGAGCAAGATCCATAGAAGAGATTGAAAACTATTTTGTGGTTTAAATTACTACGTACATCAGATACTGCTGTCTTTGTTCTTTATTTCAGAGTAGAATCAGAAAAAAAAATCAATATTTGCAAGCGAATGTACTATTCTTAAAAAACGTGCGTTGTTGTTGGATTGTGTGTGTGGTGTGTGTGTGTGTGTGTGTGTGTGTGTGTGTGTGTGTGTGTGTGTGTGTGTGTGTGTGTGTGTGTGTGTGTGTGTGTGTGTGTGTGTGTGTGTGTGTGTGTGTGTGTGTGTGTGTGTGTGTGTGTGTGTGTGTGTGTGTGTGTGTGTTATAACACATATCGTTTTTTGCCAAAAATCTATGTAGTGTCGGAAACATTTTCGTGCGTAGAGAGCTGAGTGCGTCATTGAACTAAAGCGAAATAGGTTGAGATCATGGCAGCATTAGTCTCGGCCAGCAGAGAAAAAGAAGGCCTAATTCAGGTAGCGGCGCACTAAGAGGATAAAGGACAGCACACAAGTACTGCGAACACACTGATAATGATGAGTCATGGACATGACGAGTTGGCTGACAGCTTCCCTAGATTATTTCAGGCCCAGACTAGAAGTGGCGCCTGAACTTATGGCCATTATGAGTCTGCGTTCATGTGTAGAGCAGACCAAAAGCTAGTGGGTATAAATCTACTTTGTTATAACGAATTCTGCTGACTGATTCTGTTACCATCACGGGTGTCACGGGGAGAATGAGATGATGATCAACAGCGAGGTGGAAGGGTTGAAATGGAGAAACGCGTCAAGGTCTCTCACGTCATCGATCCAAGTCATCGATCCAAGTCTTCCTTGACATGCCTGTCGTTTTAAATCCAGACATCTTTTTATATATTTTCTTTTTGAGCCAGCTAGTGAGATTACATATTCTGGTCAGATGACCACACCGCTTAATTCTCTGCTGATGAACATGGTGATGGTCTGCTGTTATTCTATTCTCTCCTATTTTTTCTAATTTTGGTGTTTCTGATCATGTTGTGTCTGGTTTTGTAGACAGCTGCTCTCAAACAACGAATCTGTCAAGTGATAATTTTGTAATCCACAGGATTCGTCAGGATGAATTTCTGGCACTGGTATGTTAGGGTGGAGATGAAACCTGGGTCTGGGTCAGGTTCTCGAACGACGATGTAAACAAAAACAATACGGCGATAGGTAACAGGCCTGTCTCTCTCTGGATGTTACTTCAAACCAGTCACTAGATCCTGCTGGTATGTGGACTGCATTCATGCTGTTTATATAGATGACTCTGATGTTGTCTAATGACTGAATTTTTAATATTGCACAGTCCTAGCACTTTCCACAGTTTGTCTCTATTTACAAGGCTTTCTCCTGATTTTACGAAGACAAGGCTGGTTTGATGGTCTTTTCACAAAGCTGTCCTAGAGCAAAGATAGTGTCTGTGCACTCATTTCCTTTCTTCAGCCCCAATCGTGATGGTCAATTGTGATGGTCAAGGCCGTTCGCCGACAGGTTTGAGCGTTTTTGGCTCTCGCGTTTTTTGAAAGTGTGTGGGTGATGAGAGATTGTGTTTGGCCTTGTGAACGGTCATACTACTTCATGATGTGGGATGCTTTCATCTGGTGGGTGTTCGGCGCCCCTCCAGCCATCAGACTGCTTGTATTGTGCGCACTGCTTTCGTCAAGACTGGCCACAGTGAGTGATTTTTCACCGCCATTTTCTCACCACACTACCGACTCTCCTGTGCCTGTGTGTGACATTCCTCCGCCTGAACAGCGCGATGTGTGTACATTTATTAAGTACTCGCGCGCTGAACTGCTCTCTATCAACCCTGCACCCTTGACCTCCGAGGTTACTTCCTGTTTGAGAAGTTTACAACTTGGAAGAGGGCTGCCTAGAAAACGATCGAAAAAATCCAAAAGCGATGCAAAAATCGCTGCTCTCCTTTCTTCTGATAGCTGTTCTGATGCAACTGACTCAAGCTCAACTTCCACTGTTCAATACAGCCCTCCATCATCACCCCGCTCAATTGAAGTTCGAGTTACGGCCCGCGATGTGCGTCATGTGCGTCAGGGAGCAGGTCCTGTAGACAGTGGATCACAAACACAGGCAAGTGCTTGCAACTTTGCTAATCTCATCAAGGTAAACACCAAAAACGTTTTGCAAGATGTTTCAAAACGCCTCAAAGTGATGTGTTTAAACGCCCAGTCCTGCAGAAACAAATGTAACGACATCAATGATCTGATTACTCAAGGTAACTTTGACATTGTGTTCTTGTCAGAAACTTGGTTCAAACCACTTGGAGATGAACCTGACATTGCTGCAATTACACCACCTGGCTTCACTCTTAGGTCCATACCCAGAGGCAGTGGTCGTGGTGGCGGATTAGCCGTAATCTTCAGAAACAGTCTAGTGCCCCATTTGTCAGTGACTACCAAAGACTGTGTGTTTCAATCTTTCGAAGCATGCCATGTTCGCCTCTTATACCTCAATCAGACAGTATCATTTGTCAGCCTGTACAGACCTCCCCCTAACCGCAAGAACAAACTGACTAACTCCATGTTTTTGAATGACTTTCAAGCTCTGTTATCAACTTGTCTATCCTGTAAAAAATTGATTGTTGTGGGTGATTTCAATGTTCATTTTGATTCAGTTTCTGACCCTACTGCTTCTGCATTTAAAAGTCTGCTTGACAGTTTTGACTTAGAACAACTGATAAACAAACCCACACACTGCCGTGGTCACATCCTAGACTGGATTGTTACAAACAGTAGACCCTTGTTTATGAACATCAATGTTGATGACATGTTAGTCTCTGACCATTTTGTTGTGTCCTTTGAGCTATGCCTTAGGAAACCATGTAGAGCAACAAAGAGTGTATCATCACGTAAACTCAAAGCCATTAACTCTGTTGATTTTAGATCAGATGTGTTGTCAGGGTTTGCATATGATTCATGTACTAATGATCCTGTCAATGTTTACAACACATGTTTGCGTGACTTATTGGACAAGCACGCCCCCTTAGTTACACGTAACTTGACCGATCACACATCAGCCCCTTGGATGAACCTGGAGATAAAGCAAGCAAAGCTCCAGCGCCGCGAGGCGGAACGGTTATGGCGCAAATCTGGCCTGACTGTGCACAAGCAAATTTATGCTCACCAGCGTAATCTGGTAACTAGCATGATTCGTAATGCTAAAAAACAGTACATGTGTAATAAGATAGTCAATGCGTGTAGCTCCGGGGAGCTTTTCAGAGTCAGCGGGGAGCTCATGGGAAAAGAACAGGGCCTTGTGTTGCCAACATCTGTCCCGGTTGAACAACTACCGGACAAATTCAATGAATACTTTTCTGGCAAAATTGAGCAAATTCGAGACAGTTTTCCAACTGGCAGTTCGACGACCGCTGTCGCTGATCGGTTCTCTGGATCTGCACTCTCTGTTTTTCAGAGCGTGTCTCAAGAAAATGTGAGAGAAATACTGATGAAAATGCCCAAGAAATCATGCGAGCTAGATCCCATTCCTGCATCACTGTTTTTTGGATGTATTGATGAACTTGTTCCCCTGATAACTGATATCATGAACAGGTCATTGTGTACAGGCACTGTCCCAGATAGTTTTAAACATGCCCTAGTGAAACCACTTCTTAAAAAGTCAACACTTGATCCTGAGTGCTTGAAAAACTTTCGCCCAGTTTCTAACTTGCCATTTTTATCAAAGGTTTTAGAACGTATTGTCTTGGAACAGTTGTTACATCACCTTCAGTCCCACGACCTACTTGAGCCATTTCAATCTGCATATCGTAAATGTCATAGTACAGAAACGGCACTTGTTCGTGTCGTTAACGATCTTCTTCATGCTTCTGATCGTGGACATGTGTCTCTCCTGTCTTTGCTGGATTTGTCTGCTGCCTTTGATACAATAGACCATAACATACTTATCAACAGACTGCATACCACATATGGTTGCTCTGCAATCGTTTTGGACTGGTTTCGGTCCTACCTTAAGGACCGTACTCAATCTGTTGTTTTAGGAAAGTATCATTCCTCTCCATCAGTGCTCAGGTTTGGAGTCCCACAAGGCTCAGTGTTAGGGCCTGTCTTGTTCGTAATGTACACCAAGCCTCTGAGTCAGGTGATAAGTCGATCAGGTCTTCGCTATCACTTCTTCGCCGACGATTCACAATTGTATGATTCCAACATCCCAGCCGAGTTTCCAGCATTGCTTGGCAATTTACAATCTGGTATTGAGGCTGTCGGTGACTGGATGATGACAAACAAGCTTAAAATGAATGAAGATAAAACTGAACTGATAAAAATCGGTACTAAACATAAACTACAACAAACACCAACATGCACAATGACAATCTGTGGCTGCAGTCTTTCTTTTGCACCATCTGTTAGAAATCTTGGAGTGTTTCTTGACGAATCATTAACAATGGACGCGTATATCAACAATCTTTGCCGTAGCCTAAACTTTCAGCTCCGTAGGATTGCAAAGATTCGTCCTTACCTCACCACCGATGCCGTGAAGAAGCTTGCAGTTTGTTTTATTTTGTCAAG
>CM060308.1:54850955-54855955 GCA_030674185.1 Monoplex corrugatus
GCGTTTAAACTTGTACAATGTATTTTCTTTTAACCATGACAGTAAATGGAAGAAATTCAAATCCAGATGCATAATGAATAATAGAAACTGGTTCCCGGGTGCATGGTTCAGAAGCTATTCATACGTGATGTCAGAACAATATCATATAATAATAATAATAATTACAATATTTATATAGCGCAAAATCTCGACAAAATCAAATCTAAGCGCTAAAACAGACACACACGCACGCACGCACGCACGCACGCACGCACGCACGCACACATACGCACACACACACACACACACACACACACACACACACACACACACACACACACACACGCATGGCTATAAATGGGGAGAAAGAATAAAAGCAATAAAAACAAGAATAAAAGCAATGGAAAATTATAGAGAGCATATCATATACAATTATATATTAAAACAAAGTGATTCCCCTCCGAGCGGAGACAGGCTGCAGAGGGGGGTTGAGTGAGGTTAGGATTTTATGCAGAGGAGAAAAGGTGAGTTTTGAGAGCGGACTTGAAGGAGACAAAAGTAGGTTGCTGACGGACTGAGAGAGGAAGTTTGTTCCAGGAGAGTGGACCAGAAACAGAGAAGGCTCGTGGACCATAGGTATTGAGCTTAGTGCGTGGAAAGCGAAAAGTCAGAGGATCGGAGGCAGAGCGGAGGGTACGTGAGGGAACATAGATCTCAAGTTGGCTTGACAGGTAATCGGGGGCTGCGTTATCGTAAGAGTTTCATATGCTGTGGGTCTTGTATAAAACATCCTCCTGTTTGAAATCGCCCCACATACTTGCCCATTACATTAAAAAACCCCATCTTTTGAAGACATATTTCCGCTTATCTGCAGCATGGCCTTCTGATTATGGTTCTGTGTGTAACTGCACTTTTTAGACTGCTGTGGATAGGAGGGGGGTTCAGAAGGTGATGACTAGCGTGTATATATATACGCACGAGCGTATGCATGTGCTGTATACTACATGATTATTATCTGTAACTGTATAAGTGCGATTCTGTGATTATTCTGTATATCTATATGAGTATATCTATACGTATTTGCATATTATATGTCTTTGTAATGGTATAATAATTGTTTTTCTGTCACTCAATGCATATGCAAAATATATATATATATATATATATATGTGTGTGTGTGTGTGTGTGTGTGTGTGTGTATGCACATAATTTATATATATATATATATATATATATATATATATATATATAAATTATGTGCATATGCATATGCATATGTATATCAAAAGTACCTTATACAAAGGGTAAGGAAGGCAATACCTGTTTTCTATACATAGATTTTAGTTGCTTTTCCATAGTTGAGTCAAGCGATCCGATCACTGATGGTGGAATAGCGCTCTAGGAGTCTTCTTTATTATTGTTGTAGTTTCAAAATCAGTCTTTGACTGCCAGCGTTCAAGAAATCGAAACCAGAAACGGACAAAAATAAAACGAGAGTACGTATTTTATTCTCAAAAGAAGACTGGCACAATTTGCGACCACCTGGCCTCTGTTAAGCTTATACAAAATTCAACAAAGAAACAAATACACAAAACGTAGGACAACAACAACACCACCACCACCAACAACAACAATAATAGTTTCCCTGAACACTTCAGTCGTTTTGTCCTGCCCTACGAAACAACAGTGAAACTTTGTCGTTGTTATTTTTCCTAAGTTTCGTTATTCGTTTCTTTGTTATCTTTTGTTTACGCTTGACAAAGACTAATTGGCTGAAAATATGCGCCTGTCTTGTTTTGTGAATTCAACACGCGTTCTCGTTCTATTTTTGTGTGTTTCTGTATCATTATTTCCCTTGATCGATATTTTTGTTTGTGGCCGCTCGAATGGCATGGTTTTCTGCATCACATAGTATCTATGGCGTCAGTGCATATGGAATTTATTCTGAGCGCAGAGGCGTTCTTTTGAGAATTGAAACTGAAACTACAGGCATAAAATCAATAAGCAGTATGAGTGGTCCTATGTTATTTGGGTAAATAGTTGATTTGGTACAGTATACCGTTGAGACAAATGGAAAATTCAAATAATTTTAAAGATACAGGCATGAAATCAGTAAGAATATGAGTGTTCCTATGTTATTTAGGTAAATAATTGCTTTGTTACAACATACCGATTTGACAAATGGAAAATTCAAATAACTTCTAAAGATACAGGCATGAAATCAATAAACAGTATGAGTGTTCCTATGTTATTTTGGTAAATAGTTGCTTTGTTACAGCATACCATTTTGACAAAAGGGAAATTCAAATAACTTCTAAAGGCTGAAAACGGGACTAGTAAGATCTGATCGTGTTCTCATTCAATTTGTACGGTAGAGGGAAAACATCCGCAGCGCAAAGTTCATTTCACTTGCATTCTAGATGTTTTATAAGTTTCAGACAGGTAATGTTTGCAACATATTTGCACGAAGACTGGTTCGACTCCTCCTGTGGGAGTAAATGCTTGCTGTCATAAATAATTCTTCCCCATCCCGTCCACCTCTCTCTCTCTCTCTCTCCCTCCCTCTCTCTCTCTCTCCCTCTCTCTCTCTCAATCTCTCTCAATCTCTCTGTCTCTCTCTCTCCTCCCCCCTCTCTTTTCTCTCCCTCCTCCTCCTCCTCCATCCCTTTCCCTGTCTGACCAACATTCACACAGTTAGCGTGTTCGTGCTGCAACTCGTTTGTATTTCTTACCACAGATTGTGGAATGTCAGAGATGATGAAATGCTCAGAGATATACTTCAGTGTCAGATTTTCAAGATGGCGTCTCAGTGATAGGTTTCAGTCACTTACGCACAATCGCCGCATATGCTATGATTATGGCATAAACTGTAAGTCTGCACATAAGCCCTATGTGCTGGCAAGGTTTTGAGATCCCGCTTAAAGTCAGTGAGACAACTTAAGTTATATTGTAGTTTAAAAATAAAAGCAACGACAACGAAACAAAAACTGTGGCTTGCCTGCATTATCAGCATGGCAATATTACCATATGAGCTAAAGGCCTGGTATTCAGAGGCCCCGTTAGCTCTGGTGTTTAACCCTTTGACTCCTGTACCCGTTCACCAGCATCCTGCATTGTCAACCATGCTAGCAAAGCAGAAACTTAACCCTTTGATCATCACCATGTACACCAGCTTCCTGCAGGAAGTTGGTAGATAGGATGAGGGAGTCAAAAGATTAGTTTTTCAGTTGGTGGGTAGAGTGTGGGAGTCAAGGGGTTAGAGAAAACATGGACAGTATGTGACTTAACCACTGTATTGCACGTACATACTGTGATGACTATGCAATATCAAACTCTTTTCAAAATTAATGACAGATTATCTGTTACATTTTGTATACAAAACAGACTCAGGATTTACTTTTGGTGGTTAGAACAGAGTTGTGACTGGTTTAGTAAGTGCTATTCAATTCGAATATTCGTTTCAACAAACTTTTTGGTTAAATGCTTACTTTCACATGTCAGTCGTCTTCTTTTACCAAACTCCACCCTTCTCCCTTACGAATTCATTCATGCTTCTTCCGTTTACCGTCTACAGAGTCAGGCTATATCTAGCGATGATTGTGACATGTTTTTCCTAGTTCTTCCTGGCTGCTATGGAGCTTGGTGGTCATTGGAGTTGTAGGTTCTCTCCAATCGGTCCACTTGACAGAGTTGACATGGCTGTGAATATGTGTTCAACTGTCTAGTCCTTTTGACGGCAGGGCAGAATGGTGAAGGTGTCCCTTTCAACCTGCATTTCATGTGTACTTTGAACGGGTTGTGACTGGTGCAAAGCCTCATAAAGACCACTTGTTGTTCTGTAGATAGAAGGTGATAGTCGTCTTTTCTGTCCTTAGTGTAAGGAGATTGATGATCATCCTTTTCTCGTTGTAGGTGAAGCTGTTGGCTGGTTGGTCTTCATAGACTCCTTTTTTGTCAGCTCATCTACCCTGTCGTTTCCTGGTATCCTTCAATGGGCAGGAGAGATCAACTGGAGGAAACCTCTTCTGGTTGTTTTCATTTGCTGGAAGGCCTTGGTTAGGCAAGGGTTTCATTCTCCATGGCCTGGAGAACGGAAAGGGCATATGAGATGAAAATCACTTGACAGTATGAACTGTTTGTTCTCTGAATCATGCTTTTTTTTTACAACAGCCTATACTTGCTTTGACAGGTCATTTTCAATTTTTCGTTGGGGTGGATGCAAAGTCAGTAACGACAGCAGCTGTCAGACGTACCACAGAAAAAAATACACAAGAACATGGTAATTTTAGAAGCAAACATGCTTGCATTCCGTTCATTTTGCCATTGATGCCTCTCTGGAGACTGTGGTTCCGTGCTTTGTTGTTTTTCATTGCCGAAAAAATATGTACTCTTTGTGGCAGCAACTGTCATCCTGCTTTAGAGGTCAGTAATCAGTACGTTTATCCTTCTGTTCCCTTGCGTGTTGTGGGCAGTGTATCATTTCGTCAAACCTCATTGGCTTTTCATATACATTATATCATCATTCATGTATTGTGAAACACGAAATGCCTCCACCCCCACCCCCACCCCCCTCCGATAGTTTCGTGAAAGGATTTCGTGCGTACATTTGTCAGACACACTTTACTTTCTGCTTCAGTTTCTCAAGATGGCGTTTCTACTGTCAGAATAAACTCCATGTGCTCGCGTGTTCAAGCTGTGATTCGTTTGTACTTCTGTTCGAAACTTTGGAATGTCAGAGATTACGAGGTGTTTAGCGATATTTTTCAGTTTCAGTTTCTCAAACCCTGTCTCAGTGATAGGAATCGGTTTCATATGTTCTGACGCCATAGATGCCATGTGATGGATAAGATCTAAAAAGACCATGGCGTAAGCCGTAAGTCTGTGCATAAACCCTGCCTGCTGACAAACTGATTCCCGAAACTCTTAGAAAAGAGAACATGTTCGGAGTGTATTCTTATTCCATCAGAGGAAAACAAAGTGTGAAAAAAAGACCATTTGCAGGAAGGCAACAGCACCAACAG
>CM060308.1:54860955-54863455 GCA_030674185.1 Monoplex corrugatus
TGTGGGTTTTAATGCTTGCTCTGAGGAATTGCTGTCCCACCTCACCCCCAGCTTTCCCTCTCTCTTCTTATACAGCTACTGCGCACATGTCATAGCAACTCTTACATTTCTACCGGAGCTTGTGGAATGTCAGATGATCAGACATTTAAGGGAAGTGCAGAATAACAGTGGACATGATCAGTGGCTAGATTATGCTTGAGTGTGTCATGATTCTCAGGTGTCTTATGAAAAGAGTACGTTTTAATGGTGTATCATTATTTTTATGTTATGTGATTGTGTCCTGAAAAATGAGCCTTTAGGATATACCTTTGGGATCAGTGACAGAGGTATAGTGGATCTGTCAATTGCCTTGCAGTAGTATAAACCAGAAGCATTATATGACAGTATGTTTTCAGTATATTTTCCAAAATAACGTGACGGCGAGTAGTTAACACTGTCGAGATGCTTGATAAACGCAGACGCTTATTGTTGGATGTTTCACACTCCTTGTTTATAATACATTTGATGTATTTGACCTTCTGTTCGTTATCGTGTAGCTAGCATGATATCACTGCATAAGTTGAAATCCTCCTGTAATTATCATTAAATGGCTATATGAAAATATCTGTCGGAAGAAATAAGGCTCTAAATTACTGGAAAAGTGAACAGGCGTGGGTTGACCTGACATCTTATTGTAAGAGGAAATAGAAAAATTATTGTGGAAGAGTGAGAAAACTTTCCTTTTTCTGATGATTTAAGATGATTAGTTCCAGCAGGTAGATCGGTCACATCCAATCGTTTAGCAATAACAAGAGGAGCCCTCGATCTTATGCGAATAATGCTGCTATGATCGAAATGTCATCATATGAAATATCTGTTAATTAGCTAGGCACCTGTTTCACTAAGCGGCTAGCTTAGCGTACTTTTCAAGTGAGCACGCGTTCTGTTATTTGAAGAAGTGGGTGCAGTTGCATTGTTCTGTGAAAGGGAATAGGGTAGAATCATTTTTGATTGAAGTCAAAGCAGTACAGCAGATCTTGAATGGGTTTTGAGTTGGGCTGAACCTTCGATAGCTTAGATACCGAAGAGGGCATTATGAAGGTGCATACTTTAATCCACCTACATATACGTATACATACAGGAATTGACAGTTTATTCTTACTTTAGGTTAGAATTAGTAACGTGAAATTGAAAGAGCTCGCTAGTCCGTATTATTTTTCGTACGGGATCGTGACGTCTGCTGTATTTATTTATACTGAAATCTTCATCACGTGGCATTTGTGATGTAGCACATAATGATATTAACCACGTGTGATGGTGTCTCTTTGACCAAACTCAGTCTCGAACTGCATGAATCACTTTACATCTGTGTTTGTTTACTTCCGACCAGAAATATTTTGGATTCTCTACTGAACTTGCATATTCTTGTACTGTGTCTGCTGTATAGACTTCAAAAACTGTGTATAGTCCATTTTTCTTTTCTGTAACAATCTTTATCCTTGTCATCTTTAGTTTTACAGTATTTCCGAATTAATCGTCTGGCAGTTCTCTTCTTACATAGTCAGTCATCATTAAATCATATAGATAAATTATTAATTCTTCTGCTAGCCCCTGTTTTTCTACTGATACATTTCGCCGCCTTGATCATACTGTCTGTGAATATTTGGACGGGTAAATCTATGTCCATATCAACCACCTGGTATGCTTCTTCTAATGGGTCTTCGAAATTGGCAGATGATATACGATCGTATTATTACAAAACGCATCCTTTTTCTTCATCACCCAAACAGTGTTTTCAATTGATGTCTTTTTGGGTTGAATATTCATATGCTACTTTAGATTTTAACGTGAAATGAATGGGCATATATGAAGACTCAACTCTTTCATCAACACAGAGACCTGATATAATATCAGACAACGCATGTGAGGCTAAACAATAAGCCACAACGCTGTTATCACTGTGAGGTATATTTGCATGACGTCTTTACGTCAGGGAAGCCATTCAGTATTACTAAGTCAAAACAGACACAAAAATCAATCCTATTGGTTCCAAATTCATTTAAGACATCATCCTCAGACACCTTACCATGATGTACAAAACCTTCATTTTTTTCCGACTCTTGTTCGAAAACAACTATGTTGACAATATAATCTGATAATCGCTGTTCTGGAATTCAGATCTCCACACACCAAAATTTCACAATTTCTAGTATTATCCATGACGTCGCCCAGACACATTTCCATTTCATTTAAATGACACAGTGAATCCGATGTTTGATAGTATGGACTTCCACATGGGGGAACATATCCTAACATGAGTATAATGTCTTTATCTCTGCCATGCAAACCCTTTGATAATTTCAGAACAAAAATGTGATCATGCGAAGAATCAGTTAAAGAAACATATTTGCTAAGGTTTTTCTTACACATGAACAGGATACCTACCCACGCACCCCCAGACCGGCGTCCCGGATGTGATAACTTGATGGCGGGTGACATGAACTTTACATAATCAACAAAG
>CM060308.1:54870955-54873455 GCA_030674185.1 Monoplex corrugatus
GTCAATGCGAGACATTATGAAGGAGAGAACGAGTTTTGCAGTTGTTTCCACAGAGAGATACTTCCTGATCAAGCTTATACGATGGAGGTGAAAGTAGCAAGATCTGGCAGTTTGAGAAACAAAGTTGTTCATGGAGAGGGTAGAGTCAATGCAGACACCAAGGTTTTTAGCTGAATCAGAAATTGGGACTGATGTGTTACATAATGGGAGAGAAAGAGGAGGCAGCTGAGAAAGTTTCTGACGGGTGCCAATGAGGATAGCTTCTGTCTTGTCGTCATTAAGCTGAAGTTTATTGAATGTCATCCAGTTCTTAATGTCCGAGTAACACTCAGTGGTGCGAGTCAAGAGGCGCTGTATATTGTCTGGTGTGTCACTGTCTAGAAGTTGGGTGTCATCAGCATAGAAGTGGTGTTTTATAGAGTGGGAGTTGATGATGGTGGACAGGGGGGAGGTGTAAAGAGTGAAAAGAACAGGGCCAAGGACAGATCCTTGTGGAACACCACAGGTCAGGCATGCAGGTTGAGAGTAAGTGCCATTAATGAGAACAGTTTGTTTTCTGTTTGACAGATATGAAGTGAAAAAGGAGAGAGCAATGTCAGAGATGCCAAAAGTATGATGAAGTCTAGAAAGGAGAATACCATGATCAATGGTATCAAAGGCTGCAGACAGATCAAGGAGTGTGAGGAGAGAGACTTTGCCAGTATCAGTTGCAAGGAGGAGATTGTTGAGAATGGGTAGCAGGGCAGTTTCAGTGCTATGGCACTGGCGGTAGGCTGACTGGAAAGGATTGAGAAGATTGTTGGCAGACAGGTGAGAGTTCAGCTGGTTGAGGACAACTTTTTCAAGCAGTTTTGACAAGAAAGAGAGATTAGAGATAGGCCGGTAATTTTTCAGTTCATTTGGGTCTAAATTGTATTTCTTGAGGAGAGGGTGAACAATAGCAGACTTGAAAGAATCTGGGACAGTTCCAGTTTGAAGAGAAGTGTTGATGATGTCAGTGATGAATGGGAGGAGAGTAGGGAGACAGTCAGAGTAGAGAGAACCTGGAAGAGGATCCAGTTCGCAGGTTTTGAACGACATGGATCTGATTGTGTTGAGAATTTCTTCTTGTGAGACTGGGGTAAAAGTAGTAAGAGGTGTGCCAGAGAAGGAAGGGTCAGGTGGGCATGGTTGACAGGGTGTCCTGTCAAGCCTGTCACGAAGAGTTTGTATTTTGGTGGTGAAATACTTGGAGAATACAGATGGGAGTTCTTCATTTGTGTGTTTTGTTGGGAGAGGTAAATCTTTTCGTGTGCCAAGGAGATGATTCATGGTTGTAAAGAGTTCTCTTGAAGAAGAGGCATTCAGGATTTTGGTTTGGAAATAGTTTGTTTTTGCAGATGCAATGAGGGTGGATACTTTTGTTTTAGAGGCTTGGAAAAGTTGCCTGTGTACAGTGAGTTTGGATTTGCGCCAGCGGCGCTCTGATCTGCGGCGGGCACGTTTTGCACAGGCAATCTCATGAGTGAGCCAGGGGGTAGGGGGGCGGTCAGGTAAAAGACGAGTTGTGGCTGGAGCATGAGTGTCCAGAAGATGGTGGAGAGTAGTATAGAATTCATCGGCAAGGTTGTGTGACATTTTCAGAAAGGAGGCGGGAGGCATCAGATGAAAATGTGGAGAGGTCAATAGATTTGAGATTGCGTCGAGTCACTGTGCGCGTGGTACGGGAAGGAGGAGAAATGTCAAGAGAACAAAGAATTGCAGAGTGGTCAGATGGAAGGGCTGAAGTTAGACGGGTAGAAAGAACTAGGCAGTTGTCAGTAGCTGAATTGTGGTGATCACGAGAAATGATCCAGTCAAGAATGTGACCTTTTTTATGGGTTGGTTCAGAAATATGTTGTGTCATATTGTGATTGGACAGAGAGTTGATGATATGTCTTGTGTCATAACGGTGAGTGTTGTCGTAGTGGACATTGATGTCACCTAGAATGATGAGATTTCCAGGTAAGAGGCAGTAGTAGTCAAGTAGTTGGTCAAAGTCAGAGAGAAACATGGATGTGGTGAGCTTATTGGCAGAGCTAGGTGGAGGTCGATAGACACAGGAGAAGGTGATGGGGTGAGGGGTGGATTGGAAGGATACTTCAACGTGCTCAAAAGAAGGATGGGAGAAAGGCAGAGACTGCGAGAAAGATAGGCGGGAATGGAGTGAGTCGTTGTAGAGGATGGCGATACCACCACCTCGGGATGGGCGATGGAAAGAAGCAAGCCTATACCCACTCGGAGTGAGCCTCGCATGTATGGGTTCGTGACCAAGGGGGTTAAGCCAAGTTTCGGAGATAAATACAATGTCAATATGCTCGTCTGTGATGAAGTCAGCAATGACATCGGCTTTGCCGTCTTTGCACACTGACTGAGCATTAAACAGACATAATTTCAATTTATCACAGTCACATTTCATCAGACGGCAGATGCACATCAGAAATAGCCAGCAGAATCGGCCAAGCCAAAACAGCATTCAAGA
>CM060308.1:54878455-54883455 GCA_030674185.1 Monoplex corrugatus
ACTTCGCTCTCTAAAATGTTGGGTTCACTGTGGTGTGAGTCGTACGCAGCAAACAGGGGTTGGTTGTCAAGAATGCCTGAGGGATTGAGTAGATCTTAAAAACATTCTTCCCACAGCTGGATGATTTCTTTCTTCTCGTAAAGAGGTTGTTCTTCCACGTTGTTGATTATTATGATGGGGTCAAAGGACTCATCTCTGGCTCTTAAAGAACTTTTCTTGGGGAACACTCACAGAGTACACTCAGCTCCTCTCCGTGTTTCTTCCAAAATGCTTCCTTTCGCCAGCTTGACCACCCGCTTACTATTTCTTCGTGCAAGCTATATTTAACATACTCTTCATCATGTTTTGATTAAACCCATACCTTGTATAGTCTTTTCTTTTCGTCCACTGCTTCTTTAAGCTGTCAAGAATAGAGTGTTGTTTAATATAGACCACAGGGATGATCAGTTTGGTAATTATAGTATATAACTATTTTGAAATCTTGAGTTAAGTTGAACCTAAGGATCTCACCACTGTATACAATTGTATGCTCAGGCCTATGGAATGTCCTATGTTTATCTTGTTTCTCCATACTTTGCAAATAGAGTGTAGCGCGTATTGTATTAATCATATACAGCGATCCCTTGGTTTTCAAACTGAGCGAGTTCAGTGAACTCCGGTCTTCCCGCAGCCTAACACACTGTCATAAGACTTTATGGTTATTTTTCTGGACAAAGTACCTGCACTGGGCCAGACATTGATATCATTTGGATTCGGACGATACGCACGGCAGGCCATATTTTTAGTATGTATATGACGACAGTACACGGAGTCTCTGTCCCTGGAGAAACGTTTGATGCCTTGCAACAACTCATGGCATTCTAGCTAGCATGTCATGGTTAGTATTGTCTGTGTTTTTGTCTAAATGTTGACCATCAATGGCATTTCTCAAACCCAACACGAAATGGAAATGACTCGCTACAGCACGCGCACGCTAGATGTATGAATGTAGGTAGTAGAGAAAGGCAGGTAGATGGGACGGGGACGTCGTAATTTATGAGGGCAGGCGTGTAATCCCGTTGTTTATGACAGTTTCACTATTAGCATTTTATAGATAAGTTAAACACTTCATTAGTCAGTAAACTTCTTTAGCCAGCAGAATATAGTATGCAAATAACACGTGGGAGCTACATGTGAATTGAATCTGTTGTGAAATAATCTGTAATATCTGGATCTAGTGAATGAAAATTTAAATTGCTAAAGAAGAGACCAGTTTTAAGCCAGCTGTGTCCGTTTTCGATTAAAAACAGTCACCAAAACAATTTTCTATCGGGTGGAGAGAGAAAACCATGTCGTCAACAGCAACAGGTCTCATTTTAGGCTTATTTAGATGTTCAGCATTTAACTGGCTAATAAGTATGCAGTATGTACATGTGTGTACGAGGCTGGCCCAGACATTATGATTCATTCTGTGGGATTCTGTGCTTTTTCTCACAAATGACTCCTTTTACTCCTTCTCCTCACTCACCCCTCTCCCTAAACTCCATATTCATACCGTGAACAAAAGTTTTGTTCAAATGTGAAGTATCAGCTATCTAACCAAGCGTCTGTTCCATCAAGCGCTGACACTCTATTGTTTTCCGTGTGCTAGATTAGGGCTGTCTGTAGGGTCCTTCCTTTTTCGTAACAGCATGTAGTGGACGTAGTCATAACGGAGTTCAAGTTTCTACACATATTAGCTGAATCGGGCCATCAGTATTATCGTTGACTCCAAACGTACACAGTATTAACGGCCATGTGTTCACATAGCAATAGAACATGCAGTCGTAGTCCCAGGAGAAAAGCATGATTTGTGACACCTACCCACATCTCTTCAGCATATTCTGTATGTCAGGTATTATCTCTGTCTCTGTTTCTATCTGTCTGTCTCTCTGTCTCTGTCTCTGTCTCTGTCTCTCTCTCCTCTCTCTCTCTCTCTCTCTCTCTGTTCTCTTTCTATGAATGTCTGATCATCACTATCATTTCCGCAAATCCCAAGAGTAAGTGCGTACGAGTCTCTGTGACAACCTCATGTAAGCTGTATTAATGCAAGGGTAGGGATAAGTCGATTCAATTCAATATCACTTCATTAATCCACGTGGAAAGTCATTTGTGCAGGCATAATGGATAGGCAGTGGGTAGAATTGTGTTCATTTGTTTGTCACAGTGGAATGTGGCTTCCTTCTCCCAGAGGAAAACACGTGACTGTCGTACGACAACACCTCTGTCTCTGTCTGTCTGTTTGTCTGTCTCTGTTTCTCTCTTTCTCTGTCTCTGTTTCTCTCTTTCTCTGTCTCTGTCTGTCTGTTCTCTCTCTCTCTCTCTCTCTCTCTCTCTCCCCCTCTCTCTCTTTCTATTTATCTATTTATCCATCTATATATCTATCTGTTTATATCTACCAATCCATCTATCTCTCTATCTCTAGCTATCTATCTATCTATATATATATAACTATCTATCTATTTATATATACCTATCTATCTGTGTGTCTATCTATCTGTCTGTCTGTCTATCTATCTACTCTGTCTCTTTGTCTGTCTGTCTGTCTGTCTCTTCTCTCTCTCTCTTTCTCTCTCTCTCTCACACACACACACATACACACACGCTCACACACACACTCTCTGTCTCTCTGTCTGTCTGTCTGCTGTCTGTCTGTCTCTTCTCTTTCTCTCTGTCTCTCTCTCTCTCTCTCTCTCTCTCTCTCTCTCTCTCTCTCTTCTCTCTCCCTCTCTCTCTTATGTGTGTATGCTTCTATTACTTATTGTGTTAATTAAAAAAATTTTAAGAATTTTCTACAATACTTCCCAAGGACAATTCTTTTGTTGCCATTGGATCTTTAATGTTCGCTAAGGACAGGCTGTACATGGGGCCTCCGTTCAACAACTTACATGAAAAACTAGCACCCAGAACACCCTCAAGATTTAGTGTAGGAGGGAAATACATCTCTGACCAGGAATTGATGCTGGGACAATTAGCATTCTAGTCAGTTATCCACAAGGCCACACACTCTACCGTGATGGAGACTAATTTGTAAGAAGACATATGAAATCCCGTTTGACTGTATCAGGACCAAGATTTTCCAAATAATTGTATATTTCTGTTAGCAGTATACACTGTGAAACAGCACTTGTTATTTTTCACAGTAAATGAGATCCTCTTCAAATGATGTTTTTGTGAAGTGATAAAACGCAAGTAAAGCATCTAATGCAAAAACCCCGAGCATTTGAATACTAGAAATTTGAGACTTGAAACCATGATAGTGCCTAAGGTTACATTATAAACTTGAGATCCCATTGGATCTGTCTTATAGTTGCTCGTTGCTCTTCTACACGTACATAGACGAAATCATTTAAATTAGATATAGAGAAATTAAGCAAAAGTTAAAAATATATGAAAAGTTGCAAAAATTTAGACACAAAAAGCATATGAAAAATTGCAGAACACGCAAACGAACGAATGGAAAAGAAGGCAGCAGTGTCAAACTGTTTCTTTTTCAATTCCCCATGAAAAAGAGGAGAGGGCGTGGAAGATTGTTTCACACCGACCGGAGAGAGGTGTGTGTCTGTGACAAAAACGTGTAGCAAGATTTTCAAACTGCGTATGGATAAGTCTGTACCAATTTAGAGTAAAGGTGTAGATCATTGAGGAATAGCAAATGCATAAATTTGTATTTCACCCTTCGTGACGCCAGGGTTAAGATCACACAGATCAAAAACGTGCCTAAGATCAGAGCTTTTGCAGAAAGTCGCGTGAACTGCACATTCTCAGAAACCTCTAACAATATTTACATTGTGTTTTCACGTTGTGACAGATGACATTGCCCTCACCTCACATCATTTTTTATATCATGTTATACGTCTTCAAGGCTACAGTGAACTTGTGAACTGCAAAATATGGATTCTAAGTAATGATTTTTACATATTTCCATTTGGTAAAATGAAAGCTTTTATAATGGTTTGACCGTTTGTTTCCGTTTGAAAACGGTGATCGAAGAGATTTCCATTTCGACAAAAGAACAATGACAGCAACAGCAAGGGGGTAAAAAGCTCATTAGGAGCGCAGCTCAGATGTTGATTGGTTTGCTGACTAATGAGTATGCAACATGCTCGCACGAGGGTGGCCTTTACATCGCAGTCATCTTATGGGATTTAATGCGAACTTTCACAAATTACTGACCCCCTCACGGCTCTCTCCTCCCTCACTCCCTCCTGCAAGTCTTCTACGCTACTTGCTGTCTCTTGCATCCCAGCGTTGATACAGATAGCGTGCGTGCGCCATTGCGACTCATTTGCACTTCCTGATGGGGATTATGAAAGGTCAGCGGTAATCGAATATAGAGAGGGACAGTAATCGAAATCATTAATTTCCAGAATGCTGCATTATGTCACACATCAAATGACTCATTTTCGTACATCGGCTGTCTGTCTTGTAGTGTTGTGTAGAAACATAAGCCTTACTGATAAGATGGAAACATCTGAGGTCTTTGTGATAACACTAGACATCACCCTTTTTGTGTTGTCATGTGCTAAAACGCAGGTCTTCGTATTAAAATAAAAACATCTGCCATCTCTTGTGTTGTTGTGTGCCAAAACACAGGACTTCGTGATAAAACACACACAAAAATATATCCTCTTTGTTCTACAAACGAACAAACAAACGGCTACCGTACCAGTATTGCTGTGTGTTCAGACAGGTCTTCGTGAAAAAAAAAAGTCTACCGACATTGTGTTTTTGTGTGCTAAAACATAGGTCTTCGTGGTGAAAAAAAAAGAAATGTTTACCCTGTCAGAATTGTGTGCTAAAACATAGGTCTTCGTGATAAATTGTAAAAGTTATTGTCATTGTGTTGTAGTGTGCTGAAACATGTCTTCATGATAAAATTAAAATGTCCATCCTCTTTGTGTTGTTGTGTGCTAAAATATAGGCCTTTGTGATTAAAATAAAACTGTCTACCATCATTGTGCTAAAACATAAGTCTTCGT
>CM060308.1:54893455-54970955 GCA_030674185.1 Monoplex corrugatus
AACCACTTTTTTTTTTTTTTTTTGTTCTTCTGCAGGCTGGCTGGTTCTGTTGATAGAGCCCTAGACTGACGATCTGATGGCTTGAGTTCAATTCCAGCCTGAAACATAAGGTCTGGCCGGTTTGCTGCCCATCTTAATGTTCCAGTTATTTTGGTGATATCTGCGGAATTTTTATTGTTGTTTTTTTGGTTGTTTGTTTTTAGCGTTCCAATTTTGTTTGGATGCTCGTAACCAGGTTCTTTTGTATAGACTGTGCAGGGGATAAGTTACTATATAATCTGCATACTCTGTCTTCCATGGACATGCATGCCGGATGCTTTCATGTTTCCTTATGCCAGCCACTAACGTGACTTACAAGGTCTTTAACGTATTTATTAGGGAGGTCTACATACTAACAGGTCTTCACGCATGTTGATGTTGGAGATTGGAAAATCAGCGCCCTTCACCCACCAAAGATCTCATCCAATAGGTGGAGATTTCTAGGCGGATTGAACCCACGACCTTTTGTTTGGAAGTCGGAAAGTGTGTCACAGGTCTCGCTCCCTCATCGTCGACTTTAAAACCTTGCCAGCGCATAGGGTTTTGCGTTTGATCAGGCTAGAGTCTGCCAGATAATCACCGGCAGATTTGGATGGAGCTCATATTTTTGCCCGATTGCTATGAATGCCTCTTGAACAAATTCCAAATTGCCAAGGAATCAGTCGTCTGTCTAGACATCTTGTAATTAAGGACCTTGTACCAGAGTGCTCAATTTCTAATCGATTTTTAGTACAATTACATGACAAAGACTATGAAAATACGAACGAGACTGATCAGTTTTCTACACTGTAGGTCACAGTTTTGTAAAAGTTATCTCAAGGCAAGGGATGTGACTCTCCTATCTGCAAGCGATGTCTGTGAAGCTGTCATGTAGTTATGACCCTTAGATGGTAGATTTCTGTTTGTGTTGAAAGAAAAATTGTATGGCTCAACTGTCTTGCGGTCTTTCTTTTTTTCCCCTCTCCAACTCTCAGGTTGTGTCACATGCAAATCCAAGGTCTGTAATCATGACATATTGTAGTCCAACAGATTGCTGTACATGTTTTTATTTCTTTCTTTTTTAAGGAAGCACAGTTCAAACTCCTGCTCGGTATAGCGGATCGTTCAGTGAGATGACTTCATACTCTCACAGGCACGTACACACACACACACACACACACACACACACACACACACACACACACACACACACACACACACACACACACACACACACACACACACACACAGCACCGACAGACAGGCAGACAGACAGACTTGAGAACTGAGGACCATTTCCATTGTAGAAGACCATATGACCTATTACAATGGAGAAAGATCGAGACTGAGCGTGTGCACGTGCCTGTACATCATCCGTTGTGTGTGTATGTGCGTGTGTATGCGTGTGTGTGTGTGTGTGTGTGTGTGTGTGTGTGTGTGTGTGTTATGAAACTGTGTTGAAAAGGTTTTCATCAACTATTTTCTATGTGGATGTACATATAGTTTTTCTTTTCCTTTCTTTTTTTCTTTTTTCTTTTTCTTTTTTTAAGGAAGCACAGCTGAAACTCCTGCTTGGTAGAGCAAATCGTTCAGTGACGTTATTTCATACTCTCACAGACAGACAGGCACACACGCACGCTCACAAACAAACAAACAAACAAACACACACACGCACGCACGCGCGCACACACACACACATACACACATGCACACACACGCCCGCGCGGGCACACACCACACACACACACACACACACACACACACACACACACACACACACACACACACAACAAACAAACAAACAAAAAACACGTGCACACACGCACACATTCACATGCACACACACACACACACACACACACACAAACACACACGCGCGCGCTCGCGCGCACGTATAGAGACTTGGAGAAGGAAGAATAAAGCATTTTGAAAGTGAAGAAAAGGCAGGAGAAGAAGAATAGGAGAAAGACGGAGAGTGTGAGAGATGATGGTAATGATGTTGACGGAAAAGATACAAACGTGAGTAAAGAGCAGCCGACAAGCAGGAAGAGAACGGACAAACAGACAAACAGTTAGTCATGCGTATAGACAGACTTCAGAACTGAGACCATTTCCATTGTAGAAGACCATATGACCTATTACAATGGGGAGAGATCGAGACTGAGCGTGTGCGTGTGCGTGTGCCTGTACTGCATCAGTTTTGTGTGTGTGTGTGTGTGTGTGTGTGTTGTTGTGTGTGTGTTGTGTCTGTGTGTGTCTCTCTGTATGTGTTTGTTGTGTGTGTTGTTGTGTGTTGTGTGTGTGTGTGTGTGTGTGTGTGTGTGTGTGTGTGTGTTGTGTGTGTGTGTGTGTGTGTTGTGTGAGACGAAACTGTGTTGAAAAGATTTTTATCAATTGTTTTCTGGATGGATCTTTGCCAAATGTTGGTCAAAGGTGTGAACTTTTAAGGAGTCGCGAATTCGTGAATTTTGTGAACCACTGTTAAATATCAAGATCACACGAAAAAAAAAATTAGTCCCTCAAATCAACACTTTTTAAGGGTGTGAGAACAGTTCTTTCTCATAAACTTTCAAAAGTCATTTACAATCTGTTTTCACTTTTGTAACAGTCTGAAGTGTCCTTGATGTATGTAAGTTTTATTTAAACTAAAGCTTTTTCATGGAGAACTACAAAACCTGGATTTGTTTTAGGATAATGACATTCAGGGTGATTACCTTTGTGCTCACCTTTTTTTTTTCGTCATGTTTTCTACGCGACCTTAATGGCACAGAGGCTGGCACAGGTTTTTTTTTCAGTTCGATGATGATGTCGATCAGGATGTTAGTCATGATGCTACGGAGCTCCATCTAGGATTGAGACTGCGTGACAGGGCAGTACTCTATGCTTACTATCATAATATATCCTGACTTCAACCAGGCCCGAGAGATACAAACTTTTGCGGTGATGGTCAGAAGATTTGAGCAACACCTCAATGACATGAAGTGGATGAGATCGACTGTGTGGTCCCAGTCTTCCCAATGAGTCCATACCACGCCCAACTCTGAGTAGGAGCCAGTTAGAGCCGAGAAATCCCACTGATTTTTGAACGGATTGATGGGGATTCGAACCCACAACCTTCCAGTCGGTAGTCTGTTGCGCTAACCAATACACCACGGTGACTGGTGGCATCTTCTGTATTAAATTTTGAATAAAAATGGAGGTTGAATGGCTGGCCATTGTTGTTTTGTTCTGATTTTGTTGTTTTGTTTGTTTGTTTGTTTTTGCACATAATATGCTTGTGCACACACACCAACGCACGCACGCTCACAACTCAAATATGAAATTGGAGATTATCAAAAAGGCTTGACTATTTTATGTTTTAGATCAATGTCGTCGTCGTTTAGTACGCAAGACAGATGTGTGAGCTTGACACAGTTCTTTTTGTTACATCGATTTCTTCCCTTTACTGTTGATTACTTTGTCTTCAGTTTCTGAACTGAGTACTCACACGCACACATGTGCGCGTTTGCTCTCTCTCTCTCTCTGACTCTCTCTCTCACACACACACAAACACACACACACATACACACACGCGCGCGCGCGCCGGCGCACACATGCACACACTCTTAACATCAGTCCGGGTGAAAAGACCTTAAATGAAAGAACGAACGAACACAGACACACACACACACACACACACACACAACACACACACACACACACACACACACACGCACGCACGCACGCACGCACGCACACACACACACACACACACACACACACACACACACACCAAAAACTTTTCTTTCTTGCAGGAAATTACCGATTATGACGGCTTTACTTCCTGGTTATATAGATGCAAAGAGATAGAGACAAACAGACAGAGAAACAGATAGAGACAGAAAATATCACAGTAGGAAAACTATGGAACGGAGATGACGGATAAACGTGAAAGAGAGAGAGAGAGAGAGTCCAGATGGGCACAAGAAAAGTGAAAAGTTACACAGAGAGAGAGAGAGAGAGAGAGAGAAGAGAGAGAGAGAGAGAGAGAGAGAGAGATGTCCAGACGGTCAAAGAAAGTAAGAAAGTAGAGAGAGAGAGAGGGAGAGAGAGAGGGAGAGAGAGAGAGAGAGAGACTGGCACAAGAAGAGAGAGAGAGGAGTCCGGTCTGGCACAAGAGAGAGAGAGAGTCCAGACTGGCACAAGAAGAGAGAGAGTCCAGACTGGCACAAGAAGAGAGAGAGAGAGAGAGAGTCCAGACTGGCACAAGAAGAGAGAGAGAGAGTCCAGACTGGCACAAGAAGAGAGAGAGAGAGTCCAGACTGGCACAAGAAGAGAGAGAGTCCAGACTGGCACAAGAAGAGAGAGAGAGAGTCCAGACTGGCACAAGAAGAGAGAGAGAGAGAGTCCAGACTGGCACAAGAAGAGAGAGAGAGAGAGTCCAGACTGGCACAAGAAGAGAGAGAGAGAGTCCAGACTGGCACAAGAATAGAGAGAGAGAGAGTCCAGACTGGCACAAGAGAAGAGAAAGAGAGAGAGAGAGAGAGAGAGAGAGGAGAGAGAGAGAGAGAGAGATCCAGACTGACACAAGAAGAGAGATGTCCAGACTGGCACAAGGAAGTAGTGGCGGGGACATGTCTGCGGTAGAGGTGGGGTAAACAAGTTACAGTGGTGTTGATCGTGACATTCGCAGTTTACAATATACTGTGAGTAAGACATTGGATTTTTACTTCTTGTAGTGGTGATTATACTTAAATTCGAATGACTTCTCGTGAACTTAAAAATGTAGCCCTTCCCTCTACTGTGGATCGTTGCTGGGTGTTTGTTTATCCATACACGGTCTGTGTGTATGTGTGTGTGTGTGTGTGTGTGTGTGTGTGTGTGGTGTGTGTGTGTGTGTGTGTGTGTGCAAGGACTTTGTGTGGCTGTTTGTGACCAAAGGGATAATGACAAATGGTTTAATATTAAAAGATCAGGAAAAGACAAGCAATATTTATAGGACATTTTATGAGGCAAGAGAAATTAGAGCACCTGGTCACAACAGGAAAGTTGGAGGGAAAGAGTGCACCAGGTAGAACCAGGAAGAGAATATTGGACGGACTTTCAGAATGGCAGAGGACAGCAGCGAGAAAAGATAGTTTCGTGTGGAGGGCCATGATCACCAACGCCATGCGGCAGAGCACAGATGATGATGATGATGATGATGATGATGATGATGATATTAAAAGAGGTGGGTCATTATGTAAGCTGATTTAAGAAACGGAAAACTAACCAAAGACTTTTCTGCTTTTTGTAGAAAGATTTTATGCGAGCTCTGTGGATATATTGTAATGATAAACACGGGCTGGCTAGCAGGATGCTGATGGATAGGGTTAGAAAGTCAAAGGTATAAGATTTTGCAGTTGGTCGATATTGTGCGTGAGTCAAAGGGTTAAAAGTTAGTGGAAAGCATTTTTGTGGTTTTATTGTAGTTTTTGTTTTATCTGTCCCGATTTCTACGTGGTCTCAGTAGCGTTGATATCCCCACGCAGGTTATTCCGCCAACACCACACACCACAAACCCCAAGATCTTTCAGTTAAACTCCCAATGCCAAGACGCCCACGGGCACCACAGATATCAAACTTCCACGAGACCACCCACCAGAGGAGACTGCAGTGTCGCTGGATCACATTGGTTAGGCTTAATAGTGCCTGTACCTATCCAGCTTATTAAGGGCACTGCCTAGTAAATCCCGTACTAGTGACGCAGTTTTAAATCAAATGTTCAGAAAGTTAGAAATGAACAATCGATGATGCCTTGATTGTTCTGTTTGTTTGAGGGTAGATCTTCGTCAGACTAATGTTACATGTTCAGTTCGATATAAACTCTTCACTTTGTTACTTTCATAAGCCTGGTTTGTTTTCAGTGCTACAATTATGTTTGGAAAGTCTGATGGTGATCGAAAATGTAGATCATTTATACGGCTTGTTCGTCTTGAAAAAATAAGAGATATGAAGTTGTTTTGATTGAAGGTGTGACTTGCAATCTGACCGTTTTAAATAGTTTACAAACATTTATTGAAAAGGAAAAAGATTTTCAGCACAAAGCAACAGAAAACTACATACAAACTTTATTTCATCGTCGCTATAATTACGATAATGGAAACTATCCAAGAACAATGCTGACAGTATCGATTCAAACCTATAAAAACTATTAGACGTGAGATTTCAGTTGGATGACAGCGTATTTTTCACGAGGCAAAAACGAACTTCATTAACAATCAGCCGCGCCATCAAAGATGATTCAGATTGATTCCAAAGCGGATCTGCAGTGTTCCAACAAACAGCAGAGTGTTCTTGCCAATGGAACCAATGCCAGCGGCAGGACAGCACGTCCAAAAGCAATCTTGGATAAGGATAGTGAGCATTATGGGCCTGGACTCATGGGCCATCGTGATGTGCTGTCCCTGCAGGGTTGTAGGTCACATCATGCAAATGAGGAGAATGCAGTAACCAACAGCCGCCCTCCATACTCTCCCCGCACTGCAAAGCCAAAACTCACGCTGCCGGCACTGGTTTGACTAAAGTGAGAATGTCATCACCCACGTCACGCTCTTCCGTTGACGGCTTGACCAGAATTTCGTTAACTTCGCAGACACGTTCAGGTTCTGATAGTACCGTCAGACGCGGCGTGATATCCAGGTCGCATACCATTGATAGTGAAGTTACCTACGTGACGCCCAAATCACACGCTCGTGTGGAAGACCGGAGTAAAGTTACCGTCACGTCGCCTGTTGATGGTGTGACCATAATGTCCTTGAAGCCGAAGTCACAAACAACATCTCAGAGTGTGAAATCAGCGTCTGTGACTACCAAATCATGTTCCCCTACTGAGAGCAAAACAAAATTTTCCACGGCATCGTCACATTCCAACTGTTCCAGCCTTCAAACCAGACCACTGACATCGCAGCTTTCTGCATCCGAAATCACTAACATGACTGTGATATCAAAATCAAAAGTAACCACCACTGAGTCCAGTAAATACTCGTCAGCATCTAATTCAAATATATATAGATCAGATGCCACAAAAATGACTGCAGTTGTAAAGCCCAGTTTGTGCAGTGACTATGAGACAAAAATGACAGCAACTTCCGAGTCTAACATATCAAACAGTGCTGTGAACAGAATGACTACGAAATCAAAATCACATTCGACCGCGACTGATGTTTCGAGAGTGTCTGCTACGCCAAGTCCAAGACGTCCAAGGCTGACATAGACAAAATGGTGGTCACGGCACAGTCAGGACTGACGTCAGTGATTGGAATACTAAAGTCAGATAATTCCAGTGTGCCAGTTACTTCAGCACAGAAAACCAGGCCAAACTCAAACGATTCCAGTATTGATTTAACAACAGCTGGCGCCAGATCAAACTCGAACATGGACATTAACAGCGCTGACCCAACGCTAATGGCAATAACATCAGACACGGCCAGTCATTCTGGTAATCGTCGCTGTGTTGTTAATAGACTGGAAAGTGCCTCCAGATCTCTTCCTCTGTCTTCCCCACGTAAACACGTTTCCAACGTGGAGGTCCATACATGCCCCCAGAATCTTTCAGTTCAAACGATGCCCAGTGCTCTATCACAAACTACCAACCTGATCGAACAGATTATGCGGACGTCGATTTAGATTCGCCTTTTCAGCCTTCACGCAGAGAACGATGTGTAAGAGAGACAGAATGTCAGAGTTTGTCTCGGGGAGTATGTCATCAAAGCGTTTGTGATCAAGGGATGGGATGAAAGGTAATAGGCCTCGTCGACAACCAAACATGTGTGCCGCTGTGACGCCGGTAACCCTAAAACACACGTTTCACGTGTTGAATTCTCACCTCCTGGCCCCCGTAGCCAGAGTCCGTTTACCAGTAGATGGGTCACTGCCAGACAGCGTGTTCTACGTGTTGAACTAGCTCAGCACAGCAACAGGAGAAGGTGTTTTTCCGCCCCGTCCACACCACCCATTCCTTCTGCCGATGGCGCACTCAGAGCATCCAGTCAGCCCACCCATCAGGAAGGTTGTCGCTTCCACCTCTGTTCGGACACAGTCTGTGTCGTCCGCGGAGGTGGACTCTTCGGACTCGGAATATGCCTCAAACACGCGTCAGACTCCACCCGGCAAAAAATGCGTGGCGATGACGTCAAGTCCGTCAATACGTCTGTCACGTGGTAGCACTCGACGACGTCGCAGAGGACGTGCTGCATCTGCTCCTGCCCCCGACGCTGCCAGTCCAGCCAGCCCAGCCAGCCCTGCCAGCCCTGCCAGTCCCTGCCAGTCCTTCCCCGGCCCCTGGCTCTATCCCTCCCTCTGGCCCAGGCACTAGGTGGAAAGACCTGGCAGAAGCCATGAGGAAGTACCGTCAAGATCCACATCGGGTGCCTCTGTCAGATTCTCGCAGTCTGTGGTGTCCTCGAAGACAAAGTGTCCCAGGATGACTCTCCGGATAGGGTGGTGAAGGTCGTGTTCAGCAACGCCTGCTACCAGCTGCCTCTTAAGCCTGATCTGCCAAAGCGAGAGGTAAAACGTTATGTGAGCGCGTGAATATGTTGGAATGTGTGTGTGTGTGTGCTGTGGTGTGGTGCGTGCATGCGTGTGTGGTGCGTCGTGTGTGTTGGTGTGTGTGTGTATGTCTGGTGTGTCTGTGTGTGTTAACTGTGTGTATGTGTATGAGCGTGCGCATGCATGTGCATTTGTGTACACCTGTGTGTGTTTAGAAGGAGAGGGACAGGGAGAGAGAGGGGGAGAACTAAACTCCGGGCAAGAAAGTGACAGAAAGATATCAGAAAGAGAGAGAAAATACAAGATAAATGACAGAAAGATAATAGAGAGAAAATACCTAGTGGTGAAAATGGGATGGGGGGGGGGGGGGGGAACGAAGAAGAATAGTGAAAATTTAAATCCGATATGCTTATTGGAGGACACAGGAGACCTCGAGAGATTTTCGGAAGAGGGAGAGATGACCAAGACACCATCTGTATTCTCCCATTTCTAGTTACATTAGACTCTTTCGCAGATACAGACACACAGACAAATACATAGACATAGAGTTTGTGCTAGAAGATACAACCCGGGCAATCTCGTTCTGGTGTTGTTCGTTCCTTTGATGAATTAAACCGAACAGTTTACTTTGTCAGAGTATGTAGTCTTATTTGTTGAGGTTTTGTACAAAGTTCATAGCTTATAGTTGAAAAGAGTTAGTCTCACATCCCAAAGGCCGTAGGGAAATGAAGTGGTAGAGATCTCACTGCTCTCCAGGCAGCATTTTGAAAGCGGGCCCCACTCTTCTCCACTGCTTTACCTTTCCCCCACCGTGTCAAGTTTCTACTCAAAACCTTTTGTGAACAGGATTTGTGCTGTCACTGAGAGCCTCTGTATCCAAGCCTGTAAGGTTATAATACTCGTATATACCTAAAACCGTACGTAAGTACGTAGTCTTATAGTAGTCTGTCGTCGTGATTGGGTTTTGATATTGATATCAGTGTATAGCTGCAGGAAGTATGAACTTTTCTTATAGTGTATGTGTGTGGGTGTGCGAGTGCGCACGCACGTGTCTGTGTATATCAGTCTGTTTGCATGTGTGTACGTTTCCGAGAGAGCGAGAGAGAGTGTCAGTGTGTGTGTGTGTGGAAGGGGGGGGGAGGATGAGTGTGTGTGTTTGTTGTGTGTGTGTGCATGTGCGTGTGTATGAGGGTGTGTGTTTGTATATATGTGTCTGTATTTCGCTTTGTGTGTGTGTGTGTGTTGTTTGTTGTGTGTGTGTGTGTGTGTGCGCGCGCGCGCGCGCGTGCGCGGTTTGACAGGAAGGCGGGGGCAGTATCACAGTTCAAGAGAGGTCAGTTCTTTTGGGAGTGTTTGTCAAGGTTTTGTGGAAAGGAATTGAACGGGAGCAATTCCCAGCTTTTCTTTTCTTTTTTTTGTTTTGTTGTTGTCAGGAACCGACTCATTTGAAATTGTGTGGTGTGTTGTGGTGTGTGTGTGTGTGTGTGTGTGTGTGTGTGTGTGTGTGTGTGTGTGTGTGTGTGTGTGTGTGTGTGTGTGTGTTCACGCGCGAAGCACACATAAACAGGTAAAATAATGCGACAGTGATTCAGATATGACCAGAATTATGCTGATGTGCTGTCAAGATGTGTTTGTTTGCATCTGTAGACAAGCGATATAGGATGAGACTTCTGTGGACTCTGTCACGGTGAATCATATTATTCTCGAACTGTTGAGAAAGAAGCTGTCAGTGGTTCGCACACGTACAACCTATTTCCGAATTTTTTGTTCTTCTGACAGATCTTCCTGTTAGTTGTTATCAATTCTCGCTGTGCCAATTTCCAACGTTGGCACCAACGTTGCATTGTTGATTGGTTATTTGCACCTTGCATAGATACCGAGCGTTTGGCTTCATGAGATACATAACATGAGTTTGTTTTTTTTCATTTTGTTTTGTTTTGTATTATTTTGTTTGTTTTGTTTTTTAACATGAATCCAATCTGCGCAACATCATTGTAGTTAGCTCCGGCACAATGCAACGATGTTAACTGGTCATTTTTCTGATAACAAACTGTTCTTCTGATTTGTTGGCAAGCATTGTTTGATAATAAGACACAGCTGTATGGTCGAACTGTTTGCAAGGGAGCTGTTATCGAATTCTTGCTGTTTGCAAGCAGAAGACTTGGTTCTTAAATTGTAAGTATTTGAAATTGGTAAAAGTCCTGAACAAACAAAAGCGTTGTAAAGCCGGCACCTTTCAGGATAAAAACGGCAACTGTCTCACACAGGAAAAAGGCACAATAAAGAGGTGCTCTGTGCAGTGACAGAGGAAAGGAGATCCAAGTATACGAACAATACAAGAGTCGTCAAATAAAGATGATTCCTAATATTCCGTGAAGAAGCTGTTGCAGCAATGCAGTTGCGGAAATGTGGTTAGGCTGCAGGCTTTGCAAATCTCTGTAAGCTCTTGAAGCATGGCAGAAAGGCAATAACTGATATCCTAACTGCCATCTGCAAGCCATCTTTAGCAGCCAGAACTCCAATCCAAAAATCCTCCCTAGGGCAGAAAAGACTACATCGGCACTGTCTAGCTGAAACTTGTATGGACGGACAAGAGCATCAGAATGAAACACTAGATCAGGCGTTTACGTGCACTGGTATATTTATCTTCCTGTGCACATGCGAGCAGGAACTCTCATATCAGATTTGGAGAGACGAATCCAGAGCATGGTTCGAGGTGATATTGCACGATACTAAACAGATACATTAATCATATCACCAATGCAATCAGAACAGCCATCTGCGAAGAGAAATTCCCGCAGAACAGCTTTGAGCACTTTGGTTTTGGCTTGGAGCCTCAGCAGGTTGAAGAGCTTTTTCTATCTGAGGGAACTTCATGCATACACTCCTGTCAGAGTTTCTGATTTCATCTATCATTTCGTGGAAAACAATAGGGAGAAGACTGTGGGTGCTTAAACGCATCACTAGTACTGTTTCTCTCCATTCTGCACTGGGAAGTGTTCGGATGTCTCCTCATTCTATTGCACAGTATGCCGTTGTGGAAGGAAGCAATCAGCAAGGCAAGCGTCTGAGGGCAACCAAACTTTTGTAGTATCTCATACAGGTCCTTCTAATTAATTGACAATGTCAAACGCTTTGGTCATCGTGTCATCAAACACCATAACAAGTGTGACTGCCCGCGTTCAAGCAAACAGGAACCAGAAAAAAAAAAACACGAAAAAAAATTCAGAAAGCGTATTTTCGGCCAACTGATCTTTATCAAGCGTAGACGTAAGATCACAAACACCATGTGGCGCTTCTGGTTTTGTTTGCGACATTTTTCTTGCAGCTGGGCTACGGCAAACATCATGTCACTCAACCTCTTCTCCACTACAGCCACATTAAAACTCAGGAATTTGGGGCTTACCTACTTGAATAATGACTCTGTTAAAGATGGTTATGATTATTGGCGTACACTGGAGGATATCCCTCAATAATTATCCTATGTTGCCCATTTTCTTGTAAATGTGGATGATCATAGCGTCTTTAAAGTGTTAAGGAACCTCTTCCTTCTGCCATATAGACAGGTAAAAGGATGTCATCTTCTTCAGGAGCATTTGCCCCCGTTTCTGTAGATGCCTGCAGGAATTATCATTGGCTCTTGGTGTCTTCCAGGGTATGCTGTGCCTTATGGATTTGGTTATCCTGTGTTTACGCTTTACAAAAGCTAGGGTATCGGCCACAGTATTATAGATACCTTCTTTGATTGAAGTCCATTCTGCCTCCACATTCTCTCCCTCAAGCTCACTGTTTCCTGGAGCTCATCTTGAAGGACATCTTTGCTATATTTTATATGGGTGATATTCATCTTCTCAGAGCTTTATTCCTGGCTGCATTGTTTTTTCAAGCTAGCTGGAAATTCATCTTGTTGCTGAGTAGTCAGTGATCAGACCAGTGGTCAACTGTCTCTTCAGTGTGTGATGTGCAAGTCTCTTTTGTCTCTCTGTCGCACGATGACATAATCCACCATGTGCCACTGTTTGGAGCATGGGTGTCTCCACGTGTTTTTGAATTTGTCCAGCTGGAGAGGGTTTGATGATGATAAGATCATGTTGATTACACAGTAACAGCAGCATCAGTCCACTAGAATTGCCAGTACCATGGTGTCCTAAGGCGTATGGCCAAGTGGAGTGATCCACTCCCACACAAGTGTTGAAGTCTCCGGGAACGATGAGCGTGCGCTTAAGCTGACTGTAGCAAAGAGACAGTTGAGTTCTGCATAGAAGACTTTTCTAACATCATCTGGAATGGTCATCATAGGATCGTATGCAGTCATGACTGTACAAAGCAGTCTTTTGTGAACCGACGATACAGTATCATCAAACGATCATTGATACCATGTGCTAAGCTTTGCAGTGTCCTTGCGAGTTTTATGCTTCTGGTGAATCCGATTCCAGAGGCTCTTCCATCATCTTTGGGCTGTCCAATGTAGTAGAAGGTGTAGCCTTCTCCAGCTTCCTTCAGCTGAGTTTCGCCTGCAAATGTGATCTTACTCGATTATGCAGCCAATCGTCTGCAAATGTGGTCTCACTCAGTCATATAGCCAATCGTCTGCAAATGTGGTCTCACTCAATCATGTAGCCAGTCGTCTGCAGATGTGGTTTCACTCAATTATATAGCCAATCGTCTGCAAATGTGGTCTCACTCAATCGTATAGCCAGTCGTCTGCAGATGTGGTCTCACTCAATCGTATAGCCAGTCGTCTGCACATGTGGTCTCACTCAATCGTATAGCCAGTCGTCTGCAGATGTGGTCTCACTCAATCGTATAGCCAGTCGTCTGCAGATGTGGTCTCATTCAGTCATACAACAAATCGTCTGCAAATGTGGTCTCATTCAGTCATATAGTCAATCGTCTGAAAATTGATCTCAGTCAATCATATAGCTAATCGTCCACAAATGTGGTCTTTTACCCGAAGGAGAACCGAATAAAGCATCCGTATCGCACAATGCTACTAATTTTTTAAAACCTTCTTTGAGCAATTTTTTTTGCTAGTCCTCGTATACTCTGAGAGTGGTAGGACTTTAAGATTTACAAAACAGAACAGAACAGAAATGTGGTTTCACTCAATCATATCGCCAATCGTCTGCAAATGTGGTCTCACTCAATCATATAGCTGATTGTCTGCAAATGTGGTCTCACTCAATCATATAGCCAATCGTCTGCAAATGTGGTCTCGCTCAATCATATAGCTGATTGTCTGCAAATGTGGTCTCACTCAATCATATAGCCAATCGTCTGCAAATGTGGTCTCGCTCAATCTTATAGCTGATTGTCTGCAAATGTGGTCTCACTCAATCATATAGCCAATCGTCTGCAAATGTGGTCTCGCTCAGTCTATAGCTGATTGTCTGCAAATGTGGTCTCACTCAATCATATACCCAATCGTCTGCAAATGTGGTCTCGCTCAATCATATAGCTGATGTCTGCAAATGTGGTCTTACTCAGTCATATAGCCAATCGTCTGCAAATGTGGTCTCACTCAATCATACAGCCAATCGTCTGCAGATGTAGCCTCACTCAATCATATAGCCAATCGTCTGCAAATGTGGTATCACTCAGTCATATAGCTAATGAGATAGCTATACAACATCCTGGCATTCAAAGCTGTACTCGTTTCTGGTCTGTCGTCTTTGATCTGTATGGTTTCGATATTCAGTGCACCAAATGTTAGAAAAGTATTCGTTGTTTTTTTTAACATTCCTTCAAACGCTAGGGTAGATGACCAGGCAGACGCAGCTATCTGCCATATGAGACATATGGTACATATGAGACAGGCTTTGTCAGTTCATTTTATTGCCCCTTCGCCCATCCCATTTGAGGAGAACAATGTTGTCCCTGGCAAGGGCTGTTCTGTCGCTGTGGATGGATACAAGCACCACAAATGCCTGAGGTTTTCGGTGGACGACCATCATCCCACAACCGCCTACATGCAGAATCACAGCTAGAGACTTCCAGCAGCATCCTCTGCCTGTTCCCGTCACCACTTCTCTATCGCCGCAGGGCTTTTGTCATAAGCTGGTAACTGAATGCCGTTTCTAGATGGACTTCCTTGACAGTGCTAAGAAGCTCCATGTACCTAGGTTTGATTTTATCCTCTTTGAAATCTTAGTGCAAACTTGGTGGCGCCTGTCCTCTTTCCAAAAAGCCCTAAAACTGTGCCCGGACCATTACCATAGATCCTGTGAAGGGGATTCCGGAGAACAAAAATTTAGTTTTTTAAAGGACTGATCGGAATTTTAACCTGGGTGAACCGTTCTCAACTCTTCAATCTCCAGGATGGGCATCTTATCCGTAATACCATTGTTCCCCTTCCCCTTTACTGTGTAATATGAGTTAAATATACTTAAAACCAAAACCAGTCCCATTGCACTCAATAGCCTACAAAACAGTTCAGTGCAATGAAGTATAGTATAATTTAAATCAACCAACCACATCGTGCAAGTTGTTCCCGTCTTTACCTGCAGACTTCTACCAGCACATACTGTCATAGCTACCACCTGCAGACTGATTTGTATTGAATTGAAACCCACAGATGTGGCCGACTCTTTCTGAAAAGGTCGCATGCGCTTGATTGGCAAGATTAGCATGATTTGTTTCAAACGAGAAACTGTTTCTTTGACTTCGTGAAATCAAACAAAGAAAAAAAAATGAAATAAAGTAAGTTTAAGCAGAAGGGCATTGACAGGTTAGAGGAAGTCATTCCTGGTCGCGTTTTTTAATTGGCACTGGACACAGCTTATGCCTCTTACTTTACGGGTTACAAATTAGCTCCCTTGTATTACGATTTACAGATTAGGTCCCTTGCCTGTCGTGTTTTTTTTTTTTTCTGTCTTTAAAGGAACATAAACACTGATTATAGATGGGCTGAACACACACACACTCACACACATACGCGCGCGCGCACACACACACACATACTCACGCACACGCACACGCAAACGCACACGCACACGCACACGCACACACACAGTTTTATGAAAAAAATTGTCTTACATTTTGTAAATGTATTGAAAACATAACACTGCGCTACTATTATCATCCAGTATTACAATTTTCGTAAACGACTTCATGTTTTGTTGTCTCCTACTGCCAGGTGACCAGTGTTCTATGGTATAATTATCTCTTGAAGATGCCATGAATTATATGTTCATTGAAACTATCCTTGTCTTAGTCGAAATCAGTTGTGAAGTTACTGGTGATGGTTTATAGTTCCTGTCATGGCTGACCATAAGCAATTCAGGTTATTATTTCATATATGTGTAACCAGTCATTATTATTAAATGTGTCAGTATAAGCCCACTATTATCATTATTTGTGTTGGTGTAGGCCCTTTACAGGCGATGGTTGAATGTGAAAAATGCCAGAAAACAAAGCCAGCGAACATTATTTTGCTATGCCTCTACTTGAAAATTCAAAAGAATTCTCTGTCTGTCTGTCTGTCTGTCTGTCTGTCTGTCTGTCTGTCTGTCTCTCTCTCTCTCTCTCTCTCTCTCTCTCTCTCGAGGGACTGATTACGTTAAGTGATTGTTACTGAAGTGATATCGATTGTACAGTTGGATAATGCATCTGACCCAGTCAATTGAAAGCTGATTTGTCAGTTGAATCACGGGCTGAATGGCGGATTCTTTGATTGATCAACTGGTAAATCAGTTGATTGATTGGTTAATTGATTGGTTGACTGTTTGATTGATTGGTTGTTTGGTTGATCGATTGATGGATTGAGTGTTTATGTCAAGTACCTGTGGTTGAATATATTGATCAACTGTATGATCTCCGAAGGGTACAAGAAATGTCAGATCTGTGCACTAATTGAATGGTTTGTTTGTCTGATAGCCAGTTATTGTAAAATTGACAGTTGGATGAATGATATAGATGCGGTTAATGACAAATATTCTTAGCTGGCCAGTTAAGGAATATGGACTAGAATACAAATGAAAAGACCACTGTAAATGCAAAGATGAATGTATCCCAGCTTATGTGACGGTAAACGATAGAAGGGGACAATGTGACAGAGTTCACTGCAGTTTGAAAGTATAACTTGTATGAATGTATAAGAAAACCTGATCTCCTCCCCTCCCCTTCCCCATGCATGTATTGTGGCCTAAGGCCGATGTACAATAAACATTTTCTGAGTTCTGAGTTCTGAGTTCTCTCTCTCTCTCTCTTCTCACAAATTAAAGTATGTTTTCATGGGTATGACAGTGCACTGTTGTCCTGTTTTCATAGTTGTTACACACTACCATTGCCCTCGCTACGTGTAGTTTTATTTCAGTTAAAGCTTCATAAAGGTCACAGTGTCCTCGAGAAGAACAAAGTCAAGATTTTGGAGGTTGGGGTAGGGTAAAAATTAATTTTGAAAACTCTGTGTATAATTTTTGGGGGTACTGTATCAATAAAGGTTTTATGCGTGGGTATTAAGCTGGTTTTAGGTAAATGATTTTTGAGTCCCACTGGAAAGTGGCAAAATATTAAATGAACCTCAACATTCGTTGCCTCTTTCATAGACAAAATACATGGATATAAGAGAAGGGGATAAAATCGTAGCACCATATAGTATTGACATTCATTTTTCTTAAAAAAATACCTGGAATATAACATGAAAAACATCTGTACATATTGCATCAGAAAATTAAAGCACACAAACAAACAAAAAATTCGGGGTTGGGAATGGTGAGATCAGGAAAATACAGGTAATGGAAACTTATGCAGTTTTTGTACACATAAAGATACTTTGTCTTAGATGAATAAAGGTGATGCATTCACTATTCTCTCTCTGTGTGTCCTTACGTGATGTGCTTATAGTGATTTTGATTTTTTTCTTTCTGTTTTTCTTGGGCTTTGTTCTGTGTTAATAAATGGACTGCGACTGCTTTGTGTGCTTGATTTTGGTGTTGGTCACACTGTGGTCGTCTAGAGAGAGAGGAGGAGGAGGAGAGAGAGAGAGAGAGAGCAGTTCTGTTGTCAGTCGTTTGTTTTTTTTTCTTTGATCCTTTTTTTAAGATGTTGATGATCTTTATGATTCGTTTCTCTTAAGCGCAGGCCACCAGTGAGATTAGCTGCTGCAGGTGTCTGCTCTCTCTCTCTCTCTCTCTCTCTCTCTCTCTCTCTCTCTCTCTCTTTCTCTTTCTCTCTCTCTCTCTGTGACTCTCTTTCTTTCTCTCTCTCTCACTCTCTCGATTTCCTCCTTCTCTTTGTCTATATCTGTCTCTCTCTCTCTCTCTCTCTCTCTCTCTCTCTCTCTCTCTCTCTCTCTCTCTCTCTCTCTCTCTCTCTCTCTCTCTCTCTTGCGCGTTTATCATTTAACCCTATTTTAACATTTATGCATTTTTGGTTACTCGAAAACTCTTTATTAAAATTTAGTATTCATTCATTCTGTATTTATTACTATTTTTAGATTTTCATTCTCATCATATCTTTGTTGGTTCTTTATTTAAGACTATTTCATGTTCTTTTTCCATTAGTGTGCTTTTTTCAAAACACACAGCATCGTGCATTAAATGTAATTGTATTAATGATGGCAGTAATGATCGTGATATATTTGCAAAAGTTATCAGTATCGGATTGTTGGTGCTTTTCTGGTAAAACACAATTTAATGTCATGTCATATAACACATTGTAAAGGGGTATATTGTAATGCAGTGCAATACATGTTTAAATTCTTCGACTCAGTCCGTAGCCAAGCCCATTGCAGAACAGATACCTGTATTTTCTCATGCCATTAGTGTCTGTAGATTAATTTGTGTCGAATCTGATTCACAGATATTATCGGTCCTTTAAGACGGTGACTGTGTTTGACATCTAATTTGGCTAGACTTACTTTCATAATGAGAAAATCCAGTTTATTTGACGTCTTGAAATCTGGCGGTGAATTAAAACGTGGAAGAAAAGGACATTGATATTTTACAGGAAGTAATTCCTGGACACAGGAGTGGGGTTTTTTTCCCCTGCTCTGTTACCGGATGCAAATTAGCTCCCTTGTGCGTGGTGTGTGTGTCTGTATGTGGGTGGTGGTGGTAGTGGTAGTGGTGGTGGTGGTGGTTGTGGTGTGTGTGGTGTGTGTGTGTGTGTGTGTGTGTGTATGTGGTGTGTGTGTGTGTGTGTAAGACCTTTAAAGGATAAAGGAGGCTGATTCAGAAACCTGCGACTGTGCGTGCTCTGTCTGTCTCTCCGTCTCTGTCTCTCTCTCTCTCTCTCTCTCTGTTTCTGTCTCTCTCTTTCTCTGTTTCTGTCTCTCTCTGTCTCTGTCTGTCTGTCTGTTCTCTCTGTCTCTCTGTGTCTGTCTCTCTTTCTCTCTCTCTCTCTCTGTCTGTCTGTCTCTCTCTCTCTCTCTCTCTCTCTCCCTCCCTCCCCCCACTCTCTCTCTCTCTCCCTCTCGTATGATGTGAACTATCTCTGGGCGAGGGCTGGATGTAAAAAGACACATACTTTTGCTTGTTTCACACCCTCATATATGAATTTGTTCTGGACTTTCGTTCCTCTTTTGTTCTTCTCTTTCTCTCTTTGTTACTCACTGTCTCTGTGTCTGTTTGACTGTCTGTCTGTATGTATGTATGTGTGTCTCTTCCTCTGTTTTTTTCTTTCTTTCAGTGTATGCTTGTGTGTGTGTGTGTGTGTGTGTGTGTGTGTGTGTGTGTGTGTGTGTGTGTGTGTGTGTGTGTGTGTGTGTGTGTGTGTGTGTGTGGATGTGTGTTATATCATCAAAGGCAATATGGACGAGTATGTGAGAGAAATTGAATAACTGGTTCAAGAGTGCAAACGGAAAACTGTGAATCGTTGATTTGAAATGTGTATGTGCACTGTAATGAAAACGGTGCTATTTGTAGCTTAATTCATTATTACTGTTTTAACAATTTGATTTGTACTTATGTCTTCTCAGCTTTGATCAATAATTGTTTTAAAGATGTATGAAATTTCCTATGATTGTGTATCTGTTCATTCTTACGTTCTTTAGTTTCTTTGTCCTGTGGTTAATTTGTCTTTTGTTTGCTTGTTTTGTGCTGTGATTTGTTGGTTGGTTGGTTGGTTGGCTGGTTGCTTGGTTGCTTGGTTGGTGTTTTCTTTCTTTGCTTTTTTGTTTGTCGTTTGTTTATTTGTGTGGGAATTTATTGTTGGAGATGTGTTGTTGATATATTGCTGTTTTGTTTATGTGTTTGTTGTTTGTTTCCTTCGTTGTGTTTTGTTTTGTTTTTTCCCTCAATACTGTCTCGCCCACTGCCAGAGAAGATTAGGACAGTTTTCAGTTTCTGTACAGGTTTTTCTTTTTTCTTTCTTTCTCTTATTTTGCAGGGGCCTTGTCGTTGGCAAAAAGTTTTAAAAGAGTGTATATAAAGTTCACAGACGTTAAGCCAGTATAGACCACCCCAATGACAGTTCTGTCAAACTTTCCCAACTTTTTATCACTTTTATGTCAGACTGAGCCCCGCTGCCAAGGATACTTCACATAAAACGTACTGTCTAGCATACAGTGCAATAGAGCGTTGGAAGGGGTATGATGTCTTCTTACTCATGATAGATAAGGGTGGACGGGTATTAGCCTAGACACCTAGACAGATGTGTTGTTTGTCGGTTCGGTAGACTTTAGTACCGTCTGTAAGGAAAGAAAAGATTGATGTTTAGAACGTGCTTAAGACTTTGCTGCCAGCGTCTAAGATGCTTTTGTTTCAGTGTCTGTAGTTTCAAGTTTCTTCGAGAACTGTTCATCGCACTCGACAGTTATATATGCGCTTTACCCAAATCTGCCAGCAATTTTCTAGTAGACTCCTTGAGCCTGCACAAAATTCCTGTGGATTGGCAATGAAATGGGGAGGGGATCAAGGACCTATGAACACTAAGCAGATACCGATAGAAATATGAAAGCAATAAGATAGATATATTAAAGCAGTAAGATGGGCAGCTAACTAGCAGTCTTACCTTGTGGACTGGGATCGGAAGATCAAATAACTGATTGGAATGTAGATTATCAGAATCTGGCTAGGTAGCACAAGCTTTGTGCATTGGTTTATGGCAGTCGTCCTGTGACAAATATGGCGTGATCTGTTTCTCATCCGCACTCAGTGACATTTTTTTAAGCAAACAGAAAATAATTGAAACTGTGTATCGTTTGGAATGTACTTGTCAGCTGTGATTTCGTTTCTCCACAATGTTTCTTTTTTGTACGTATGCCTAACGTGAATATCAGCTTTTTATGCTTACTTTTTAAGGTTTTCTATTTTCTGACCAACAACAAAATGTTTACAATCAACGGATTGCTTCTTTCCTGTGGTTGTCCTATATGGCGTAGCCACTGGGTGATTGTTTTACATGGAATGGTTTATCATGTCTCACCAGTTTTACCAACAGGCCACCTGTATCATTGTTGTATTTCTTATATAAATCCGTGATTAAAAGTAGTGTTTGTGTTCTATATTTGATAAGGTAAAACACGTTACGATATTGATGACGATGAAGCGAAGTTGATTACAGTAATGATAATTGTTTTTGTTTATATTTTGGTCTCCATTTAGATGGTTATTTCTCATCGACTAGAAGAAGACATTGTGTATAGCAGATTGAAACTTTCTGGGCTAAGTCGGGAGCTTTCATGTAATTTGTTGCAAGCTCCACAGGACATTATTGATAGCCTGAGTTCGTTTCAAAAGCAGATAGATAGAATCATAGAGAATATATGTGGATTAATACATAGGACTCACGAATTAGGCAGAACTCAAGACCTTACCAATGTATTTGGTTTAGGCACAGATGTAGTTATGTCATGATCGTTTTAGATCTTCCATTAAGTGGCATCTGTGGCGTAGATGCAAATGGAACTTATATCAAGCGTGGACTCCAGACTTTTGAATATGGGCTCGTAAGATGGAGACAGGATGGCATAGTGTTCACAGCACTCAGTTCACTCTGAAAGCAACAGTCAAGAACTGTCCAGGATAGCTGGACAAATGGATGAGTGACCAGGTTCGTACACTCACTGGCTTGAACACACCGCGCCGGTCCACCCAGCTATCAACGGATACCTGTCTCTCCTTAGTTAATGTGAAAGGCAGAGCAACGAGTGTGCGAAGATGGGTATCCCTCTGATCTCATAACTTCGGGCCCGAGAAACCTTGAGGCCTCGGGAGAGAGGCTCTAACACCTCTCTCCCGAGTGACCGTTCATTCTATGGGAACACTTTATTTCTGTCTGTCTGTGTCTGTGACAAAGTATGTTAGCAGGATGTTGTCACACCAAAGTTGTGGACTGCGTAGGCCTAGGAATTAGAAGTGCGAAGGTCAAGGTCACAGGGAAGAAAATGATTAAAAACAAAGTGCCAAAAATAAACACTTTCCGGAGGAGATGTGTTAACGGCACGTTCTCAAGAACATAATAAATTAATTACATTCTACACACAATTTGGATAGTTCATAATTTTTTCTCGTGATTCCTGAAGTTTTGTTGTTGTTGTTGGTATTTTTTTTTTAGACAGATTTCTTTTTCAACGGAAAGAGAATATTGTTATTGTTTAAATGGCTCGATCATGTTGTCATTACTTTTTAAGGATAGCTGTCTTTGGCAGCAAACTTTAGACGTATAATATTCTAACAGTTGATGGATTTTTAAGCTGCTTAGGTTGGCAGGCATCCGCTGAGCTATAAATCTAATGGACTTTCATAGCTTTCAATGCTCGCTTTAGGTTTGCTCTAAATGACATATTTATGAACTGTAGCCATAATAACGGCATCGGAGGATTTGAACTGTGTATGTAATTTTCGACAGTATTGATTTTTAGTGTGTGTGCGGGCATGTGTGTGCGTATGTGTGTGTGTGTGTGTGTGTGTGCGCGCGCGCGAATCCATGAACGTTCGATTGGAAGTCACACAGTAACCCATTGATCAATGTGCCCATCAATTCAGTACATATTACGATCACTATGACTAGAAATTGAAAATACTTCGTAGGGATTTCCCATCTTTTACCAAATTTGAAACGAACTAGTGTTCAGCGTATTAAACAGTTTCTCGGTCACTATTAGATTAACTGTTCTGTGTCTTTTTGTGTGTGTCGGTACATTTATTGTAAAAACTGTGTTTGACTAGAGAATAAACAGGTTGCCGAACTGTTACTTGATCCCATTGTCCTCGGATGCACAGTTCTTAAATTGATTATTATTTTTTTTATATCAGAATTGTATAAGTTCAAATATGATCCGCTGGTTTCATTTCCAGAATACACAGTTTCCGTCTGATTATGCTTTTCTTTAATTGCATTTTAGACTTGTAATGTTAACAGTGAAGGTGGTTTTTAAATGTTGTCTTTATCTTAACCTGGTTGTCGTTTTTGACGTGGTGTTAGCTCTGGTATGGCTGTAGTAGTCGGTTGGGCTATAAGCAATATGAACTGAACTTAAGCACAAAATCAGTGCACATGAACTCTCTTAAAGGTAAGCAAGGAAATTCTCTAGCAAGGTGACAAGGGTCATAATGGCTTTGGTCACGCTCTTTCTGTCCCTGTCTGTCTGTCTGTCTCTCTTTCTCTCTCTCTCTGTCTCTCTATATATATTTCTCTCCCCCTCCCTCCCTCCCTCTGACTTTCTGTCTCTTTGTCACTCTCTCTGTCTCTGTCTGTCTGTCTCTTCTCTGTCTCTCTTTGTCTCTCTCTGTCTCTATCTCTGTCTCTCTCTCTCTCTCTCTCTCTCTCTCTCTCTCTCTCTCATTGTGTCTTGGAATATGGATGATAGTAATTAGCGTGGGGGTAGCGAAGGTGATTATATCTGCTTGTGTGTGTGTGTGTGTGTGTGTGTGTGTGTGTGTGCGTGCGTGCGTGCGTGTGTGTGTGTGTGTGTGTGTGTGTGTGTGTGTGTGTGTGTGTGTGTTTGTTTGTCGCGTGAATTTGTGTGTTTGTGTGCGTGTGCGTGCATGCGTGCTAAGTTTGGCACCATTAAGTGATTGTTTTGTGGTTGATACAGGAACACCTGTTTGACGTGAGCGACCTACAGCATGAGCCTCCCCTCATCTCCAAGTGTGGTAGTCTGGAGGTGACCTTCACCTACCAGGCCGTCAGGGGCAAGATGACCGTGCACGTGCACAGAGCGCGAGAGATCCCCGCCAAGGACCGGGGAGGGGCGAACAGTACTCAGGTAATGAATGAATGAATGAAATTCTTTTTTATTTTCGTCAGCGTCTTTAACCCTTTGACTCCTGCACCCTACCAACCAACTGCAAAAACTTGACCTTTTGACTCCTTCACCCTATCCACCAGCTTCCTGCAGGAAGCTGGTGGATAGGGTGAGGGAATCAAAGGGTTAAGTTTTTGCTTTGCCAGCATGGTTGACAATGCAGGATGCTGATGGACTGGGTGCGGGAGCCAAGGGTTAAACTGGAATAGGATAAATTTGAAACGTTGACTTCAGAGTAAGTCAGCAGATATGAACTATGTATACAAGACACTTCCTTTAGAATAATTGAAATACGTGAAAAGAGGTGTTTTTGAATAGTGTAAGGGGAAAATGTCAAATCCGTCAATCACTTTTGTCATCAAGGTCAAATTGGATCGATCATTGTTTGATAAAGAAAGAATTTATTAACTCTTTCACCGCCAAGTTTCCCAAGAAACGGCACTCCTCAGTGCCAAGTATATTTTGGGCGGCCAATTTTGCAGCGCAGTATGCATTTTTAAAAGCTTAGGCCTATATCTCAAAGACTATAAAAGATTTTCACTTTTTTTTTTTTTTTTTTTTTTTTTGCTGTGTAAAGGGCAGATGTTGTATTTACACATGAATGCTTGCTTATGTTTCTGTGCTTGATTAATTATTTCACAGATAATCTTTTTTTCATACGGTTTATTAGTTGTACTACTGACCTTATTTCGTGAGTTGTGCGCCAGATATCACTATAATAAAATACACACAAAGTCAGCTGTCTGCTTATTCTACTCGCAGTGGTAGACAATGCGTGTCGATTTGCAGCCATTTTGGAGAAAATGCTTCGGAGAAAACGTGACGTAAATTCCGAAAGTTAACAAAGCCACACTTCGGCCTTACTGCTGAAAAACTAGGTCGCTGGGTAAAATTTAAAAATAGCACAGTCGCCTGCATTCACCAGTGGAGCTGACAGAAGCTTTGTACCCGCGTGTAAAGTTATCGTTTAGCATTACCCCACCAAGTCGCACAAATGCGACCATGGCGGTCGTACGGGAAGTCGCTTGATTGCGACCATGGCGGGAAAAGAGTTAATTAAAAGAGAAAACCAAGAAAACATAATAATTTTCTTTCATATGACATAGCAAAGATTTGAAATGAATGACTTAGTAAATTTGGGCTTCTGTAAGGTACGTGTGGTAGCTAGTGTTGTTACTGTCTCTGTACGAATACGTTGTTCGATTGATTTCCAGAAGTTAGAAATAGTTCGTCAGCTATATCCTGAAACAAAAGTTAGAAATAGTTCGTCAGCTATATCCTGAAACAAAACTAAAAGGCTAGGGCGGTACCGAAAGTACGATGTTTATGAAAATTTATAGACGAATAAATAAATAAGCAGATAAATGAATAAACAAATAAACGAATAGATAGATAGATAGATAGATAGACAGACAGACAGACAGACAGATAGACAGATAGATTAATAGATAGATAGATAGATAGATAGATAGATAGATAGATAGATAGATAGATAGATAGATAGATAATAGATTAACAGTGTAGGATGAAAACGGTCCAGGTTTTCCAATTGCGTTAAGGTCGTAACGAAGTCAGGTGTTATAAGCTTCAGCTTGGCAAGGGGTCAGCATTATGAAGTACTAGACGTCGCCTTTTCCGCTTTGCTTTACTTTCCCAGTGCCTAAAGAGGGCGGGGAACCGTTTACAGCTGGGTGAACGTGATCACAGCGCGAACCTGGTCATCTGTCCATTTACTTTGATCATGCTTGATCTCGGCACAAAAAGCAATTGTTATAGTCATCACACTACCATGCAACTACAAAATAAACAGATAATTAAGTAAATGAATAAATTAATTGAATAAATAAATAATAACTATGAAGTGCAGAAGAAAAAAAGCCAGTTGTAGACGTATGACTTTGGTTTCATATTTTATTATTGGTTACTTTTTTTTTGCGTTTTCAAGATAGACAAATAAAGAAGTAAGTAAAAAATAAAGAAACAGAGAGAGAAAGAAAGAAAGTGAAACAGAAAAAAACCCAAATGTGATCAATTAATAAAGAAGAGTGGCTGGGAGCGAAAGGATGATCCCTTCACAGAGGCCTCATGGCTATCGCTGGACTGATCGGCGCATTATGCCAAGGGCTGACATGTGTTTCGACTCTTGGGGATGTACGGTCATCAGAGTTCATTGGCCAAGGCAGGGGACCCTCAGTTCATGAATATGTGACAGACATGTCATGAAACAATGGACATAAAAAGGCGATTGACACAACACTACCATCAAGTGAGTTGTGTGCAAGGGCGATGACCACCCATCTCCCTCAATGCTTTTATTCTCCCAGCACGAGCAAAGTCAAGCATCCATTCACAGACAGATAGGCTGTAAGTATAGGCACTGTTAGATCTAAACATGGTTTTGCTGTTCGATTATTTGTCTATCGATATGTCATGGTCTGGCTTTGTGCAGCAAGAGACGACGCCCCAAAATGACACAATTTTCAGCAGGAAGGCAAAGAACCGTTTCCTACTCTTCTTTTTTTATTTATTTTTTTTCCCATTATGATGCCGAATCATTTGGTATTGATAACCGCTGAAGTATTGCGGAGAGCGACCTCGGCAGTTAAAAGGCGGGCATAGGAAGAGCAAAGACCTGGGTTCGATTCTTTTGATGACGATGACAAACCACTGAATGAGTTTGAGTTGGGAGTTTGTTAGGAGGGAATCTCGTATCGGGCAGTCCAGAGTCCAGTATGCGCTTCAGTCAAATTTACCAGTAATTATCTGACAGACTCCTTAAGCCTGCGCAAAATCCCATGCGCTGGCAATGTTTTGAAAGACGACTTGAGGGTATAGTGGGATGGAGGCTTCTTGGTTGGAATGTCCACTAAGGAAGCCAGACGTTCGGGGTTTAGACCATTCCGACCTTGATAGACAAGAGACTGACAAGTGAGGCATCAGTAGTTGATGGCCTGTTGTTAGAATTCCTACCTAAGATGCGAAAGGTTTTTGGTTTGAATCGTTCAAATATCGATAGAAAAATGTTACAAATAAATATTTGGAGTGGTGACTTGATTGGTGGTAAAACATTATCCAGGAAGCGAGAATTCCTCGATGCCAAGCATTAATGAACAGAGCTTCCATCTGGGAAGTGAAAGATTTCAGGGATACGCTTTCAGCCATTTGGAGGATATCGATACACAGTCATTCACGGCCTTTTGAATGGCTTTTTAGTTAGAGAGCCATTCTGATAAAGTAGGTTTCATTGGTTCGACTCTCAGGCTCGTCACATCGGGTTTTTCCCCTTTGAATTAACAGCTGACACGTTGTCTTTGGCGAGCTTCGTAGGACATTACAAATAGCCTAAGTTTCAATAGCATATTGATACAGGCGTAGACAAAAGTGTATAGAACCCATAATTTAAGTAAAATCTCAAAACTTCACCAGCGCGCTAGGTTTATGATTTATGTCATGATCATTTTTTTTTTTTTTTGCAATGGCATTGTATGAACGGCGATGGTGCATATAGAATTCATTCTGAGAGCGGAAACGATGTGTTGAGGGAAACTGAAACTAAAACCAGTGAAAACATGTTCCACCTGGGAGGCCAAAGGTTCCAGATATGGGCTTCCAGGGATTATTCTCCCTCGTGTGGTTGTGGTATAGCTCTGTCACTTAAAGGAGCGATAAACCGAAGAGGGATGCTCCTTGCAGCGAAAGCACCCGCTTAAGAAAGGACAATTCCACATTTAGATTTCCGGATCAGGCAAGGATTTTCTCCTCTTCCATTAGAGGTGGCGTGATGGTCTGGGTGCTGTTATCGGAAGAGACGATAAACTTAATCCCTTGTACAGCATGCACTTAGAGCAATAAAGCACCCATGGCAGCAAAGCAGTCGTTCCTGGGTAAATGGTTTATAGGAGAAAAGTCTACATTAATAGATTAGGACGACACAAAGAAAAAAATCCATACATTTTAAGGTGGCAATATGACAGCGTGCTGTCGCCAGATAGATGTTTATGGATTTTGGCATGGAAAAACTCGGTATTGATTAGTAATATGAAGCAATACAACCAGTGAAATAAACAGTACAGTGTAGCAGTACACAACACAGCACAACCACAACAATATAGAGAAACGTTAGTTGAGTTCTCTACCACCTCATTCCCAACAACCTCAGCGTTATGGGACAATGTTTACCTTTTTTAAACAATGTAATGCAATACGCCACAGTAGAGTACTATGCGATACAATATTACTATTCAGTAAAACACAGTATGATAGGTATGATAATACAGTAAATATGACAATTAACAAATACAGCAACACAACACAACACAACACAAGACGAAACAGCACAATACAACATGAAACAACACAACACGAAAAAAACACACACAATATAAACGAAACACAGCGCGACACGACACGACACAAGGCAACGCAACACAACACAACACAACACAGCACATCACGACACGACTCAACACAACACAGCACGACATCATACGACACGACACAGCGCTTCACGACACAAGACCAAAAACAGGTCGCACTGTCAAACACGACCTTTATATTTTGCTTTTGCTTCTGTCTTTTTTTTCCCAGCAAATCGAATCCACACATTTCTGCAAGATTAATTCGAAAATAGAAAGTGCTGTATATTTGTCAGATTGATTGAGCAGAAAGAGACCATACAAATAGCGATGTGGTTTGCGCAAAGGACTGCTGACTAAGAGGTCACCTTTCAGTAAAAAAAAAAATCACATTGTGGGATATATCGGCTTAGACAGGCTCCTAATCAGAGTTTAGCGTGCTATGGGCTCGTCAGGAAGGCTGGGATACACACAGTCAAACCTCATTCGTTGTGCTTATACATCAATAAGGGTGTTGCTTATATTCCTGAAAAAAAATTAGAAGGTGAAAAAACATCGGGCCTGATTGACACTAGGTTATATAATTTTTAAAAGTGTAGATTACAGCCATGTCACGGCAGTTTCAATCCAAAATTAAACACCTCAGCATTATCAGTATCATCCCTATTCTCATCATCACAGCCTTGTTAAAAAAAATCTCTATCACTGCTCACATGTCACATAATGACCACAGTTTTAGTGGGTTTGGTGCTGAAATAAGTGGCGTGGGGACAGTGACAGACCAGTGGTGCAAAAAATAGGGCAGATGAAAAAAATGTCTGCTCCTGCAAGAAGAGGGATAAGGAAGAATGAAATGGGATTGTGATAGAGAGTACTGTCGTAAGGAGATTTTTTCAAGGAGTGGAGTGTGGGCGTTGCATTCGGTCGGACCTTAAGAATGAGTGGGAATACTAATCAGGATGTGCGTATAGGTTGACCAACATGTGTTGATATATTAATAGATGATGATGATGATGATGATGATGATGATTGACATTATTATTATTATTATCATCATCATCCTCGTAGTCATCATTATCACCATCAGCATATTGTTCTTATCTTTATTAATATTATCACCATCAGCATCATCATTATTAATTTTTCTAGTATTATTATTATCACCGTCAGCATCATTATTATCAGTATTATTATTGTTGGTGCTCTTGTAATAATGATGGTGATTATTATTGTTATCATTATGATAATCATGATGATGAGGAGGAGGGTAAAGATGATGACGATGATAGTAATAATTAGTAGGTTATCATCATCATTATTATTGATGTTGTTACCATCAGATCATCAGAATGTTCTTTTCATTGATAGCATTATGGGCCCGATGGCTATCAGAACAAATCTATGTATATTCGTTGTTCATTTTTTGCCAATGTGTTTTTATCCTGAACAATATTTACATTGTAACCAAAAAGAACAAACGTTTCATTCAAAAGTACTACCATCTGATGACCCCTTCTGTTCTCAGCAACTGGAAAACTTTCCAATAGTCATTCACAAATTCACAGTGTGACATCAAAATGATGTAATAGAAGCATTCGTTTCTGGTTTTGTTGTGTTGTAGACTTACGTTGTTTTTTCTGAATGTTCGTGACAGGTACGTCTGATGCTTCTGCCCACCAAGAAGCAACACTTCAAGACCAAAGCGAAGGAAGGAGAAGACCCAGCGTATGATGAGACCTTTGTATTTACCAAGATCACCACAGGTATGCACAATCTGTGTGTCTTTTTTGTTTTCTTGTTCTTTTTCTTTTCCCTCTCCTTTGTTTTGTAGTTGTTGTTCTTGTTGTCCTTATTTGTGTTCATCATCAGCATCATTATCATCATCATCATCTTCTTCTTCTTCTTTGATATTTTTGCTGCTCTTTTTTGTTGTTGTTGTTGTTTTCCTTCTTTTGCTGCTTCTTCCACTTCTCGCCAGCTCTCAAGACATGTAAGCAGGTGCAGGGCTTATACTATGATCATTTTGAATTTCATCCATCTCATGGCATCTGCAGTGTCTGTGCATATTTCGAACAAGGAGTTTGCTGTATACTGTGATTTTTCTTCTCTTCTCCTCGTCCATTTCTTTTTCGTTTCCATCTTCATTTTCTAGATTCCCTTCTCTTTTCCTCCGTCCTACCTTTCTTTTTCGTCACCTTTGTCCCGTCTTGAGCACTACTGTACTACGCTCGCGCCTCTCATTCTGGCTCTCCAGCACTCCGATATACTCAGTTTCATCCAGCGGCGTTCACAGCAACTATCAGGGTCAGTTCACTCTCAAGTCACTTGCCACTAATGCCAGTCACACCACTGACGATCACTTTTGTTTTGTTCAGTATTGTTTGCTTTGATTTCCAGTATACAGGACGCTAGCTGCTGTGCCCGCTACTTACGATATATAATTGTTTTAGACCCGAAGCAAGTCTGGTTTAGTGATGCTTCCCCCTCATTCCTACAATATCCTTCTTGACAATATGTTTGAGTGTATATTACAGTGAGTGTGCTTTTCTTGTGCCTCTCCTATTTATGTCCACATCAAAATAATGCAGATATGATTTTTTATCATGATGACCTGTACCTTCTGGACAATATAACGTTTATCAACAGAGATAAGAAGTTTGAATGCTTTTTCTTCATCATAGATAATGGTAATAATAATAATAATAAATCGTTCTTGTATAGGGCTATTCTCCAAACCCACCCAGCATTTGGACTCACTGAGCATTACAAGACAACGAGAATAATACGAGATACAGGAACACGGATAAATCACGCAGATACACACACAGCAGAATGCCCACATTTATCCCCGTAGTCATAAAAGTTTACGTATTTGAATGCTTCTACGATGCCACATGATCAGTAGTTTGAGCTAGAGGTACATATTCAATGTTGGATAAGCAGTTATTGTATTGACAGTGGAAAGCCTGGGTGAACAGGTAAGTCTGAGCTCTGACTTAAAGTGCTCTTGGATGGGCAGATCCTCAAATCAGCTTGCAGAAAGTTCGAAACAGATTGCATCATGAAACTGAAATAACAACAACAGTGTTTTAACTCATGATATGCCATCAATTCTGCGGATTTAACTCATGATATGCCATCAATTCTGCGGATTTAACTCATGATATGCCATCAATGTCTGCGGATTTAACTCATGATATGTCATCAATGTCTGCGGATTTAACTCATGATATGTCATCAATGTCTGCGGATTTAACTCATGATATGTCATCAATGTCTGCAGATTTAACTCATGATATGTCATCAATGTCTGCGGATTTAACTCATGATATGTCATCAATGTCTGCGGATTTAACTCATGATATGTCATCAGTGTCTGCGGATTTAACTCATGATATGTCATCAATGTCTGCGGATTTAACTCATGATATGTCATCAATGTCTGCGGATTTAACTCATGATATGTCATCAATGTCTGCGGATTTAACTCATGATATGCCATCAATGTCTGCGGATTTAACTCATGATATGCCATCAATGTCTGCGGATTTAACTCATGATATGTCATCAGTGTCTGCGGATTTAACTCATGATATGCCATCAATGTCTGCGGATTTAACTCATGATATGTCATCAATGTCTGCGGATTTAACTCATGATATGTCATCAATGTCTGCGGATTTAACTCATGATATGCCATCAATGTCTGCGGATTTAACTCATGATATGTCATCAATGTCTGCGGATTTAACTCATGATATGTCATCAATGTCTGCGGATTTAACTCATGATATGTCATCAATGTCTGCGGATTTAACTCATGATATGTCATCAATGTCTGCGGATTTAACTCATGATATGTCATCAATGTCTGCGGATTTAACTCATGATATGTCATCAATGTCTGCGGATTTAACTCATGATATGTCATCAATGTCTGCGGATTTAACTCATGATATGCCATCAATGTCTGCGGATTTAACTCATGATATGCCATCAATGTCTGCGGATTTAACTCATGATATGCCATCAATGTCTGCAGATTTAACTCATGATATGCCATCAATGTCTGCGGATTTAACTCATGATATGCCATCAATGTCTGCGGATTTAACTCATGATATGTCATCAATGTCTGCGGATTTAACTCATGATATGTCATCAATGTCTGCGGATTTAACTCATGATATGCCATCAATGTCTGCGGATTTAACTCATGATATGTCATCAATGTCTGCGGATTTAACTCATGATATGCCATCAATGTCTGCGGATTTAACTCATGATATGTCATCAATGTCTGCGGATTTAACTCATGATATGTCATCAATGTCTGCGGATTTAACTCATGATATGTCATCAATGTCTGCAGATGAAATCCCAGCAATGGGTGTTAGGTTTCGGCTGTACGGACTGGAGAGGATGCGACGAGAGCACATGATCGGAGAGAGCATCATTGGCTTTGCTTCCTTGAACCTGGTGGAACCCTCCACGCACTGGGTCATACTGGAACCTCGTAGCAACCTCAGTGTGAGTATCTATAAGTATCTTTGTTTTCTGTTTCGGAAGGTTGATTGATTTGATAAACGGGGTCTTGGGGTCAAAATCTACTCTTGGTTCCAATCCTAGCCCTTAGAGTAAAGGCATATGGTTGGAAAACTGTAGGGTTATACATGTAGAAATCTGAAATACATGAAAATAGAATGAGAGTGTATTTTTATTAACGAAACAAGACGCAAATTGTCGGCCAGCTGGCTTTTGTCAAGCGAACACACAAAGCAACAAAATAAAAACATTCACTAGATTCAGGACAAAACAAACAAACAAACAAACAAAAACAGATCTGCTGACTTCCTTGTTCGTTAAATTGGAGAAGATCACTGTGGGAAGGATACAGTTTTATCTTCAACAGGAATCAATCTCAACCCGTAACTGAACAGTCGCCTGGTTGGAAAACTGTAGGGCTTATTCTGCTCACAGTGCTATTCTGCTTCATTAGTTTTCAATCTTTTCCTCCCTGTGGAAAGCTGCGATTGCAAAAGTTGATTATTTAATCAAGTTTATAGTTAAATAAATGTAATTAAAATCTTAAAAATCTGTGCACATCTGTTGAATGAATGTTTTTAAAACTAGAGGATATCCATGTTTATCATTAATCGTTGAGAAGATCTACACATTGGTGATCACACTCGTTTCTTGGCTTGAACACACGGCTCCAGTCCACTCGGCTGTAAATCCTTACTTGTTCTTCTTTAAGTGCAGGAAGGGTTATTCTTACTGTTACTTTTGTTTAAGCCCAGCCGACTGAGTAGAGCCATATCAGGGCTGTAACCATCTCAGTACACACAGAATATTTCAACAGGAAAAAAAAGAAAGGAAAAGAAAATTAAGTATACATATCATTGCACTTGCGCACATAATCTGAGGAGGTGCACCTGGCGTTGACCACTCGTCCAATCTATCGCACAGGGGATTTGAAAAACAAACCTGAATACAAATTTGAACATAACTAAGGGCACTAAAGCATATACAAAAACAGGCCTAAATCACCTAAAATTGCTTCTGCATATCTCATTTCCCTAGAGCCAAAAATGCACTTAATACATGTACTCAATTTTCAGTCCTAAGAGAAAGTACGTAGGGCTTCATCGAACACATACAGGTGAATGCACCAGCAAGGCAGAAGGTGATAGGAAGAACTGACAGAAAGCAAAGGAATAAGGCAGAAACAAAGAGACTGACAGAAAGAGGAAATTTCTAGTACAGAATTTCCAGAAGATGGGGATACAATGTATACTGAAAGAACCCCCGGCATCCCTGAGGGGGGGGGGGGGGGGCAGGAAAGGTAAAGCAGTATGGAGGAGCAGGTGGTACTGCTCTCGTTGTGCTGGACATAAGAGAAGTTGGGTCTCTTCCATCTTACTTCCCAAAAACCACTCAGGTCATGGGAAACCCTTTACCTTGTCTTTTTATTTCGCAGTCCATGTATAGGGAAATTCTTATGGGGAGCAAATTTTTGTTTATCTCGACGCCTTGACATCCTTAGTGTATCAGAAAACTGGCGAAAAATATAAATCGTAGATGAGAAACAGATGTTGTTTATATGAACTACTTTCTTTTTCAGCACGGGGACTCTGGATTCGACGTGTCGAGTCTGTCGCGGAGTGACTCAGCCTCCTCCATGCAGTCTTTGCAGCACGGGGGTATGCCGGAACTGCTGCTGGGTCTGGCATATAACGGCACCACGGGCCGTCTGGCCGTACAGGTTGTCAAAGGCAGCAACTTCAGGAACATGGCTACTAATAGAGCTCCTGGTATGGTATAAGGAGGAGAGATCCTCAGTACTTAAACGGTTTGATGTGCACAATAATGCCTTTATTCTTAAGCACGAAGATGTGTATCAGACTTATGTCGAAACTTAAGCAGGGGCATCGGTGCCTTTACCAAGCACTCGTCAAGACAGCAGACATATCGTATATATGTATATGTATCTGGAGGAAAGATTGACACAAAGATAGGAAGCAAGAAGGAAACAAATAAAATTTCGAAGTTATCTACTGTCGTTTGTGCTAAGTGTCGTGCATTTGTTTTCTGATGTCGTTTGTATACGCTTGACAAAGGCCAGTTGGCCGAAATGTGTGCCTGTCTTGTTTCGTTATGATAAATACGCATTCTAAGACTACTATGTTTTTCTGGTTCGTATGTGTGGATTTTTGGTGAAAACGTTTTTTACTCGTGGATTTGCACATTACCATATTTTCAATAATATATAATAATTTTGACTAACAAGAATAACTTACAGTAGTCAGTATCCTGAAACAGCATGAAAAACACATTTTGATGGACTGCATTTGATTACACTTTCTTCATCAAACTGGATACGCATCCACAAATTCATACCTACATCATAGTAATTGTCTGTATGTTGCAGACACCTACGTGAAAGTGACCCTCATGTCACCCACGGGCCAAGAACTCCAGCGCTGCAAGACATCAGTGAGGCGTGGACAGCCCAACCCGCTGTTCAAGGAGACCTTCATGCTGCAGGTGGCATTGTTCCAGCTGCCTGACGTCACGCTCATGGTGTCCGTCTACAACAAGAAGAGCATGAAGAAGAAGGAGATGATCGGATGGTTTTCGCTGGGTAAGAGGGAACAGTGGGTGTGTGGTTGAGTGAGGGGAAGAAACTGAGTGGTTGTTTTATTCTCAGTTGCGTTAACAAAGGAGCTGAGTATAAATAAAATCACTAGAGCCTGCATACATCTAGAGCTACGGTATCAGTGCGGAATACCGGGCCATATGGCACCTCCTGTGACAGTAAAGGGACGTTTGCAAACGTGACCTGAAATTTGCAGGCATCAGTGTGGACATCTGCAAAGAGCCAGCTTCAGATCATTGTTGGATTCTTGCACTAGAACCTTGAAGACAGGTTCTAGTGCAGGCATCGCCACTGCAGAGGAGAAAGAAATTTGACTGTGATCGGACAGAAAAAAGAGAAGGAAAGCTGCGGCAGCAACTATCCAGTTATCGGCTTTTATGTGCGCCAGCTAACCATGCCACTCAAGAATCGGCTTGTTCAGCCACAGTCGACAATGATCCACATCCAGCTGAGTCCTGAAACGGTCGCTTCCATTGTCTAATCAGCCCGACGGAGCCATCAAAACAGTTAACTTGGAAAAAACAAGTCTTTGGATGATTACTATTGGTTTGGAGAGTGGAAATGATAGACAGATTTTTGAGTAGGAACAGAAGATGATGTATTTATGGAGAGTAGACAGAACTAGCAATGATTTCGTGTGAAATGGTACTTGAACTGGATAGATAAGTGTATAGATAGTTGGACTGGTTAGATAAAAATGTCTAATAACTGATCAGTCATACGGGAGCAGGATAAAAGAGACATTAGCTTCTGTCAGGGCTGGCATTGAGAGAGCGGTGCCCTTCTTCTCTCTTCACTGCCGTATCTTCCCCATTTCTGAAGAAAGGCAGGTACGCAGTTAAAGCTGGATAAATTGGGACTATGTGTTTAAACCAAAGAACGAAATTAATCATCTGCCTTGGTTCATTTGGCAACCACGCTAAGTCGTGCTTAACTTCGCCTCTGGGAGCAAGTACTAACAGCATTGCTATTCCATCTTAATTGGGATTGAAGAGAAGGAAATCAATCATTAATGGACTTTTTTTGTTGTTGAAAAGAATGATTGACTGGTGTGTTTTCATACAGTAACGGGAATGAAACGAGTGGCCGTTAGCTCAGATTCAAACTGATTGCTGATAATCGGACTGAATTTACTTTGCAGACTGTCTCATGACAAAGCAAAGAGAGTCATTTTAGTATAGATTAACGGTGCCTTGTTTCTATTATGCAGCTTATTTACATGTAGACACTGTCTATTAAGCCCCCTGGTAACGACAGTAACTGTTCAGTCGCGGGGCCAGACTGAGTGAGTGACCCCCTGGTAAGGTATGAGGAAAGAAAAAAGATTGTCATCAGGTAAATGAAAAGAAAAGATGGCTTGTTCTGTCTGTTGTGAGGGTGAAATGCTTTCCTGCTTCCTGTTTCATAAAGTGAGAAACCTTTCTTTGAAGATGGAATTAAAAGGTTGTTTTCTGTATCAGTGTCGGAACGTCCCAAAGTGGTCACTTAAGTTGTATATATATTCAGTGACGCGTTAGCTCATTTGGAGAAAGTGCTGTGCTCGTAAGACAGGGTTCCTGGGCTGACCCTCGGGCGGATGACATCTTAAAATCTGATAAAACGAGTTCAGTCCTTGCCTGCAGCATAAAAACTTACCTGCTGGCTGACTGTGTTACAGTCATTCCGATGGGATCAACTAATTTTTTCAATCGCAATGTCTACTTCTATTTCGAAACCATTCCAGTGTATAGGGTTTTTGTAGGCTCAAGGAGTCTGCCAGATCATCGCTGGTAGAGTTGGGTGGAACGCACATGGAGCGTCCGATTGTGGAGAATCCGTGCTGAACAGACTCAGAGTCAGATTTAGTTTCTTCTAGTCATATATAATCGGTGTAAATGTAAAGTTTCCGCAAATGTCAAAGAATAGTCAATCTGCTTCCCCCGTGGGGATGCCGAGGGATCTTTCAGTATAAACAGTATCCCCACCTTCTGGAAATTCTGTACTAGAAATTTCTTCTTTTCTGTCTCTCTTTTTGTTTCTGCCTCTGTCAATCCCTTCGTATCGTCTGCCTGGCTGGTCCATTCACCTGTATGTCTTCGATAGCTAGTGTACTTTTTCTTAGGATTGATAATTGGGTACATACATTTAGTCATTGTTGGCTCTAGGGAAATGAGAAATGTGAAAGCAATTTTAGAAAATGTAGTCCCGTTTTTACATATGTTTTTTACATATGTAGTTATGTTTGTATTTGTATTCAAGTATGTTTTTTTTAATTCCCTGTGTGATAAATTGGACGGAATGGTCAACGCCTGGGACATCTTAAATTATGTGGGCGAATGGATTGATATGTGTACTTAATTTTCTGTTCTTTTTTTCCTGTTGAAGTGTATGTGTGTATTGAAACGCTTATAGCCCGGGTATAGCAGTACGCAATGGGCTTGTCTTTAAGCAACAATAAGAATAGAAGAATCTGTCTGCTACAACTGTTGTGCATGGTTACAGGTCAGAACAGCAGTGGTGAAGAGGAGAGCTCCCACTGGGCAGACATGAGGGACAGCAAAGGGGAAGAAGTGTCCCGATGGCATGTACTCCTGGAGTCCTGAGGACTTCCGGAACCTCTGTCAACTACACCCTGTTATCTCTTCATATCCTTGTATTCTATTTGAACAAAGTTTATGTCAAGTGTTTATAACGCTTTTTATAAAAATGTGTTATAAATACAGACTGCCTCATAACCCTGAAAGGGGTAAGGTGGTGGAGACTTGACATTGTCAGCATTCAGTTAAAGTAATGGTTGTCTCGTATCTGTAAATATCGGGTTATTGGAGAGTGGGACGGTACGGATCTCACAGCTCAAACCAGGTGTGAGAGTTCTGCCCATTCCTGTTAACCTGTATTGTTTTATTTTCCACGCCCGTGAACAAGGATCAGACACCCTTTTCAAAGGTGGATGGGCTGGTTGGTGCAGAAGTAGACTATTCACCTTCCAATCTGCCTGCACGAGTTTGCAAGTGTGCACTTGATATGTGCGTGTGCAGCCTCCAGTACACGCCTGTGAATGAGTACCTGACTTTCGTAAAAGACAGGGAAGATAACCAGCGAGGGAGAGGAGATAGGCGCTGCCTCATAATGCTGGTCCCAAGAAAAGATTAGATCTTGAACACCTCACTCTTTAGGACAGGAGAGACCTACTCTTTGCTCTGGTAGTATACTTGCAATTTAAATAAAAACAAAAGTATGTGAGTACAAAAAAATTGTGTCTGTTTGCCTAGAAAAAGAGATGGATTGAGTTTGTAGTTGCTGCTTATCATGAACTGATAATGAAATTTTCTTTGAGGAAAACCGTAATCCCATACGCAAGAAGGTTGCTGGGGAAATAATATTAATCATTACTACAGAGAAAGTCCTATATACAAAAAAGGAAGTAGATGAAAGTGCCCCATAACCCTGAGGTCGTGGGGAAGTGAGGTGGTAGAGACCGTGGAGACCTTTATTTCTTCCAGGTTTTGCATTATAAGGGTGCTACCCATCTCCTCTCCCTCCAGATTGTTCATACTGGTTTTTATCTATTTCAGTTTGAGTGGTATTGCCCTCTCTCCCATCCATTCTGGTGGTGGTCGTCGTCATCAGTGATTTAATATCTGTTCCTTAAGTGCGTGCGCATGTGTGTGTCTCTTTGTGTGTATGGTGTAGGTGTGTGTTTGTGTGCACGTTTGTGTATGAGTGTGTCCGTACATGTGTGTGTGCGCGCGCGCGCATGTGAGTTTATCCATGTTGCTCAACTTTATCAAGAAAAAACTTACAAAACAATATGTATATTCCGCTAGACAGATAAATAGACAAACGTACCACACACATACATACGCGCGCGCACACGCACACACACATACACACGCGCGCGCGCATACACACTGATATAGCAGATTTCAGATATGCATAAACTATGATGTGTATGAAGTATGGAACTACATGATTTCAGTCTTGCCGAGTATTGTAGTATAAAAGAAAAAAGCATCCTTTATTTGTTGTGTTTATGCGATGAGTGTAATAGGTATTACTCTGGCTAGACATGCTTGAACTGCTCAAATCTCCTGTAATGTCAATGTCCTTATGGCTCCAGAATAATGACCTTGTGTGTTAGCTCATACACTTTGTTTGTTATAAATAAAAGCTGATGAGCATCGGTAAATATGTAAGTAACTAGTATCTGTTTTATTGGAAAAAAAAGTTTCATTTCCCTTTTAATCGGCTGGCTGACTCAATGTATAGAATTGTGGACTTAATATTTGTTGTATTGAATTTCATCTCAGCTCACAGCATAGAAATTGGCCTTTGCCTTGATCAGCTTAATGTTTCAATCATTATAGTGGTGTCAGCTTTGTCGTTCGCTGGTTTCTCTTCTCCCATCTCGCTTCTGTTTCAAGAACTTGCGAGCGCATACGGTTTTGCGCAGGCTTAAGGAATCTGCCAGAAAATAACTGGCAGGTTTGGATGAAGCGTACATGAAGCTGTCCGAGTGTAATGAGTCTGACTTGAACAAATTCAAATTCTAGTACTACGGCCTTCAGTTTCTCGCATGGTAATATAGGTCTAAGAAGTAAAAAAGAACACCCAAAGAAGCCCCAGGTTACTGTGACAGAGCTGAAACTGTTGCAATTCCTCGACAGAGATGACAGAGCTGAAAATGTTACGATTCCTCGACAGAGGTGACAGAACAGAAACTGTTGCGATTCCTCGACAGAGGCGACAGTGCTGAAACTGTTGCGATTCCTCAACAGAGGTGACTGAGCTGAAACAGTTGCGATTCCTCGACAGAGGTGACAGAGCTGAAACTGTTGCGATTCCTCGACAGAGGTGACAGTGCTGAAACTGTTGCGATTCCTCAACAGAGCTGAAATTGTTGCGATTCCTTGACAGAGGTTGCAAGTATACGTTTTTCCTTTTGTATTCGTCTGGTCAGTATATCCACGGTGAGAGCAGCACCAGTCTATCATCAGCAGAGAGTAAAGTCGTTCGTTCGATCATTTGACCAGAATACAACACTCCATCTGGCTCAACAAACAAGCGTACAACAGAAAGATAACGACGTGGATTTAAAGCAAGAGGCAGACCAAGCAACATCTGGATTGACGGTGGGAAGGAAACTTTGATATCACACATTTCTTTTCTTCAGGCCTTCCAGCTCGTTGTTGACTATCAGCTCTATGTCTCTGTGATAGCCATGATAGATAGACGGACAGGTTAAGAAGGGTATGGATCTGTGGCATGGCTAGCATGCGTATCTGCATATGACAGACTGACCCAGATTGCACAGGGAAGTATGATTTTGCTGCACAGTCTGCGTACTCCGACTTTGATGGTTTGGAGAGGGAAAGACAGGAAAACGTGAAAGTTTCTTGCAAAAAAAATGTATGTGAATGGATAAGTGATGTAGGCAATATGTATATACATATATATGTACATGTGTGTGTGTGTGTGTACAGATAGATAGATTGTTATTGTTATTGTTGTTTGAAGCCCAACCGACTGTGTAGAACCATATCAGGGCTAAGATAGATAAATAGATGTATACAAGAAAATTAAGTCAAAAAGGAAGGAAGAGTCTAGAAGCGTTGATATCAACGCTGCATCTTTCATACCAGAAGCACAAAATCGACCAGAATCAATACGACATGATACATGATATAAATACTTTTTTTCTGTAACTATCAATACTGATATATGTACTGTTCGGATCCTTGTTCATAATGTGGTAGTGTCTGCGCTTAGCGCACAGAACGTTATGAATGATGTCACCTAACCTTCATTGAAGATGAACGTTTTGACAGGTGTTATCACTAATCGTTATTATTATCATTATTACTATTATTGTCGTTTTCATTATTATCATCAAAAACATCATCATCATCATTACTGCTACTACTACTACTATTACTACTACTACTAGCATTATTATCATTAATGTTGTTGTTGTAGTTGTTCCTGTTGTCATTTTTACTTTAGTATTGCTTCTCCTGCTTTTCTTGTTGATGTTGATATGATAAATATAAATGACAAAAAAATGAAACTATGACGGTATAATTCATGTAAATCAGTGTGCAATAATAATCACTGTGTACAAAATGATTCAGTGTGCAATAACTGATCTATGGCATCTGTTGTATACTTTTGTTGTTTGTGTATATGTACATAGTATTATACCTTATGTATTTCACGAATTATGCACCTATATTTCATGTACGCACCGCATGTGTATATTTTCTCCTCTGATCATTTAAATGAATAGCCTCTGACCAAATACAAGTAAAATGTGAATATTATTCATGTTGATATTCAAACAATGTAAATGTTTGTTTTTTTCTTGTTGATCATCAAACATTCAAAAATGATAGTAATGATACGTGTATAAATATTTCCCTTTTTCTTAGTGACTAATAACTTATCAAAAAGGATGTTTTTGTTGAAAGATTAGGATACTTCTGCCGTGGGACAACATTTCACCATAGTAATGATGTCACCCTGATTTCCTCCTCTTTCATTTTTACTGTATCCACACATTTTAATTCAGCATATCGTAGTATTTGAAGAAAATTTATCCAAGAACATAACCACTGCTGTGGTTCTTCTCTGTGTGTGCAAATCATTTTGGCTTGCATGAGGGTCGAACCTACGACCTCGGCAATATCAGCATGGCGCCCAAATCTCCAGTGCTAACGATGACTGCAGAGTACATATCGGACAGCAGAGTTTTCTTATTCCTTGTCCAAAGACTGGCATTCAGATTAGGTCTAGCGCAAGGGAGAGAAATCCTTATCCAAGCCAGTCCTGTCGCACCCCAAGTTCTTATAGTTTGCTTTTAGTTAGTTAGGGGCTCCTCTTTCCTGTCATAGTCTCTTTTCCCCGCAAGACATTTTTTCTTATTCCTACCTTCCTGAGTATTCTCCTGTATTTCTTTTAAACTCTCCCCTAAGCTCCCCTTTAAAGTGGGATAAAAAACGGTTGTACACGCAGATACCGGCTCTCTCTTACAGCTATAGCCAGCGTAAGAAGAAGGAGAAGTTGTAACTTGCGTAGAACTATAAAGGCTGTCATTGACTGGGGCAAAACTTTACGTTTCCATTGTCTGTAAATTATAAGAAAACACATACAATAAATAGTCCCACCCCTTCCCACCCAAAAGGAGATGACTAATGTTGCTCAAGTATTTAGGTTTACATCATACTGCAACAAGTCGCTTTATTCTCACGCTTCTGTTCTTTTCTTATGTGCATTACATATGTATAAAATAAAAGACCTATGAAATGTTAACATGCCTGCAGAGTGTAATCTTATCTGGAAAAAAAACCGTAACAGTTTCGTTTATGTAAACATGCCACCATGCCAATGCATTCTGTGACTTTTAAAATGCCTATAATGCCAGTGAAATAAAGGACCGAGTACGGACAATATTATTTGGATGAAATGTGTGTGTGGAAGGTGTGAGTGTGTGTTTGTATGTGTGTGTGAGAGAGAGAGAGAGAAAGAGAGAGACGGGGGGGGGGGGGGGGAGAGAGTAGAACATTCCAATAGGAAACAAATAAGTTGTTTTTGCAAAAATATTCTATTACTGTTCAGACATAGATTTTAAAAGCATCAAAAAGTTCAAACATAACAGACAACAGTATACAATCATATCGACACTTGTAGTCACTGTTGTAACTGAAAACACAAGACTTCAATTTTCAAGATGAATGAAAATAAAAAATGAAAGATAACAACGATCAGCAATGGAAAATAAATACGCGGCGAACATGCACAATTAATTTCTAAAATAATCAACAAAAACATTTTATATGCCTTGTAAGTCAGATGTGTTACTCAACGAATGGTTTTATCACTAATATTACAGGAAATGTAAAATTTACTTGAAAAATCGGTCTTTAATTCCTACTTATTTTTGTGGAGGATGACTTGCTGAAAAAATGTGAATAACTTATGACAAGGGACAGTCATTACCTGGATAGGCGATGTCTGTTTCTGATTTATTTATGGAAGATAAACTCGCTTGGAAAAAAATGTAATTCATATGATCTGAACTGCCTCTTGAACAATCCATTTCACACTATACAAACGATGTTTTTTCCCTTTTCTCTTAAAGGGAAAAGTCGTATTCTAAACTAAAATTGGACATTTACCATTCTAACGCAACGCAAACATGAAATCATGATAGTTTCATGATCCAAGATTCATGAAAGAAATCTGCAAACTGCACAAATTTTAAAAAAAGTTACATAATGCTCGCTGATTTTGAATGATTTCTGAGTCTACGTGAACCTGAAAATGCATCAAATCTATTCAAGCGCCCGATGCCCATGCCCAAGCAGTTAATGATCTTGTGAGGTGCAAACTTACGTGAATATCGACGAAATGGAAATTATTTCATTGTTGGCGCTGATGAATATCACTTTGTCGATACCGGTTTACCTTGGCTACAAAATACGACATGCGTTTTTGTTTTGAGCCAAACCCAGCATATAAGCATGGTATGATATATTCACCTATAAACAATACATGCATGCATACACATGTGCATGCAAGAGCACACACACACACACACATACACACACATACACACACACACAACAATAGGCAAAACACACGCACACACATACACACACACACACATAATATATATACCTACACACTGATAGATAGCTAAGCGAGAATTTATGACATTATCTGACCAAACTTCTCAAAATGGGAAAGAAAATGAAAAATGGCAAGGTACATAACGAAGAAGCCGAAGAGCTTTGTCATACACAGTATGACATGGTACTACTAAATTCAAGTGAAACCTAATAACTGATGAACGACCTGTTATCAAAAACTAAAGTTTGCGTTAAATAACCTGGAACATATCAGATAATTAAAAGCTTTCCAATTTCGACTCAGACTGTACACAAAAACAATCATGTTGCAAGTTAAAAGCTTCAAAGAGAAAAGTGAAAACAAACATCATCAGAAACTATTTTTTAACGCAACAATTGAATGACAATACAATCACTCTATCAGATCACAGTTTCATCACATTAAAATGTAGATTTAATACTGTCAAAAACGTGCGTTCATCTTCCAACGACTATATTCGAATTGTGAATGCATTAACGATTCATATCGACTGAAACACTGAACATACAGAGACGATGACAATCAAACGCAGAGAAAAACCGTGTATTATACGCAAGTTGAATTTTGTAACATACCGTATCAGTTCAAGCCACTTTTGCTTTAACTGCTGACTCATCATTATGCATTACTTTATTCTCAACGCACATTTTTCTGTCTTTGGCCTGACATCAGAGCCAAGATTCATACATACATACATATATATGAATATATAATATATATATATATATATATAGTATATATATAATATATATGGTGGTACATATATATAATGTATATACATACAAAGAATTATACATATAAATATATACATATATAATCCATACTGATAAAAAATAATTTAGATGACAATAAAAAGGACGGGTATACAGCAACAAGAAAAATGAGGCAATGAAAACAGAAATCGGTCGGGAGCTTTTTCCTTTCCCTTTTCCTGTTTTGTTCTTTTTTCTTCTTTTTTGTTTTTTTTTTTTTTTTAGGAAAATAATACATACAAAGCAATAATCTCAACTGGGCAATGCAAAAAGTGTTTGCAATTTTTTTTCGAATGTACAGAAAGGTCAGTTATCTGCCGCAATTTAAATGAAACAGCAAAATAACACAATTTAACAACTTAGTAACAGTAACAAACAGAAAACCAAACAGCATAATAAAAGTGTCCACTGATCGTCATATAACATTTTGCCTGCAAGGTACAAGTCCCTAATCCAACCGGAAACTTTTTCTCTCCTTTTTGCTTTTTTTTAACTATTTATTGATTTTTAACTGACTTCGATGTTTATTAATCCAAGACGCACGAAACTATATTAAAACCTGACTTACGATTCATTTTAATGTCAGAGTCTTTGACGAAAAATTTAAAGAGGATATTAATTAAGCTTTCAAAAAGCAACTTCATACAACGCATTAATAAAGAAATAAGTCAACGTCATACAACGCCTTATTCAATCAAATAAATTGAGAAAATGCAAGGGTATGAAATAAGTTATCAGTAATCAACATCATACACAGTATTAATATATCAACACAACAAATAGACAAAAGGCAAGCAGCACAGCCAGATGAAGCAGACGACACAAAACGTGACAGCACCAACACATCTGAAGGCTGTCCATCTGTAATGGACGGAGAAGAAACAAAGGACACCACATTAGCACTCAGCACCATGTCGAAACCTGCAACAAACAAGAAAAACACAAAATAATCATTAATAAGCCACCTTGATTTTCAAGTCTGTAAGTTTATTTTCAAAAAAACATTAAGTCTCTAAGTTTATTTTCAAAGAACATGTAACATTAACATTATGACCAACGACTGAATATTTGCAAAGATAAACTTACAATTGAACTGACAGACAGAAAAATGAAAAGGGGAGACGGACAAATGATCATATCATAAATTTTAAGTGAAATAGAATCAATGCCAGCTTACAAATCGGTATACAAATTAGAAGAATTAGAATCTAATCCGATTTGAAAAAAAAAACAATCTTAGACTATAAACATCACTTGAAATATGTGATTAAATGTACATCTTTATGCAATATGAAGAGGCACAAAAACACAACTGTTAATCTGAATCAAAACAAAAACCTTGAATAAAAAGAATCTGCTACGCCTGCCTTCCCCTATGTGATCTGTACCATTTAACGTCATCACCAGAGGAGGGGAAAACAGAACGTGCATCTATTGACACTGTCAAGAATTATGTTCAAGCAATTAATTGTAATTATTACGTTTCAGAGTCAGTTTCTCACGATAACGTCCGCGGCTCGGGACAAATTACATATGCACTGACGTCACTGACCCCGGTGATGGCATAAGATCCAAAATGATCATGACAAACGCCTTAAGCCTGCACGTAAGCCCTACATGTTGGCAAGATTTTGAGGTCTGACCTAACGTGTGGAGTTTTGTATCTTGCATCATGTGAGAGGAACAATCTGGACTTCATTATAATAAAACATGTATCTCAAAATTTATTGTTAAACAAAACTGGAAACGGATAAAAACACAACTAGTCACTAAATACGAACTTACCTCACCAACGTCCTATACTATCACAACATAGGAATCACCCCCAATCAATACGACACATAACGTAATCTGCCAAGCAGCATGATTAGACTATCGTCTCCATTATTGAAACTCTTCCAGTCGTGAACGCGTCTCAATCAAACCTATATACGTATATTCTATTAAACGTTGCAGTCATAATTTGTGACATCAATGAAGACTTTCAATCGTCTACTTTTCCCTGTGACATAGAAGTTACTGACAACTAGTAGTCTAGTTTAACAACATGACCATTCCAGAAGTTATGATATGTTTAATTAAACAGGGAAAAAAACAAATTTGCACTCTACATTACTGTACAGAAAATGAAAATCTCACACAAACTTGCCTGAGTTTATGCATTCGGACAGCTGATTCATCATTCTTTCACTGAAAAAGAACATGAAGGGACATGCACACTCATTCTTCTTTGGAACTGCCGACACATGACAACACTGTAGGCTATATGAACAACCAGTCACATTACTTACTATATACATGTGCAGAATCATAGAATGCCTATTTAGGGGTAAAGGGTGGAGATTTTTCCCATCTCCTAGGCCAGTATTGTGCAGATCTCTTAGTGCTTGAAGTCAGTATGCAGATAATCAAATATGCATGTGAAAGATCCTTTAAGCCATACCCGTGTTTGGTGGCTTATAAAACAGAAAAAAAACACACGGCATACCCATCCCCAAAAGCTATGTATGACTTAATGGTGTGGTGACAAATAATGGCCACACGCGTAAGACCAACCAGTATATTCGAGTACACGTGGGGCTTGCAGCCCACGCACGAAAATCTTGGACTATATTAACACAGGCTCATCCCGAACACACACACACACACACACACACACCACACACGGCGGCGAGCCATATCTGATACTTTGGCACATAGTGAAGAAAAACAAAGTGCAGTTAAGTAAAACCGAACATGTATAGTATATATCACAGACTGTAGCCTCAAGTATACATGAAAACCAACTGATGAAGAGTAACACAACCGGGACATCATATAAAAGGTAGGTAGAGTGTTGTCACCAATAATTGTACAAGCAATATCATGGTCACTGATCAAGAGGTTAAGGTGCTGCATTGTTATTCTAAACAACCGTCAACAATATTTCTGAGCATCAAACAAACTAAACCTCAACTTCATGGTTCAACACATACTTTACATTAAAGCTTTTTCATTCTCATTTATGTTTCATTCGTGACTTCCGTGAAAAGGTTTTCGCCAAAACCAATGTTGAAATCAATCTATGATCCATGATTTACAAAAAGCGAAAGAAATAAAAGTGTATACGAGACAGAACCTCTGTTCCACATTTAACTTTGTGCTGCGTTTTATATTCACATGTGTGCACATCAGTCGTATAAAACTACACATTACCGGATTCCTATCCTCTCAATCTTTTCATACGTATTGATTTCATTTCAAAATGTGGAGCTGTGCATTCAAAAATGATTTGGTGACCGGTTAAAATATCTAGATTCAGGGCTCAAAAATCAAGTTAAAATCTTTTTACAGTAAAAACAAGAATCGATATATCTTGTACACTTTGAAGTTTCTCAAATTATCAAAATTAGACAAAACCGCGCTATGTAGTTATACATCTCTCTCTCTCTCTCTCTCTCTCTCTCTCTCTCTCTCTCTCTCTCTCTCTCTCTCTCTCTCTCTCTCCCTCCCTCTCCCTCAAGGCACTCACACACACACGCATATTTTATACAAAGTAAAAACAAAAACAAAAACAAAAAAATACAACTTGTCCATATGCAGTGTCAAAACTGTCCAAGTGAATCATTCTCCATTTCTTTCATTTTTATTTGATTTTTCTGAGAGGTCTGAATCTTCACTTTGCAGTCAGTTTCACCTTCTGTTCTGTAACAGTTTTGGTCTAAAAACAGTTTACAGCCATGATAATGCTCTACACGATCACATCGCCGAAATAACTTAACACCCACAAGCGCCTATCGAGCGACTCGTTCACTTCTTCCCTTTAGATTTCTCACGCAAACGACGAGCGATCCTGGCTTTGATGTCCTGAGAACTGATGGGCCGGGAGCCGGTGAACTGAGGCGTGGATCGCTGGTTGGAAGAGTTCGAGGTATCGAGGAACGAGTCCAGATCAGTGGACTGCAGCGAAGAGGGGGTGGTGTCTGAGTTGGAGGCTTCACTGTGACCAAAGCTGGTTTCGTAAGCATGCACCTCCTGTGTGCCGCCAGTGTGGCTCGATTTGGCAATGATGGTCTGGATATGGCGCTCGTTGCGAACCAACATGTCTTTGGCATACACCGCGTAAGATTTTTCAGATCTGGGTGTAGAGGTGGAATCGGGCGGAACGGTGCTATTGACACTGTGAACAGAAGAGAACAGGGGATTGTTCTAGGACAATGTAACAGTGAATAATTAAAACAGAACTTGAAAACAAGTGGAATATATCATTATTACCACATTGTTTTTGCCTCTGCAAAGAAGGAAGAATGGTCGTCACATCTGTTGCTGATGATGAAAAATAAGGGGGAGAAAATGTCAATGTTGTTATCATTGTAAACCTGAATGGTGGCTGTCATATCACTATTGACTGTGTAAACACAATTATGCTGTTGTTGCAGTAAACAAGAAAAAAAAATTACCCTTGCATTTTTTTTTGTTTTGTGTGAACATAAACAGAAGAAAAGTATGATAATCTAAGTGTTATTTCATGTAAACAGAGAACACGTACAGTCGTCAGATTGCTATATGACACTACAGTCTATAAATTCTTAAAGAGGACTATACAGTTACATTGATATTGTAGACAGAGGAAAATTAAAAGCAGTGACACATGTGCTGACAGTACAATCAGATAACAATTCAATTTATAAAAGTGGATAATCCTATACTTTACAGTTACATTGACATTGCAGACAGAGGAAAATTACAGCAATCACACAGGTGCTGACAATATAATCAGATGACAATACAATTTATTTAAGAGACAGTCCCATACTTTAGAGTTATAATGTTATTGCAGACAGAGGAAAATTACAGCAATCACACAGGTGCTGACAATATAATCAGATGACAATACAATTTATTTAAGAGGACAGTCCCATACTTTAGAGTTATAATGTTATTGCAGACAGAGGAAAATTACAGCAATCACACAGGTGCTGACAATATAATCAGATGACAATACAATTTATTTAAGAGGACAGTCCCATACTTTAGAGTTATAATGTTATTGCAGACAGAGGAAAATTACAGCAATCACACAGGTGCTGACAATATAATCAGATGACAATACAATTATTTAAGAGGACAGTCCATACTTTAGAGTTATAATTTTATTGCAGACAGAGGAAAATTATAGCAATCACACAGGTGCTGACAATATAATCAGGTGACAATACAACAAACGCAGTGTTGCTGGCTCCGGAAACAGACAGCAGTGTTGGACCTATTTAAAATACGATTAAAAAGAAACATAACTGACAGGATAGCCATGAAAACGAGGATAAAACCCATGTCTGTAATAGTGTAAATTGTACATTAGATTTATGTACGTAATGACATAAGATCGTTTAGCCCGGTGCAGGATACTAGAATCATGATGCTCTCTCTCTCTCTCTCTCTCTCTCTCTCTCTCTCTCTCTCTCTCTCTCTCTCTCTCTCTCTCTCTCTCTCTCTCTCTCCCCGCTCTCTCTCCTCTGCGTCTAACATACCGTCATAAACCATTTATTGTCAGGCTAACATATTTGTACTAACAGATTAAAAATATACTTGAGTTTGAAATAATGAAAACGATCACTTTATGAATAAAATTCGACCAATATGTATAAAACTTTTTTTTATAAATGCAACGATCGATTCAGAAATTGCAAAACTGAGTTCTGAAACCAGTCATTATCTGAAATTGAACTGACAGTCAATATAACACACACACACGCGCGCACGCGCACACAACACACACACACACACACACACACACACACACACACACACACACGCACACACACACACACACACACACACACACACACACACACCACACACACACACACACCACAAACGAACACACACTCACACACACGCACACACACACACACACACACAACAAACAACACACACACGCACACACACACACACTTCGTGGATGTAAGAAAAACTCGTGGCTGCAATTAAGGTGGGTTTTTTTTAACTAAATGATACTAAAAGAGTAAAAATACGAAGGACTAAAAAGGGCTTGAGGAGACTCACGTATCTTGCAGTGAAAGGGACATCAATCCCGAGTCGAGATGAGTGCTCTCTCCTGCTGACTGTGTTATGCTTTCTTGTCGCTCGCATTGCTGTTGAAGACTGGCAATTTCCCGCTCTATCATCTGCAGACCATCACCACCAAGATGATGAAAATCACAAAAAGAATACATCATTTATCATTGCAAAGCGGTTAGCGCCACGGACTGATGTATGATGACGGGACGGTTGGAGGTTCGAATCCCGTCAATTTATATTAGGCTCATCACTGTGGGATTTTTTTTTTTACCTAAACAGGCTCCTACCCAGAATTGAGCTTGCTATGGGCCTACTTGAAAGAGTGGAACCACACAGTCGAGTACCATCCACTTTCTAGACACGTAATTGAGGGTATCGCTGAAATTTCCTGACCAACACCGCAGGTGTCCGTATCTTTCAAGCCTAGTTTAAGTTAGAATATATGAGCAGTAGCGCTGTTTGCTGTTACGGACCCTATAGAAAAAGTGATTAAATGAATAGAAAAAAAGTAGACAAATAATATAAATATAAATATATAGAAAACTCTGCACAAATCCATGTATCTGCTCTTCTGACCCTGTATAAACAAACAAACAATTAATTAAATAGATAAGCAATGATTACATAGATTAATCAAGCTGCACTGAGTCATATTCATAAATAAATACATCACTGGTACAGACTCATAGTATCCCTTGTCGCGTAACTTAACATTATTACCAATACAACTAAAACTTTGGAAACAGACAAGTCTTGGTCAATATGCACAGTCGCGAACTCACTGTTGTGTTCTCGCTTGGCCCATATTTATTTGTTTGCAATCTGTCACTTCTAGCTGAGAATATTCATTTGTTTGCAATCTGTCACTTCTAGCTGAGAATATTCATTTGTTTGCAATCTGTCACTTCTAGCTGAGAATGACTTCGGGTTTATTTTGGACAGGAATGTGTCATTTTTGCTTTCGGGTGAAATGTTATTTATTTGTTTTATATATCATCTATCTATCTATCTATCTATCTATCTATCTATCTATCTATCTATCTATCTATCTATCTATATGTCTATCTATCTATCTATCTATCTATCCGTCTGTCTGTCTGTCTGTCCGTCTGTCCGTCTGTCTGTCTATCTATCTATTTATCTATGTTTATTTCTTATCAATGTTTTTTTATTTATTTGTTTACTTGTTTCCTGGTTTGTTTGCTTGTACATTTATACACTGTTCAGTCTATAACAGTTCCTTTTCTAGAAATGTTTGGCATTTACCAGTTTACCTGAAGCGAAAAGAAAGAAGAAACTACCGGTCAAAGAGGAATTATATAGCACATCTTGTTTATGCACAATACAGGGGGATCAAACATTCCTTGCTATCATTTTCTTTCTTTTTTCTATGACGCCTTACCCCACCCAAACAAATACACACTTTAACAAAAGTTAACGTAAGGATACCTGTTCGTTCAAATCATTGATAGAAGTGTGTGGTGAGGTGTCGAAATATCTGGGCTCTTGTCGTCTCGGACCTTGTCTGTGCGCCCTGCTGCTCCGACCTCTGCAGAGAGAAAGAAATCGATAAAACAAACAGGAAGATCTTAACAAACCATTCATGTCATAGTGCTATCTGCAGTAACGAGCCCTGCAGAAATAAACTCACTCACTCACTCACTCACTCACTCACTCACGCACTAAATAAAAAAAACCTAAATTGATCACCTTCGCCGCAGAGCTGTTTGCTGTTACGAACCCTGTAGAATGGAATGATTAAAGAGATTAGAAAAGTAAATAATAATAATAATAATTTAATAAGCAAATCAATAAAAGTTAAATAAAATAAATGAATAAATTAATAAATATATGGAAAATTCTGAACAAATTAGCCATGTAGCAATACTTATCTACTCTTCTGATACCTGTATAAATGAATGAATAAATAAATAAACTGAACAAATCTCCCACCTGGTTGTACTTATTTACTGTCCCAACCTCTAATAAAATAAACAAATTGATAAAAAGGAACACTTTAACAAAATCACCCACATGGTAATCCTGTCACTTTCAGCCATCTCGATTTTTAACGGAAGAAACTGAATTTTGCCATGTTTTGCAATGTTTATCAATTTCATCACACAAAGCGTATGGAAAACTGTTAGTGAATCTCGAAATGACTTATCAAGTCAATTATCAGAGGCTTGGGTAAAAATCTGATTCACGAACAAGAGAAAGACGATTACATCTTTTTTTTTTTCTTTTATAGAAAATAATCTTTAAAACAGCACCGTAAGTTGATACATGTCGAGTTATGTTCAGAAAATATTTTGCCCTGAGCTCTGTGAAGTACTTTAATTCTTTTTCATTTTCATTTCATTTATACGGTTGGTCAAACACACACACACACGCGCGCGCGAGCACACACACACACACACACACACACACACACAACACACACACACACACACACACACACACACACACACATTCACACACACACACATACAACATATATACACACGCACTCGCGCACACACACAAAACACACACATACATGCACATAGAAACCTACAATCGCACTTAGACATGTACACATATACACAGTCGCGCGAACACACACAGACACAGACACACACCGACACACACATGCACACCATTACATCCATCTCTCTTATTATTAGTCAATAAAAATGGTGCGGAGGACTGCCCATCCCATTTACTGGATCTTGAATGGTAATCTGCAAACAAGTCTTACGATGAGTCAGTAAAGCGGAGTTCCATGTGCAGCATGAACTTTGCACACGTTAAAGGACCTACGGTAACAAACCGGTTCTTCCTCCTAAAACTATGTAGGAAAACCCACTGTCATTGGTAAACAAAACAAAAAACATACTCAAACAGAAGAAAACGAGTGGCGCAGCTCTGTGGCGACTAACTCTTCCCTAGGACAGCAGACCGTATTTAACAGAGTGAAACTGTTGTGACAACGATAACAAGATCCAAAAAGTACAAATAAAAAATATATAAATACATGTAAGCAGTCATCCCCACCTAACCCCATTTCCCTCTCCCTTAGCGTTACCCTTGCATTAATGAATCACTGACTGCATCAAATCATCCCATCTACGAAAAAGCCACAAAATCTCTCTCCAAGTCCAAAACAAGTGTGACTATCCGGGTTCAAGCAAACAGGAACCGGAAAAAATACGAAAAAAAAATCAGAATGCGTATTTGATACAACCAGACAAAACAGACGCAATCTTTCGGCCAAGCGTAAGATCACAAACAAACAAACACTAAATACAAAAATTAGGAGAAAAAGACTGAAACTTCCCTGCTGCTTGTCTTTTCCCCCAAATTTTTGTATTTGGTGTTTGTTTGTTTGTGATCTTACGCTTGATTATTGACAAAGGCCGGATGGCCGAAAATTTGCGCTTGTCTTGTCTGGTTGTATTAAATACGTCTTCTGATTCTTTTTTTAGTGGTTTTTCTGGTTTCTCCCTCCAAGTGTTTACCTTATCTTGGACCTGAAGCTATGGCGGTGTTGTTCCAGCAGCCTGAGGGCTTCCTGGGCCTTGGTGATCTGCTGCCTGTTCAGCTGCCGGGCTGTGTAGCTCTCCTGCAACAACTTCTCCGGATCCAGGCTGTCTCTCGAGCACGACGACGCCCGTTCGCTTCTGTACTCTAGGAAATGGTGGAGAGGGTCAACAAACTGGGGGTAAAACGAATGTTTGCCTCGTGCTGGGCCACAACTACTGGAGCGTGGAGCTAGGTAAGATTTAGGATGCCGCGGGATGGACTGTGGACGATAGTGAGTAGGTTCGGGTGATTGTGAGACATGTCTAGCCGCCGGCTGGGTACCCGAGGAAAGATGTAGGCTGGGTGTAGAACAGGTTATTGAAGAGTGCAGGTTCGATGAGGAGTAAGAGGCCGGGGTGACCAGACTTGGTGTGGAGAAGGAGACTGATGTTTTTGAGGACATGGACAGACCAGCTGAGGTACGGTCCGGAGACAAGGAGGAGCATAAGCTGGACTCCCTCGACTGATATACGTTGGACAGTGAAGAGATAGGGGAGAAGGACCTGTCAGGTGAAAGGGAGAGGCTACTGGAATGCGATCGTCGTCGTAATTCGTTCAGTTCTTCAGTTGAGGCAGCAACCAGAGACCGGCGCAGTCGTACCAGATGTTCCTTGTGTTGCTTGGGCGTCATGAAACGTGGAGCGAACGCTCGTTTGGACCCAGGCCCACTGCTGTCTGACATATCAGGGGACATGTTTCTGTGTTCTTCATACAAGGCCTGCTCCCTCTCCCGTTCCTGCTTGAAGGCTTCAATCTGAGCACGGCGCTGCATGGCAATCAGATCCCTTGTCCTAGCTGTACGTCGTCCTCGTGTTCCGTTCTGCACTCGGCGCGCCTCCTCCACGCACACTTTGATGTCCTTACGACTTTGCTCAAACTCCTCACGGTACTCCGAGATGAATTCTTCGTGTTTCTTGGATCGTTCATGTCTGGATGAGTCGTACGGTTCTTCTTCTGCCCAAGCCTTTTCCAGTGAGGCCAGCAGCATGTCAGTCTGACCAAGGCAGTAGTTGAGTTTGGCCTCCAGCAGCTCCACAGTCAGAGAGCCAGGGAGATACTTCAAAGACAGCAGCTCGATGATCTCAATGCGCTCCTGGTGTAAGCGATCCAGTTCTGCTCGAATCCTGAGAGTCTCGCTACTGGTGGAAGACGTTGATCCCACGCTGTGCTGAAGCAGACTCTGGTGCAGGCTACTGTCCTCCTCGGCGTCTGTCTGAGTGAAGTCATCTGAACTGTCTACAATGGCCTCCACTCCTGTGCTGATCAAAGAACGAGTCGAAAGCAGCTGGTGATCGACGGGTGGCACGTTGTCCCCTACTAGCGATCTTGGTGTTTGAATAAGAACATCTATGGTCAGTTCATCATCAGCAAAAGAATCGTGAGGAGTTGAAATAGCATTAACCCCTTGTGGAAATTCAGCGACAAACTGGGAGATGAGGTGGTGCTGGTCGTGTAATAGGTGATGAAAATCTGACCTGGGAGAGGCCACAGCGGTGGTTTCATTTTCCTGATCTCTTTGAGCCCTGGTATAGGAGGGCTGACCACCTGTAATATTGTTTTTCTCCAGTGTGTCTATTGGCGGCTGGCTCACTTCCACATTGTGGAGCTCCTCAAAGGGACTGTCTGTCCACTCACGGCACACTTCTGAACTAAACTCCATGACTTGATCTCTCCTGCTTTTATGTACAGGACCAAACATATCTCTTTGACACTGGTCATGTGTAAGTGACAAATTTCTCATAAACTGAGAAGTATCTGTCACTGACGTATCTCTTAAGCTTTCTTGCGTGTGTCTCTTCGAATCATTTCTAGTGGATCGTTTTGATTCATCAACTGTCACTTTTTCAACATGAGTTGTAGTTTGTGTGTCTGTCAATGTTTCATTTTCTTGGTTTGACCAGTTGCCAGCTCTACCATAGACTGCAAGAGGTCTGATCACAGCTCTATAATAGCTAGAGTTTGTAGATGTTGGGAAGCCCACAGTTCCTTCCAAAGGTTCGGAGTTACTGCGCAAGTCTGGTGTGGAACTGGTGGACATAATTCCAGGCAGAACAGACTGAGCTGAGACAGGCTGCCATTCGGCTTGCCTGGTGCTATCAATGGAATATTCTGTAGTGCTTGTAGCAATGCTGTGCCTCTTTGAGCCACCACCACTAAATGCGCTGTTTCGTGTTCCAGGACTTGATCCAGCGTCTTCCACAGACCCAGTGACAAGCCCGCTAACGGAGTGACGAGGACTGGGTGTGGTGGCAAAAGTGACAGGGGATCCTCTGACAGAGCCAAAGCCTGCAATGACTGTGACGGGCGAGCTACTGTTAGAGGACCAATACCCAGCATGTGTCATACATGGGGAAGCAGAACGGGCCCGGTGCAGACGATTGACCATCGGGGACGATGGGTCGTGACGTGATCTCTCCAGCAACAGCATCATCCGGTTGTGTTCCTCTCTCAGCTTCTCAATCTCATTCATAATCCTGTCTGGGTGTGATGGAGGTAGTTCATCCAAATCTCTCCTGTGTGAAGACCTAGCTTGTGGTCGTCCTGTTTCTTGCGTTCTTTCTGTTTCCGACACTCGTGAATCTGGACCTAGTCTCAGGTTATGTATGCCAGAGTGATCAACAGACAATCCATTGACATCAGATTCTGCCACTGAAGATGTTTGCTGAGATTCATCAGGCAACATATTATCTGCTGACAAAGACGGCCCTTGCAACCTATTAGCAGACTTGGATGGCACAGACAGCTGAGCACGAGACGCTCCCTCTACTGTGTCTCTCCTGTAGTAGCTAAGTTCACCTCCGTGTCCTCTGTGTCCTCTGCGGGGTTTTCTCCCCCTGGATCTGTCTGCAGCTATCTCATCACCACTGAGGTGTGGTTCAACACGGCTGGCCTGATCAGGATGTGTATCATACGGTGATGTTGGACGAACAATGATAATTGGTCCAGTTTCCACTGTCATCACATTGCCTGTGCGTATGGTGTCCGGTGACTGCTCCATTTTTTCATCACGTTTAAAGCTCAGTTCACCTCCTGGTTCCTCCTCCTCGCTGTCTGAATTTGAATCTTCGCTGAAAAGATCTGTTGTGGTTCTTTGTTTTGTCTGATCCGATCTTTGCTGTACACTCTGTTGTCTGGCATCACTTCTTAAGTTAGCTTCCTGTTGCTTGGTTTTGCTGATAGTGAATTTGTCATGAACAGTCTGCTGAGATCCCACGAGAGATTCAGAATATGGTGAATCAGAAGTAGGTATGTGTGGAGGTCTGCATGCTGAGATTACACCAGGTCCCCTCAAGGCTGATGACACTGATTGTGTGTGTTCTGCCTTTCCATACTCTGTAGACACAGAGTCTGAGATGTGTCCAGATAACAGGGTGTCGTTGTTTGGGCTGTTTACCGGCACATCAGCTCCAGATATGGTCTGACTCGTTGAGCTAGAATTTAAAGGCTCATGTCTGTCAGTCTTTATACGCTGAGTCAAATCAGATCTCTGTTGATCGCTTAATTTCAGGGAGTGGGATTCTCCAGTTTCACTCAGACGTGGAAACTGCTGACTGACTTCCGTGCTCTCAGTCAATAGCAAGCTGGGATCATCTACAGCTTGATGCGCTTCAGCAGAGTGCTTCTTTGAAACATGCAGTACATCACTGGAATCTTCAGCTGCACCCTGCTGTGTTGTTGCTGGAAAGACTTCAGACGATTCCTCAGATCTTGAAACATACAGTTCAGTAGATTCCGAAACACCCAGAACAGCATTTGTAGACTCTCTTGGAACAATTTGTTGATTTCCTGACAAAACAAGTCGAGGTGATTGATCAAGTCTCACTGATGCATCTAACCGTTGGGATACAGAAACGTTTTCTTCGCAACTGTCAAGTACTGTCTGAGAATAATTCTGTGCTGAAACTTGAGTTAAACCATCAGATCCAGTAACAATATTCTGGGCAGCTGACAAATAAGCTACTGAATACAACGTGGAGTTGTCTGACACTGATCGCTGAGTGGACGAAGAATCGATCTGAGATGAAGGACAAATCAAAGAATGTGACTGCTCATGATCCTGATCTACAGATGATTGTACAGTGGAAGAACTGTCCGATGAAGATACAAATCTTCGATGTTCACTGCTGATTTCAGGCGCAGGAACATGCGACAGACCGGAGCTTAGTTCCTCTTCTGTGACTTGTTTTCTTACGGGGGCATCTATTGTGCCTGCATCAGTGTTTTCACTGTTTGATGACTCTTCACCGACCACAACTGTTGTACCGTCTGCAGTAAGTTTATCTTCTGAGGTGAATGAGACAGCCAATGACTGCACACTTGATTCAAAGAATTCTGTTTTCTTCTTTTCAGAAAGTCTAGGGGAACCCTCAGGTATTTTTCTTTTCCATCGATTCTGTTCATCCTGTTCATCAAGAAATCTCTCTTGTGGAGGAAAGCCTGTAGATGTTTGTCCTTTCTCATCTGAATAAGCCGGGCTGTGATTAAAGGAAGCCTGAGCTACAGACTGCTGCTGACTGTCTGTGAATACACCTGAGCAAGATACCACTGCCTCAGCTGAAGAGTAACCACCAGTCGCAAGGTGTCTACGTTCATCACTCAATCCCTGTCGTTCAACATCTGCCTGGTTTACGTCAGTATGTGAGTTATCAAATTTCTCGTCATGCTGTGATGATGTCTCTTTGTTGATGTTCTCAAAGTTACGAGTGTTAATGTTTATATAGCCACTGTCATCATTTTGTTGGAAACTGTCTACAGAGGCACCAGGCTGTGAAGCTTCCCACTGAGCAACCACAGAGTGTCCACGATGAGAACCTGCATTTACAGAACCACTGACTGCAGTCTTGATAGACTCGTCTTGTTCTCCATGAGAGTCCTCTTGCAGATAAGGAGTATCAGACAGTCCTTGTGACCGCTCTTTTTCCTCATTCAGTGACACTTTCTGAGCAATATTAACCCCTTTCTGTTCATCATTTTCCTGCACTGATGAAAGCTGATCACAAGGTAATTGTTGACTATTAGGTCCTGACCTTGTCTGTCTTACGTTTTGTTCTGATGGAAGCTGGTGGGTAGACGACCATGTCTGATCAACCAACTTCAACCCCTCGGTACCCAAGGTCTCTGTCGTGCACTGTGCAACTGCAGAAGGGTTGGTACGAATGTAGTTGATGTGGTCTTCCTCATGCTGATGATCTGGTTCACGGTCTGATGTAGACACAACGATGAGTCCGCTGGTTTCGTTTTCGGCTTGTTGGGTAGACAACTGGACTCTGAAACCATGAATAAAATCTCATAAAAAACTGAGAACATAAAAACTCAGATTAACTTAATCAATTGGGAAAGATTTCATTCCGTGAACTATCTGTAGAATTCTGTTTCTACTTTTCCTTCCGTAACATGCAGTCGTAGGAAGACTCTCCTCTACAATGCCTGTTGTTTGAAATATACTTTCTTGCACTTGAAGCAATGACAAACTATATTTCAAACTAGTTTTCCTTTCTAACAACGAATCATTTACGTCATAGCTATAAGACTATTTACACAAAAAGGGGACTAAAAAAATGCTTAGACAGCAAAATAACTTGACAAGTAAGTTTTCACAAGTTGTGAACAAAAGAGCAGACCGACAATGAACGTATGATATCAACAGAACGCAATGACAAGATTGTGGGGAAACGCTGTCAAAAACGCAGATTAATAAACCCCAGGACAAATATACCATTAACAGAAAACCCATACGAGAAACTCAGAAAGTCAAGGCTAAGAGAAAACAACACAGAAAGAAAAACCATGTTCTAAAAACGGATACGTCTGTAATTTCAGTCCACAGTACTTAAGCAATGTTTCCCAAGACAGGAAAAATATGTGAAAGTATAACACATATTACAAATGTATACTTGATGCACATTGCAGCGATATTCCTTTGATGAGATCACATTTGGACAGATGACACATGAACTGAAAGTGTATCCCGCTGCTGAGATCTAACCCTCGGTAAAATAAAACACTTGACAGACGAAATGAGAACGTATGCAAAAAAAATGTAGCCCTGACAAAACACTGTGACAACTGAAACATAACAGCCTACACGTTTCCTGTGTTTCATGGGGCCATCTCACTATAACCCGTGGTCAGGTGAAATAATCCACCATTTATGGATACACACACGTATATACGCATGCACACATGCATGCATATGCACACACGTGTACCTATACACACAAACACACGCAATGGCGCCCACACTCACACACACACACACGCACAAACACACACACACACGTAAACACACTTTTTTTTTTCACCGTACTTGAAGTTATAAACCGTGACCCCAGACAGACAGATAGAAAGATCGATACAGACAAACAGACTGACAGATATGTTGACAAACAGATGCATACAAACATATGTACATACATGTACACACACACACACAATATACATATATACATACATACATATATACATACATACATACACACATACATACAAACATACATACATACATACATACATACAATACATACATACATACACACACTACACACACACACACACACACACACACACACACACACAAACATAAACACTTAACACACATACACACACATACATAACCCACACACGCACACACACATACACACGCACACACACACACGCACACACACACATATACACACACACATACACGCACGCACACACACACACACACACACACACACAACTTCTGAACAGTCAGGGGGTAGATACACAGACAAACTGATACACTAGATAAACACGTAGACAAATCTAGTTAAACAAGCAAAACCAACCCACCACCAAGAACTACAAAAGTACGCATTACCTTCAAAAAGACCAAACAATGTCTCGCACAAACAACCTTGCAACTACAAAACTACAGATGTCCATTCCATTCACCACAGTAGCGGTAAAGACTTGAGTCAGTGAGTTTGCAGGCTAACCACAACACAATTCCAGACTATAGAACAGACAAGCGTCACCTCTGCGATCAAAATAAGTGATAGAGGTGCGGACGAGGTAAGAGGATTATACCTACAGACTAGAGCTAATCCAATGACTTTACGGCGCTTTGGTCGTGTTCGCGTTCTTGTGAGCTTTGTTCAAAAAGCGAAGTAAAGTTAGTTATGTCATAAGAATTTTTTTATGAAACAAAATAAAAAAAATGGCTGACAAGAGATATGAACACTAAATATCTAACCAAGGCAGATAACTATGATGTGGTGGTTGTAAGGTTCAATTCTGAAACCCATACAGTGATACTGATTTCTTATTAACACTTATTTCAAATAATAATATAGTAATAATAAGGTTTCAGGATCGGAGAAGGTAATGCAGGGAAGAATACAAGACAAATACCGTCTCGAGAAACACTGAATGACTATTATCTCAATAACCTTCTGTACTACTTCAGTATTATAACAATCTTTTTCTTGTTTCTTGGTAAGCTGAAGTAAAAGCCCGACCAAGGAAGACCTGGATCGACGGTGTAAAGTAGATTTTGATGTCAGACGACCCTTTTCCCCTTTCAGGCCTTCCAGCTTACTGCTGCTAACCATCAGCTCTTTTCACCACGTCACCCAGAATGGTATATGCAGACAGATGCTTTTGTTTTTATTGTTTAAAGCCAAGCCGATTGTGCTAATCCATATCAGGACTATAACCATTTAAAAACACACACAACACCTCGCTGCAAAAAAAAGAAACGCTCCCTGGAAGTGAAATTAAGTAGACATACCAATGCATTCGCGCACATATTTCTAAGTATATGCCCCTGGTGTTGACCATTCTGCTCAGTTTATCACCAGGAATTTCAAATCTAAATTACAATTACAAATCTAAACATAACAAAGGGCACTAAAATACATAGTAACCCTTTGACGCCTGCACCCTGTTCACCAGCATCCTGCATTGTCAACCATGCCAGCAAAACAAAAACTTAACCTTTTGACTCCCTCAACCTATCCACCAGCTTCCTGTAGAAAGCTGGTGGATAGGGTGAGGGAGTCAACAGGGTAAGTTTTTGCTGTCGGTGGATAGGGTGCAGGAGTCAAAGGGTTAAAACCTAACCTTATATATGCAGAGAAACAAAATACAGAAGAAAGAGAATAAGAGAATATCAGTTCCTACCTGATGCGTTGATCAGCAGAAGGCCCATCTTCTCCGCTGGATGCAGTGTCAGCAGACTCGTACAAACTGCCACGGTTTGGGGAGGATGAAGACGGGCTGTTTCCATCTTCAAAACTTGCTGTGTTACTGTCGTTCACAGCAATGCAGCGGGCATGGTAGTCCACCGACAACTGCGTGCTCACACACACTTGTCTATGTTGTGGTGAAGCAGTGGGCAGCATGGCATACTCGCTGTCTTGGCTGTCAGCTGATTCAGAACTATTATAAAATGTTTCAGAGGTGAAGGTTTTCATTCCGTATCTGTCCACTGAAGAATTTGCTGATGTGTAAATCAGTCCAGTCACTTGATTCTCTGATAACTGAGAACTACTACTATCACTTCTAAACATCAGGTCTGAAGACTGGTTGTGTTGATAAGCTTCTGTCTGGGAGGTCATGTCTATCATGCTCTGGGTGTCCTGTGTAGGGACAGACTCTGACACAGTGTTCTGGGTCCCAGTCTCTGAAGTCTGGATAACCGCTGTCTGGCATGCACTGTCATCCACCCTTACTTTGTCAGATCTAACTGGCATGCCTGTGCTTGTTTCTGCACTTGAGGACAGGTGTGTTATTGTCAGGGATCCTAGAGTTGCTTGAGACTCTTTGTGCGTCTCTTGTTCAAAACTGCCAACATAGGATAAGTATGATCTATTGGTCTGACACACCGCATCAGCAACGTTTGCGAATTGTGACCGAGTGTCAGTAATCGTAATACGATCAATGTGGAGATCCTCTTTTTCATCAGTCTGAGATCGTTTATCAGGTGAAGTTTCGCTTTCCTTAGTGAGCGAACTGTTTCGTTCGTGCAGCCAACTCCACTGTGAGAGTGTCTGGTCTGTTTGACAGGAGCCTTCAGTCAGGTCACGAGTGTCAACATCTATATTGACACCAATGTCTTTTGTTTCTCTGACAGATGGTTTCTTTTCATATCTGGGTGTGGTAGCATTTCTGGGCGTGTTAGCAGCACTCCTGGGCGTGACAGCATCAGTCTGACTGCTGGATTCACAAACATCAGCTTCTGCACTGCTACTTGCATCTCTCGTCTTTGTGACACCAACAAGTTCTGTCTGGCATGTTTGTTCTAACGTCTTTAGACTCTCCATGCTGCTGCTGGCATTTCTAGTGTCCTTGAGAACCGCCATGTCTTCTGGGAACGTCTCTGTCTGACTTGTGATCTGAGACATCTGGAGACGATCTGTAAGGAATCTGCTCGTCCCTGGCTTTTGATCAGCTGTTTTGCTCTCCTCAGGTGTGTGCAACTGGTCAGTTTGACTTGTAGTGTCTGAAGTATGAGGACCCTGAATCCAACTGCCGGCGTCTCTTGTCATCTTCTTTTCAACGCTCATAGTACGAACAGCTTTGACTGTCTGACTCATGATGCCTGAAGTGAATGATCTTTCAGCGTCGCTGCTAGCATCTCTCATCATCTTGCTGTCAGCTGCCTTATCCGTCTGACTAAAGATGTCAGAGGTAAATGGTCTTTCAAAACTGCTGTTGGCACCTGTCAACCCCCAGTCAGCTGCTTCATCCTGGCTGAAAAAGTGTGAAGTACTTGGTTCATCAGCACTGTTGCCGGCATCTCGCATTACCTTCCTATCAGGCGTTTGATCTGTTTGACTATTACTGTCAGAAGTGTACACCTTACGCGTGCTGCTGCTTGCGTTCTTCATTTCTCTGTTGTTCTGGTTATACTCTTCTTGTCTGTGCACATGTACCTGTCTCAAGGCATTAGTGACATACCGTGGATTGACACTACTGCCATCATTTGTTTCTATTTTAACATACTCCTTTCCAGCATCAGCAAGACTTAAGCGATCCACACTGCTGCTGTCCTTGCTGGCCACAATCTGGGCAGCAGTATCCATGTACATGTACATCTCATCCGTTTGACGCAGGACATCACTTGGCTCCAAGTCATCTGTATCACAACCAGTCTCTCTTTTCAATTTGACAAAGGTAGCTTCTGTGATTCCATCATCTGTCTGGCATGTAATCTCACGTGAGCCTATGCCTTCCCTTGTGCTGCTGCTGTTGTCTTTCGATGCTCTGGAAACATATTTTTCTCCGTCGATTTCATCAGTCTGACATGTGAAATCTGATGACCTAAGATCATCAACAGGACTGCAGCTGCTGTCCCTCAGTGCCCTGCTGACAGGACCCTGTGCAACTGTCCCACTGGTCTGACACGTGAAATCGGATACTTCCAAGCTCTGCATGGGGCTGCTGCTACTTTCTCTTGTTGCGGTGGACACGAGATCCTCTGTGTCTATCTCATCAGTCTGACATGTGGTATCAGTTACACTCAGGTCGTCTGTAGTGCTGCTGCTGCTATCTCTTGTTGATTTGGAGACACGACTTTCCATGTTATCAGTTTGACATACAGTGTCTACTGACTGAAGGTCTTCCACAGGGCTGCTGCTGTTGTCTCTCATCTCCAGGGAAACAACAAAATTATCGACATCTGTCTCCTCGGTTTGACAAATGGTATCAGTTAATTTCAGATCATCCATTGTGCTGCTACTCGTTTCTCTCGTTGCTTTCAAGATACGAGTCTCTATGTCATCAGTTTGACAGGTAGTGTCAGATGGTTTCAGATCATCTACGGGGCTGCTGCTGCTGTCCCTCGTCTCTCTGCTGACCAGATCATCCATATCTACCTGGTCAGTCTGACAGGTAAAGTCTGATAAATTCTGGTCTTCTGTAGTGCTGCTGCTGCCATCTCTCGTTGGTTTAGCAACAGACGTCTTTGTGTCATCAGTTTGACACAAGGCATCAGACGACTCCAGGTCAGTCATAGGACTGCTGCTGCTTTCTCTGGTCTCTTTGTTAAGATTATCTGTATCTGCCTCGCTAGTTTGACATGTGGTATTTGTTAACTTACGATCATCAGAAGTGCTGCTACTGTTTTCTCTCACTGTTTTGGGAACAGGACGGTATGTGTCTGTCTGATCTGTTTGGGACACAGTGTCAGCTGACCGTAGTTCATGCACAAGACTGCTGCTATTATATCTCATCTCCCTGTACATAAGGTCATCTCTATAATTTTCACCTGTCTGACAGGTGGTGTTGGTCATATTCGTAGCATTCACAGTGCTGCTGTTGCTGTCCCTAACCATTCTGAGGGCAGAATTGCGTCTGGGAATCCCAGTCTGGTATGTATTTTCAGTCAGATCCTGGCCTTCCTCAGAGCTATAGGTGACGTCCTTGGTCAGCATACTGGCGGAGGTTCTTGCAGCTACGTCACCTGTCTGACAGGTCGAATCAACTAAATTACTGTCCATGCTGTTGCCAGTTGTCAGCATTCCTGTTCTGACATTACTGGCTGACACATTTTGTTTGCTAACTGATATCTCCATGAACTCTGTGTGTGTCTGCGTGTTGATCATCAGCAAATCTCCTAAAGAAGAGCCTGTCTGAGTTGAGGTATCGTTTACTTTGACCACAACGGACTGTGGTTCTGCAGGCATGCTGCGACCAGAAGATCCATTGGGAAGGACTTTTTCTTTATTCAGTGAATGTGGTTGTGTTCCTGTCTGCAATCGTGGCTGATGTTTTCCTGTCTGGTTTATATGCACAGCTCCAGAAACAGGAGCCTCGCCAGAGACTAGGACATTTGTTCTTGGACTGCTGAGGCTTCCCTGGGAACCATCAGATGACCAGCGTGATTGAGTTGAAAAAGTCTGTCGGAGGTTCTGAAGAATGTGGGTCGACTCCAGCATCATATTTGACAACTCAACCCACTGCTTGCTTTTAGGTGACAGGGGAAGTCTTCCTTGCTGTTGTCTGTAATCTGGATTCTCTCCTGCACACAATGAGCTTAAGTTCAAAGTCTCCAGGCTTCCCGTGCTCTGTGATCGTTTCATGGGACTGATGTGATCTGACTGAACGTCCTCAAAACTGATATCATTGCTAAAAGAATACCGGTGCCTCCTCGGGCTAATTTCTGTCTTTGTCTCTGTCTGTGACCCACTTTCATGGTGCTCTGGCTGTGTGCCAGGTGATCTGTATCTGAAGTATGGCTGACCAGTTTCTACTTCTATGACAGTTGGACTTACTTGTTCCATCTGCCTGTATTCAGCCTGACGCACACTTTCAGCTTCAGGAAACATCTGCTCTGGTTGGCTTTCTGCATAGGCTACAGGTCTGCTGGAAAAGAACTTCTCTGGTGAGGCCATGAACATGTACTGCTCGGAACGCTCAAGACTGTGTGCAGTACGAAACAATGCCGCCCTGATACTGGACCCTTCCATCTTGGTTACGTCAGTGTGGACTGATGTAGTGTTTGTATCAGTTCCGAATGAAGACAGTATGTCTTTCATAGGGGCAGTAAATGTTCCCTCTAAGCTAGCCTCAGAATCTGCACAGACTCGGGGAGGAAAGACGTGCTCGTCCAACTCATCGTCCTCAACAGCCGATGTACCAACATCCAGCAAACTGGCAGATCGCGATCGGTGAAACGGGATGTTTCGCTGAACACTGGTAGATGCTGCTTCATAGATGTTGTTCATGGATGCAGACTGTTCAGAGAAAGGAGGCATGAGCCTCTGGAAGTGTGCCTCATGAGGTATGTTGTCAGTGGACTGGCTGTAGGCGATCACACGCTCTGAACCTTCCGACGTGGTAAAGGAGCCACCCAACGCCCTAAACTTGGCTGCTTCCTCTGAACTTCTCTGGTCCATGAAAACAAAACAGATGCTGTCTGCAGAGCTGTCTGCTTCGTCTGTGTCTTCCTCCAATACAATTCCCTCCAGGCAGGCCAGGGATGCAGAACGATCCAACTGAAACACGAGAAAGAACCCTCGCATTAATGTTTTGTAGGTTTAGAAAAATATCAAAATATCAAAAATATCCACTTGTCAATAAACACAAAACCTTTACCCACCGATTTTGGTTATTATTAAATATGAAACGTGTCATTTACATATTTTTATTTCATGATTAATAATCAGTCACCATGTCAAACATGGTTAGCGCAACAGACTACTGCCTGGAGGTTCTAGATTCGAACCCTTATCAGCCTAAATAGCTGGAGATTTTTCGCCCTTGACCAGCTCTTACCTAGAACTGGGTATGCTATGGGTTCGTTGAGAAGACTGGTACCACATAGTCGAGTGTCACGCACTTAACGAATGTGTTACTGAGGATGTATCTCTTGACTCTGTCTAACGCAAGGATATACATGTATTAAAAAGTGTATGAAAGCCATGTTACACAGTCTCAGTCTGAATATAGAAGTCCATAGTATCATCACTATCATCCCCATTAGCGTCATCGCAGGATTGTTAAAAGTGTCCCAAATTTTGTGGCCCTTCATGCCCTGCTCTCGTGGTAAAGTCAGTTTTTGGTGAATTAGGTGGTATGATGGAAAGCCGAAATCTGTGACTTTGCTGAGGCGGTACAGAAGATGCAGCAGCCCACCCCCCAAAAATAAGACACACACACACACACACACACACACACACACACACACACACACACACACACACACACACACACACACACACACACACACACACACACACACACTGAAACATGAATTCATTCAAACAAGCAGCTGACCACTTTACCTGCCAGGTAGTTATCTCTTCTTCATCCTCTTCATTTGTGTACCGTCCATGTCCCAGATTGGAGATGGACATAGCCTTGCTCTGCAGCATCTTTTGCTGAGCTGCTGACAACCCTGCTGAATCTAAGTGTTCACATGTTTCAGACTGCAGTATGTCTTCCAAAGCCTCCTGCTCAGGCAATCCCATTCCAGCCTGCTGAAACAACTGGACTGTTTTCTCTGGAAGAACGAACTCTCCGGGAGATAGATTTCTATCTTGTCTGGAGGCAGGGCTCTGATAGCGATTGCGTCCCCTGTGCTGTCTCGGGCCCCAGCGTCTGGGAGAAGAACCGAAATTTCTGGCCATCTCATTGGATTTGGTCGAGGATCTAGCAGCCCGATGCCTGTGTGTGTCTGTTTGGACTTTTGCTCCTGTCACGGTCATGACTTCTGACATGGAAGTAGGGTTCGCATCTGTGTGTGACTTTCCAACAGCTGCAGTAGCATTGATGGCAGCAAGTTCTAGTTCCCCAGAGGACAGTAAGCTGCTTGAGCCAGTTTCTGAAGATTGTGAGAAACTGTTATTGCCCGTTTCTGAAGACTGTTGATGATGGTGGAAATCTTCCATCCGTTCTTCCTGACTACTGATATCAGCTGACAGTCCTGACAGGGATGGCAATGTGCTGCTGCCAAACTCAGATATTGTGCTGGTGATAGACAGGGCATCATACGGAGTACCATTGTGACTTGGTGCTGTACTCGCTGATTCCATCGGGCTGGCCACCTCAGATGACTGCATCTGTTTGTACCCAAAATCCGACAAACCAGCTGCAATCACACGCCTCACTGCTTGCTCTGAAATGCTCCTGGGAACTAAATTCATGCGCTGTTCTTGTGTATGAATTTTTGGATAGTTTTCAGAGGAATCCGTTTCAGAAGAATCCATTGAAGACCCATGTAGGGTCCCTCTTTCAGCAGATACCAGCCAGGCATGAGAAATCCCTTCACTTGAAGCACGAGGACGATGTGGAACAAAAGAAGCACTGCTATATTTGGTTGGGTGAAAATGTCCATCTATCCATTCCACAGCCACGCCATTTTGATCGTACGTCGATTCGCCGCCATCGGAATTCTCAAATCCATGTCTGGTGGTAGATGTAGTCAGATCTAATCCACTGGGAACTCTGGAAACCTGCATAATAAGTTTTGCTTCTTCCAGAAGGTTCTCCTCCAGGTTACTGCGATTCTGAGCAGCAGCTAATTCTGTCAGATCGCTCAAAGATTTTGTTCTTCTTCCATAGAAACCTTTCCCCCTTCTTGATGACAGCATATGTGAAATGTAAGCTGTGGGCCTCCAAGCTTGTTTCACAGACAGAAGACTCTCCACCACTCGTTCTGGGAAACGACCAGGGAGACTGAACAGATCATTAGTCTTTATGGGGACTGACAATGGCGCAAGGTATGATTTGGTAAACTGCAGTGTTGCCTCAGGATGAGACTTTTGTGCTGAAGAGACAGATCGTTTTGCCGCCTTCAAATTGCTCCCATTTGGCACTTGCTCGTGGGAAGAAGAGGTGGTATGGTTTTGTTGTGCAAAGGGTTCAGTAGGATGAGAACTGTTCGTTACAGGCACATCTTGGTGTGGAAGTACAGTGCGTGTTTTGGCAGACATACCAGAAGTGTAGGATAGCTTATGCTGACCTTCATCCGAGAAAGTCTGCCCTTGTTTGACAGTGCCGTTGATAATACTATGTCCTTCCTCAGGCTGATTTGTGTGGTTGCCTTTCCACTGGTAGTCACGGATATTTCCAGAATCTTCCAGTGTATTCTCCGTGAATTCCTCTTTGCTTCTTCCTGCCATGTGTTGTAAGACATGTGGATCGTCCATCTCTTCTCTCCATGCCAAAAACAGCTCTTGTGGACTCTGGGGAAATGCGCCATTATAGAACGGAGCGTCTGAGGACAGGCCCTCTGCTTTTCCATCCATGACGGGAATGCGGGAGCTGCGCGGTGATACTGACGTGGATTCCGTTTCCGTGAAGTCAGAACTGATGGCTGAGTCACTTAATGAGCGCACTCGTCGCTGCAGTCTTGCAATCTTGCGTTCCACCTGCAAGAGTCAGAGGTACAAGTATTACGATAAGCAGTAGGAAAGATGAGAATATATATTCTGTTCATGGTGGTCTTTTCTGCAGTGTATTGTGTGTGAACATTAATAAGTAACGCTTAGAACTGCAAATGAATACATTAATCAATCACACAACTGACAAACTATTCAACTGATCAACCAATAAACCACACTCGAGAAAATAACTGCGCAGGTGGCACAAAAACAGCAATATCAGTATGGAAAAAAGAATGAATTCCGAAGAACCTACTTTGTAATATCTTTAGAATTTCAGTTTTCAATGTGAAAGGGCGATTACAGTTATTTTCTTCACTGAAAAATATGAGTACTAGTTCTTCCATGAAAAACAAGAGTATTATGTTCACGTTACAAAGTACTGTTTCAACTATAGTAAATAAAGTGAGAGGGAGAAAAGATTAAAACTACCCACAGAAGATAATGGTAAGGCAGAAGATAAAACAGACACAGATGCCATGATATGTACTCTATATGTATTTGTAATATTTCGTTACAAACTGAAAGGATTCTTCTTGCGAACTAGTGCAGATCTGCCTAGGAAGAAATATTACCACAGCGCATAGTTTTTCATTTTATTTCTCTTTTTTTCCGTATCGGAGTATTACGTTTATATACGTAAGTAAAAATGTCACCACAATTTTGCAATTTTGCACAGAACAAATCTTTTGTTACCATGAATTTTTTTCTGTCTGCTAACTGCGTAATTCCAACGGAATCTCCCATGCAATCAGCTTATCATCTCATCCAAAATATTAGCACTGGGATCATCTTTCGAGATCTAGTCGAGAAGAGTAGAAATATCCCTATTCAATAAATGCGCTTATGGAATACACAAATAGCAATGATATGATAGTAAACATCGCAGGATAATTCTATCAGTCCGAAAGCAGTTCGATCTACTTTCCAAAAACGCATAAGCCCTCCCCCTGCACATAATCACAAAATTATATTTGTTTATAAAAAGCAGCTCACCTCCTGTTTCAGCACTTCCCGCATGGCCTCCATCTGTTCCTCATTTCCCACCAGTTGTCTGCCCACAGCGGCTGCCATGGCTGACAGGAGACTGAAGCCACCTCTGTCTGCATGGCTGTTGTTGCCATTGACAACACGCCCTCCTTCACCACCATTTACCACAGGTAGCAAACGGGACCGAGGTTGCTCATTGACTGATGCCTCCTCAGCAGATGGCACGGACGTATAGAACCGCTGCACCTGCTCAGCTGTTGACACTGTTGCAGGCCCGTGACCAGGATGCCCTCTTGGTGACTGCTGGGGTGTGCGGTAATCCGAAGACCCTGAACTACTCCCGGTGCTGAGGATAGTGGTGTCAGGGCTATAGAAGGCGTCATCAGTTCGTTGAGAACTATCAGATTTTAGTTGAAGTCGCCCTTCTAGACGGTCCGTGCTGGATGCTGGGCTAAGGTACTGACTTGAATGAACGCTGGATGCAGTGTCGTTATGGGATAAGGATGTAGACACCAAGTCAGATCGACTTTGAATCATGTCCTCTGGCAGCACGGCAGAGTGGTGTTCAACTGAAGTATCGCCAGAAACTGCTGGAATCTGTCCATTCTGTGATAAGTGTATCTCTGTTGAGCTAACATTCACAGAATGATGGCCAGGTGCTCTTTCTTCACTACTTACAGTGCTGTAGAATGAATCGTTAGGAGAACTGACAACTTCTCTTCCTGGTTCACGTTCCCTATCACCTAAGGTGTAGTGTTCATTCACAGTCTCTTCAAATACCTCTGTGTCTACCTCAACATCCTGACGACTCGTATGGTTTTTACCAGGTAGTAAGGCTTCTTGCCTGTAAGGGTCTACGGACGATGATGTGACATGGGAGCCCTGCTCTGTGAGCCGTATTTCATGCCTGTTCTGATACACCTTTTGACCTAAGTCTCCAATATTTTCATGATCTGTTATGTCCCTAGAACTGGTATGCTTCCTTTGTTCTGAATTTTTTAGTGCACTAATTGAGACTGATGATGGAAGTTCAACAGACGCAGAAGAACCAAGTCCACCTATGTGCAGCTGTGTCTTGTTGTGTTGAACAACTGATGCGACCTGTGTTGGGTCTTGGGCTGAACAAGGTTCCACAGTTGAAGTGCTGTGAGGATCTGAGACCTTAAGCCTGGAATGACACTCCTCATCAGTCAGATGACGCTCAGCTGAACTCTCTCTGTTCACACGGTCTCCTTGTCTGTCCTGCTCAAACTCCAGACTGCGACTTTCTGCGTATGTGCGCTCTGTGATGATAACACCATCATCAACACCTCCATCTTCGCAATCCTCTTGAAATATGACTCGCTCTTTGGTGACCGTCTCAAAGCAATCATCTTGCTGATGAGTGATGGTGTTTGTCATGTTGATGTTGATCACGTTTGGAACAGTACCAGCAGTACTTTCCACCGGACTGTTCCCTTCTCTATCTCTCAGTGTGTATGTTTTGTATTCTGTCTTTTCTACATTATACAGCACGTTGGTTTCGTCTCTGTTGATTGTAACTTCAAACCGTACATTTCCTTCGATGTCTGTCTGGGACTTATGAAAGGTTTTGTGTGTGGAGCTCTCCATCTGAAATGAGTCAACGTGCTGGTGAGGATCATGTCCGGAAGGATTTGTCGGTTGATCTTCAAGTTTGTTGTCGTCTGACGAACAATCCAGTTCCTCATTTAGTCCATATTTAGAATGCAGATCTTTTAGTTTGTCCTGGCGCTGGCGTTTTTCGGGAGAATTTAACCCGTCTCCTTTTGACTTTCGTCTTTGTGGAGGCCTGTCCGGACATTCTTCTGCCACTTTGGTATCATTTACCTGCAGTGTTTCTGGACAATTCCACGTATCTGTCGGGGTGATAGACAGTTTCCACGATCGGTGAGACTGTGCATGAAAGTTGCTTTCTTCTTGAATGTTGTCGGTACTGGACAGAGCTTTCAGAACTCCATCTGACACGACATGGTTCAGATCTCCTGCACTCATCACAGACACTGGAGCTTTGCTCATCACCACGCTGCCTCCCACAGTCTGCGTGCCTTCACTGGCTGAGCTGTTGCCATCTTCAGAACACAAAGACGCCATGGAAAGGCTCTGACCATGTCTCTGTTCACCACTTTCTCCTCCATCTTTGCCTTCATTTTCAGGATGGTTGAACTGATATTCGAAAAATGACACCAAGTCAGAAACGTGTATTTTTTCTTTTTCTGCCATGCTGGCTACTAGGTTATATTGGGCTGACTCGGTTTCAATCCCTTCTTCGCAACCCTGAAGATTGGATGTCAGCTGCTGGTAGATTGTCTGATGTCAGAGACTTGGGAAGTACAGGCTTCATGGCGCTCAGTGGAATGGGTCAAAGAGTCATCCGAATAGACGCTGTCATTTTCAGAAGTCACATATTCCTCAGAGCTGTGGCCCCGCCGTTTCTTGGCAGCCGTTTCTGATGGCTTGCTGGCTGGTCGACGACGTCGGCGGGACCCTGAGCTTGGTCGTGAAGAGGGGAGTGAATTGGTGCCTAAAACAGACAAATGTGTCCATAATAAGTTCTGGTTTTACACAGAAAATGGATTTTTAAAGTAGAGAAATAGCTATAGGCATGCAGGTATGGTAAGCATATGTAACAAATATGAGGATAATACATTAAAAGAAAAGAAAATTGTCAGTAGTGACTGTAACATTGTTCAGGAGATGGTTGTAATGAGAGTCATAATATACAATAACACACTTCTAAGCGTACAGATAGGAACACACCAAATGTATATTATGAGCAATGTCTTAATGTCCATGGACATTGACTGCTGATACAGTTTTATATTTTGAGCTACTGTGATTCAAATCTTATGTATATTCAATGAAGTTTAGGTACTCGTGACTATCCAGTGGAAGACCTTATAGCGAAGGTATCCTCAAAACGATTCTGATCATTGACAACTTAAGAGATACATGTCCCTACAGGTATGATATATTGGTCAAGAGACAGACAGAAATACACAGAGAGACAGACAGACGGACAGAGACAGAGACAAAAACAGTGACAGAGACAGAGACAGAGACAGACAGAGACAGACAGACAAAGAGAGAGACACACACAGAGAGCTCAAAACGTCAAATCACTCTATGACTCAAGGGCATTAGGTCCCACGGGACTACAGCTAATCCTTATTACATTACAACATAGTATAAGCATATGAGAGGGGGGGAGATAAAAGAGAAAGACAGACAGACAGACAGACAGACAGAGAGAGAGAGAGAGAATCCCTCGGATTCTCAAGATAAAAAATTCAGAACATAAAAAAAAACCCATCCAAGTCTGAATCACACAGAGAGACTTCCTAAGCCCAAAATGGCAGTGAACCGACTAATCACTCGCTTGCTCAATCAATCAATACAACTTTCTCATCTATTTAACTTCCAAACAAAAACACTTCACTTGGAATGATGCATACAACTCACCTGACGCCAGCGAATCGTCAGAGAAGTGTTCAGCATGGTCCGAGTCAGAGCCTTTCAGCACGCGCGTATGCTGACGACGTTTGCCACGCTTGCTCGTGTTGCTGCTATTGTGCGTAGCTGCTGACCCAGTGTTGTTGCTGGTGGCGCTGCTGACCCCTTGAGCCGTTCCTGTCGCTCTGAAAAAATCAATATAAATATGATTCTTGGGACATGTCATAACCGACACTCGTGCTTGTTTCTTGCTGATGATGTTAAAAGCAACACAAATGACAAATTAATTGACAATGCTTGTTGTTGCTGTTGTTTTGTTTCTATTGTAGTTGTTGTTAAAAGCAATATAACCAGAATCATACTGGGAATTATGGTTCGCAAAACTCGCTGTTCTGATTTGTGTTGTTGTTGTTGTTGTGTGTTGTTGTTGTTGTTGTTGTTGTTTGTTGATGATGATGATGATGATGTTGTTGTTATTGTTTGTTTTTTTAAAGTCCAGCTCTTTCCAGAATTTTTGCTACCATTGACTAACTGACTGACTGATTGAGACTAACTGTTTCAGACTAACTGATCTAATTAATTGATTGATTGACTGATTAATGAACGCTATATTTGTCGATTGATAAAGTGATCAAATGGCCATTATCTCCTGAATATAATAAATAGAATGCCCCCACCCAGTGAATCCATTAGCATGTGTTGGTAAGTATCTGTATGTGTGTTCATGAGTGTGTGAATCAGAGAAAGAGAGAGGGAGAGACAGACAGACAGACAGACAGACAGACAGACAGAGACAGAGATACAGAGAGAGAGTACAAGATTAGTTAAACTAACAATATATGCTTACTGGATCGAATTGAAATATGTGTGTGCGTGCGTACTTATAATCTACAGTGATACATGCGTGCTTGTAGTCTACAGTGATAGTATGCGTGCTTGTAGTCTACAGTAATACATGCGTGCTTGTAGTCTACAGTGATACATGCGTGCTTGAAGTCTACAGTGATACATGCGTGCTTGTAGTCTACAGTGATACATGCGTGCTTGTAGTCTACAGTGATACATGCGTGCTTGTAGTCTACAGTGATACATGCGTGCTTGAAGTCTACAGTGATACATGCGTGCTTGTAGTCTACAGTGATACATGCGTGCTTGTAGTCTACGGTGATACATGCGTGCTTGTAGTCTACAGTGATACATGCGTGCTTGTAGTCTACAGTGATACATGCCTGCTTGAAGTCTACAGTGATACATGCGTGCTTGTAGTCTACAGTGATACATGCGTGTTTGCAGTCTACAGTGATATAATCATGTGTGGTGGTTTAAGTGAGGTGTGCGTATGGAGTGTGTTGCTTAGAGCATGTATATGTTAATACTTATAGATATGCATATGATGAATGTGTGAGTATATGTAGACAAATATGTTTAAACAAAAACATCTATACATCTTAATTCCAAGATCATTTGTAATGTGTATTATTCGATTTCTTGCTAAAGCCTCACTCTATCAAGTTAATTTTTGAATAAAAACACGTTTTTACACAAAATAGAAAAAAAAAACCGCTATCATTGCCGTCATCACCATCATCATAAGAGCGTAACTGGACCTTTATATGTACACCTTGTAAGCAGACAGATGGAAGGTAAATAGACAAAACAATATGCTTAAATAGCAAGGGTCGGAAAGCAAACATCGCTGTCTATATGTGCATAACAAAAATGCGTAGATCTCTCTGTACAGACGTTATTGAGTGCGAGTGCGAGCCTGATTTTACTGTTGATCACGCCTAGAATTGTTGGATTTTCAGGTTTAGTTTTAAATGCAGCAAAAACCAGAAAAAACAAACTCCTTCTATACTTTGCGTGAAGAGAGTAAATGATATATCAAATGAAAGAAAAAGAAAGAATGAGGGGAGGGGGTATTCAAATCAAGAATAGGAAGATAAGTGAAAACCATTAGATCTCTCCCAAACACTGCCACCCTGGGAGGTTGTGTGTGTGTGTGTGTGTGTGTGTGTGTGTGTGTGTGTGTGTGTGTGTGTGTGTGTGTGTGTGTGTGTGTGTGTTTGTCTCTCTTTCTCTGTCTGTCTGTCTGTCTGTCTGTCTGTCTGTTTCGGGAAGGATTCACTGATCTCGGATAATTCCATATGACCTCCACCCATATCTGGCAGCAATTACCCGACAGAGTCTTGAAAAAACAAAAAAACAATGGCCCTCCCAAGGGTCAAACCAGCGACCCCTGAGTCAAGAGCATGGTGCTCATGAATTATGCTAACGGGTCACTAAAAAGAAAGATCATGGTCCATCTGAGAGTTGAACCCACAACCCCTGCGTTATCAGCTATGCCTTCTAACCATCTAAACTAATACGCCACCGAAGGGAAAACTGCTGTAACGAACATCGTCAATAACAGCAAAAATTAGAAAGCAATCAATCACAAACTGTCCGCCATGTTATCAGTCACTGACAAAGGAGCAGGGGAAACCTATCTAAAACTAGGCGAACACCACCACACTGATCTGGAGCATTAAGATGGGCACCAAAGCAGGCCAGTTTTTATGTCGTGGGTTGTGATTGAACTCGAGAGCATAGCTCTGTCAACAGAGCAGACAACCCGTGAAATTACAAACAAAACAAAACAAACAAAAAACGAACAGTGTCCGTTAATTAAAGTCGTCAGACACTGAACACCAACAACACGGTAAGCTAATCAACTTACGGCAAATAATCAGCAGTCATGAACAGAATGACGTCAATCGACTTAACACCCTTTCGTCAGAGACAAAGGTATAGAAAATGGTCAGACCATGACATTTTCCCTTTTATAAGAACACAATGTAGGCTACACAGCTGGACAAGAGGCGTAATTCAGAGACAGAAACATAATTTCTTCTTTTATGGTCATATAGTGGAACAGATAACTGTGATAATCG
>CM060308.1:54975955-54993455 GCA_030674185.1 Monoplex corrugatus
GTCGTCACCACTGCCGTATCCCCCATACAGCATCATCTACTTCGTAAATACAGTGCATGCAATTTTCCTCTTTAAACTTAAAAATAAAACAAAACATTTTATCTTTGAAATATTCAAGAATCAATAGTTTTATTGGTCCATTCCAAAACAGCAAGAAACTTGTCTGTGTGCATGTCAGTGTCATATCATGATACACACTCACACACGTACATACACAAAGACAGAGAGAGACAGAAAAACAGACAGACAGACAGAGACATACAGACACACAGAGAGAAAGAGAGAGAGGGTGAGTGAGAGAGAGAGAGAGAGAGAGAGAGAGAGAGAGAGAGAGAGAGAGAAACACACAGAGACACACACATACACACACATAAAGCGAGAGAGGCAGACAGACAGACATACACGGAGATAGAGACACACACACAAACACACACACACGCGCGCGCGCGCGCGCATGCGCACGCACACACACACAGATAGACAAACAGACAGAGAGAAAGAGAGAGAGCTTTGGAGAAATAGCAATAGCCGAAAATTACTAGGTCTCGTACAGATGAGGAGATTCCGAGCATGAACAGGGTGTAGCATTTTTCTACGAAAAGAAGCGGTTAGAGTGGTCATCAGCTGCACTCTCACCTCAAAGCAGAATGATATGATTCGAACCTCTGATCCGCTAGGCCTCATAGCATCATATCATACAGATGAAGAACTGGACAACAATATAACGAAGACTCCAAAGAAAGACACTCTTGCAGTGCTCAGAGACTGGAATGTCAATTTTGACTTGACACCTACAACAACTGTTTCGGAACAGCGGGCTAGTCTGGTTTGGGAAAAACAAATGACTGACGTCTCAGACTCTTTGAATCACCAGGAGTCATCGTCTCACCATAGCTACCAGCCTTCAATCGCAAAGAAACCCAAGACAACAACTTGGCATACTCCACTCGTCAGATAGACTACAGTCTAACAAGCACAATGTGTTAAATCCAGTATCAAAAAGGCAAAGGCAAGATCATTCCTAAGGGCAGATAGAGGCAATGATCATGACCTTGTCTTTTCTAGCCCAACGTTGGCTTTGAAGATTATGCGCTCTCCAAATGGTACTTGCATGTGATCTGAACTTGAGGTGCTGAGTTTGCATGCGATCTGACCTTGAGAAGCTGAAGCATCCGGGGTTGCAGAAATCTCCCAGGTCCAAGCGGGTGGAAAGTTTACAACGTGACATTTCAATATTGCCAGCTAGGACTAAATTCGAGATATCAGATCTCGAATCCACCGGTCTGTTAGGTGAGTCAGCCAGCTTGCAAGGGATATTTAAAGCAGAAGAGCAAGTGTGAGGAAATTGGCGTTACATGCGAACATGAAATTCAGAAACGGATCTTAGAAAACACCCTATGACCGCTTTTTTCGTGATCTTGAGAAATCCTTGTGGGTCAAAGATTAATTGTGTTGACAAGCGCAGCGTCGAGACTGTACTGCAATCAATGGCGGGCTAAAGGTTAATCGGTTTAGAGTTAAGGGTTAATTGATTCAGTGAGCGGGAAATATTTATAAGGTTAATTGATTCCGTGAGCACAAAATATTTATAGGGATGGGAGGAACGTGAGGAAATGAGACTCATGACTTCATGACTATGCCCAGCCTGCAGTAAGACCAGCGGATTAGTTGGTGCCCTTCTGATGACCCCCAAGAAAATAAGGTCAGAAATAGGCAATCTCTCTCTCTCTCTCTCTCTCTCTCTCTCTCTCTCTCTCTCTCTCTCTCTCTCTCTCTCTCCACACACACACACACACACACACACACACACACACACACACACATCCGAAATCTCACAAAACTATCCTCTGCATAACCATTTAGCGTAAAGACTTCTGTATATTCTTACTACAGGACTTTGTTTGTTCGTTTGTTTGTTTGTTTGTTTTGTTTTGTTTGTTTGTTTTACTTGGTGTCTTTGTTTTGTTTTGTTTATTTGTGTGAGAGAGAGAGAGAGAGTGTGTGTGTGTGTGTGTGTGTGTGTGTGTGTGTGTGTGTGTGTGTGTGTGTGTGTGTGTGTGTGTGTGTGTGGTGTGTGTGTGGGGTGTGTGTGTGTGTATTGAAATATGCACAGATTATGTTTCCATATTCGGTCATTTAACATTCAAGAGCTGGAAGAAAATGAGCACCCATATTTACCTGTCTTCCTTGTAACATTTTTTTACCTCTCTCTCTCTCTCTCTCTCTCTCTCTCTCTCTCTCTCTCTCTCTCTCTCTCTCTCTCTCGCCTATCGATGAGTCAAGTTACCCCCCTCTCCCCCCTCTCTCTCTCTCCTATCGATGAGCAAAGTTCCTTATCCCCCCTTTTCTTTCCTCTCTGCCTCCATCCGTTCCCACACCATCTGCCAGTATTTCCCAATTTCTTCCCAAACCTGACCAGTCCGTACACTCCATGACCCCTTGTTTACCATCAGGACAGAATACAGACAGAATCGATTGCACGCGCGCACGGGACATGACCTTGGTGTTCTGAAAGAACTCACCAAGCATTTAGCATACGCTAACCATTATCTCCCGAAGTATCAATACTACTTCTGCTACTACTACCACCACTACTGCTAATAACAATAATAATTACAATTATTATCATTATTATCAATCTTACCATTAGTACTATTATTATCGAAACGAATCACTAAAACTACCACCACCAGTACTACATGTACTACAACAATTACTACTGCTGCTGCTGCTGTTACTAAAGGAAAAAGAAGAACAACATCAGTACCATCACCATCACCCACAGCCACCACCACAACATCAACACCAACAACAACAGCGACAATAACTGCACAGATAGATTTTACCGGTAATTGGCACACCTCGATTGGCACATCTCGATTGTCAAGATCGAAACCAAGCGGCTCCCTCATGCGGACAAGAAAATTATACATCACACCAGTCCATGCTAGGAATACCGATTCGTGCTTTCCCACTGCATTAACGACTACGAGCTGTCATGTTCAACAGACAATGATTCATTTCGTGCCAAACGGATTTTACTGCTGCTTGTTGTTATGCATGTTATCTTTTTTTTCTGAAATAACGTAAGTAGATACTTAGAGATGAAATTTTTTTCTTTAAGTGTAGAATACATGCATGTATTCGATCAAAGGGGTGTAAAGAATGAACTGAATTGTATTTTCCTTACTGAAGACTCCAAGAAAGTTACTCAAAATGGGTTTCTGCTCATCGATCTCCTACCCCTCATCTCTTTCTTATTATGTATTCCTCATACAAATTCAGAAATCGTGGTTTCTCTAAGAATTTAAAGCTGAGTACAGATACTACCACACACACACACACACACACACACACACACACACACACACACACACACACACACACACACACACACACACACACACACACTCACTCACATACACACACACACACATGCACGCACGTAGGCAAGCACGCACACGTACACACGCACACACACACACATACACACACACACACACACACACACACACACACACGTGCTTTTACTGTCAATACGCTCTACCTCTAGTTTGCTGTACATAATTATATTAATCAAAGGGACTGCTTGAGTTCACGTGTACCAGCACCAGAAATACGTGAAAATTCACACAAAGAAGTCTCACTTAATATATATGAAGCAAGTCAGGTGCAAACATTTTGCCTTTTAATCATTAATGCTACTTGGTCCACAAATTGTGCAAGTTTTTATTTCATCGATAATGCTAGATGTTCGATTATGCTGAAGGTTATTCTGTTTTCATGTTTCTGATCCCACACACGTAAACCGATTTGGTGTCGAAACGTAACGAAAACATGTTTCCTAGTCATAGGGAAATATATATGCGAGGTTTTCTGGTGGTTTATGTATAGCATTAGCCGTGGATACGTACATCTGAATAAGCAATGCCTGTGGTTTGAAGTTTGCCTATACTTTAACGAGTATTTTTAATATGGTCCATAGTCAATTTTCCTATGTGTTTCTAGTTTGTCTATATATTTTAATGAGTATCTATAGTACTGCAGTGTCTTTGGTAAATTTTCTTGTGCCATGTTATTAGTCTAGTCCAGAGTCTTTGGAGTATATTTTATAGGAAGCATACCCTATTCTAGTCTAGCCAAAAGCCTCACACAAAAGATGTATGCCCTATTCTACTCTAGCCAAAAGTCTCTAAAGTATACTACATAGTGTGTACACCCCATTCTAGTCAAGTCTCTAACGTATACTACACAGGTTGCACGCCCTATTCTACTCTAGCCAAAAGTCCCTAAAGTATACTACTTAGTGTGTACACCCCATTCTAGTCTAGTCAAGTCTCTAACGTATACTACATAGGTTGCACGCCCTATTCTACTCTAGCCAAAAGTCTCTAAAGTATACTACATAGTGTGTACACCCCATTCTAGTCTAGTCAAGTCTCTAACGTATACTACATAGGTTGCACGCCCTAATCTACTCTAGCCAAGTCTCTAAAGTATACTACATAGTGTGTACACCCCATTCTAGTCTAGTCAAGTCTCTAACGTATACTACATAGGTTGCACGCCCTATTGTACTCTAGCCAAAAGTCTCTAAAGTATACTACATAGTGTGTACACCCCATTCTAGTCTAGTCAAGTCTCTAAAGTATACTACATAGGTTGCAAGCACCATTCTAGTCTAGCCAAAAGTCTCTAAAGTATACTACATAGGTTGCAAGCACCATTCTAGTCTAGTCAAAAGTCTCTAAAGTATACCACATAGGTTGCACGCCCCATTCTAGTCTAGCCAAAAGTCTCTAAAGTATACTATATAGGTTGCACGCCCCATTCTAGTCTAGTCAAAAGTCTCTAAAGTATACTACGTACTGTGTACACCCCATTCTAGTCTAGCCAAAAGTCTCTAAAGTGTACTACATAGGTTGCACGCCCCATTCTAGTCTAGCCAAAAGTCTCTAAAGTGTACTACATAGGTTGCACGCCCCATTCTAGTCTAGCCAAAAGTCTCTAAAGTGTACTACATAGGTTGCACGCCCCATTCTAGTCTAGCCAAAAGTCTCTAAAGTGTACGTTACAGGGTGCCTGTCCCATTCTAATCTAGCCAAGATTCTCCAAAGTATATGTTATAGGATACCTGTCCCATTCTAGTCTAGTCAAGGGTCTCTTAAGTACACTTTAAGGATGCACGCTCAATTCTAGTCTATCCAAGTCTCTAAAGTAGGCGCACGTGCCATTTCAGTCTAGCCAAGAGTCTCTAAAGTATAGGTTATAGGTGCCGGTCTCATTTTAGTCTAGCCAAGAGTCTCTAAAGTATACGTCATAGGGTGCCGGTCTCATTTTAGTCTAGCCAGGAGTCTCTAAAGTATATGTTGTAGGGTGCCTGTCCCATTTTAGTCTAGCCAGGAGTCTCTAAAGTATAAGTTATAGGGTGCCTGTCCTATTTTAGTCTAACCAGGTGTCTCTAAAGTATATGTTGTAGGGTGCCTTCCCATTTTAGTCTAGCCAGGAGTCTCTAAAGTATATGTTATAGGGTGCCTGTCCCATTCCAGTCCAGCCAGGAGTCTCTTAAGTATAAGTTATAGGGTGCCTGTCCCAGTTTAGTCTAGCCAGGATTCTCTAAAGTATACGTTACAGGGTGCCTGTCCCATTTTAGTCTAGCCAGGAGTCTCTTAAGTATACGTTATAGGGTGCCTGTCCCATTTTAGTCTAGCCAGGAGTCTCTAAAGTATACGTTATAGGGTGCCTGTCCCATTTTAGTCTAGCCAGGAGTCTCTAAAGTATACGTTATAGGGTGCCTGTCCCATTCCAGTCCAGCCAGGAGTCTCTAAAGTATACGTTATAGGGTGCCTGTCTCATTTTAGTCTAACCAGATGTCTCTAAAGTGTACGTTATAGTGTGCCTGTCCCATTGTAGTCTAGCCAGATGTCTCTAAAGTATACGTTATAGGGTGCCTGTCCCATTCCAGTCCAGCCAGGAGTCTCTAAAGTATACGTTATAGGGTGCCTGTCTCATTTTAGTCTAACCAGATGTCTCTAAAGTGTACGTTATAGTGTGCCTGTCCCATTGTAGTCTAGCCTGATGTCTCTAAAGTGTACGTTATAGGGTGCCTGTCCCATTGTAGTCTAGCCAGATGTCTCTAAAGTATACGTTATAGGGTGCCTGTCCCGTTGTAGTCTAGCCAGACGTCTCTAAAGTATACGTTATAGGGTGCCTGTCCTGTTTTAGTCCAGCCAGGAGTCTCTAAAGTATAAGTTAGAGGGTGCCTATCTCATTCTCACGGTTATACTAATATAACTGTACGCGCTTACACTCTTCGACACCGCAGCACGTCAATATTGTTTCACTGACTGTGACTCCTTGTGCGTGTGGCTGTCTATTGGTGTGACTACGAAAACTATGTACAATATTACTATTAGTGTGACTATAAAAACTATGTACATACTGGTGTGACTATAAAAACTATGTACATACTGGTGTGACTATAAAAACTATGTACATACTGGTGTGACTATAAAAACTATGTATATACTGGTGTGACTATAAAAACTATGTACAACATATCGACTGATCATGAATAACTATCACCTAGGAGGTGTGGTAACAGTTCCAATGCAAGATAAGTGCTGACATCAAAACTATACTCTCTCTCCCTCTCTCTCTTTCTCTCTCTCTCTTTCTCTCTCTCTCTCTCTTCTCTCTCTCTTTCTCTCTCTCTCTCTGCATATATATATATATATATATATATATATTTCTTTCTTTCTTTCTATCTATCTATTGTTTATCTTATAAGCTTATACTATAGACATAACACATTAAAACATTTATACTCTGTGTCTGTTTCTGTCTCTATCTCCCCCCCCCCCTTCCCTCTCTTTCTTTCCCCACATACTCGTACACGCAGACGCCAATACACATACGCACACACACATACACACACACACACACACACACACACACCACACACACAACACACACACACACACACACACACACGCACGGAGACACACGTACACACACACGCGCACACACACACGCGAGCACGCACATCCCTCAAATGTTGTCAATTGTCTTGCGCTCATTCACTTTCTTGCTCTATATACCTGTATTCATTGTACCTTTACCTCCAACAGAATCACCAAACATATAAGGAAAATCCACCACAAAAGCACATAACCTCATAACGACTTGTGTCAAACTAACAAACAAAAACTTCATTTCAATGATATATTCAACAAATCGAATATTTTCAACAGACCTCGCAATACAACAGCTGTCAACACGAAACCAGAAGCCAAGTTTTCCAGTAACACCAAACCAAATCCTATTAATCTGTTACACAGTCCACTTAATCTGTTACACGGATTATCAGATCGAACAAAAATCACATATCGTGTGTACTTGCCAAAATACTGATCCGAGTTGCGCTGCGTAATCTGCGAAACACTTTCTCTGCTCGCTACCTGGGCGAATGCAAGATTTGACTATACATTGGGTAATGGGCTCCCAAACAAACGCAAAAGTGTTTCGCGACACCTTCAAAAATCAGTGTGCGACAGTGGCATAGAGCCAAGTTTGGGGCGAGGTGGTAATGAGGGGTGGGGAGTGTGACCACGAGGGACTTGAGGGCCAGGTTTGGGGCATGTTTGGTGGGGTGGGGGTGGGGGAGGGGGGACTAGAAGGGACTGTGGTATCTTGATCTATTTCTGTTGAGGGGTTCGATACGCCTCGCCCCTACTGAACTCGTTGTGCTTTTTTAAGTTCACTGACTGAAAACAAAAATTACAAGAGCACACACATACACAGACAGAAAGGGAGAGAGAGAGAGACAGAGAGACAGAGAGACAGAGAAAGAGAGACAGACAGACAGACAGACACACACACACACACACACACACACACACACACACACACACACACACACCACACACACACACACACACACACACACACACACACACACACACACACACACACACACACACACACACACACACACACCACAGACACACACTCACTCCTCTACACACATTTTTGCCGCCCATTCACATCTAGTGTGTTTTACAATGTAACGACGACATAACGCTTCTCCGGCTGGCGTATCTCCATTTCTCATTGCTGAACAGAACATTGACTTTATTTTTCAAACTTACGTCCGCTCACAATTTTTCTAATGGTGAACCTTTGGAGCACTCGGAATCTTGCTATATGGATTTATACGAAAGCCTTCGACACAAACTGACGAAAAACACGTCGAATGCTTTTCTGCCTTTCGCAAATGCAATCCCAGTGAGCTGTCCCCTCCCTCTGCCTCCCAAATAGGGCCATGCACATATTCGTGATTTTCTGTCTTCATCTTCCGACCAAAGCATGGTAAGTAAAAAATAAATCAAGAAATGAATGAATGAATGAATAATGAATAATTGAATGAATGAATGAATGAATGAATGAATAAAAGTTCATTCAAAGACAACTGAAAAATTGCTGCTGATGCACTGTCCACAGTTAAAAAAGAAACCAGCCATGTTCATTATAAAGTTCACACATCTGCGAATACCCAATGCAAGGCATCTACTGTTGAAAATATCGCACAGCAGAAGAATTCTTGGCTACACTTTCTTTCCAGAATCATTTTCATCACAAATATTGGCGACACCATTCAAGCTTAAGCATATACGACTGCCTCTGATGCCCCAAATCGTCTAAAATTTGGATAAGATTAACTGAGAAACAGAAATGTGGCGTCGAGTGTTACCCCCTTCCCATTTACATAAGATTGCATCTATTCATTTTAACCTTTTCTGTTTTGTTAGTTATTTTATCTTTGATATGAAAATTATCCATTTCCTGATGTAATCAATTACTGACATTTTGATTTACTTATTTATTTATTCATTCATTCCTCTATCTATTTACTATTTGGTTTATGGATTTATTATTGCTTTTACGTCTATCAATGATGATTGCTGAACGCACGGGATAAAAACAGGACAGTGGAAAAGACGTACTCGTTCAACAGTATTTGATCTGTATCTCCCTCCCTCCATCCACCACCCATCTGCATGGAACGATCGAACACAGTTTCACGGTGATTTAAACAGATCGAGTTCCATTGACAAGGTCTGCTGCATTAGTTATCACATACCACGACAAGCGGAGATTCGGAGAAAGGGATGGAAGGAAATCGAATTAAAATAACTTGTTTGACTAATACGTTCATGATTAGTTAACACTGATTACCACTAATGGTATAAATAGGTAAGCACAAGCCGTTTATATTGTAATTAAAACAACAACAACAACCGCTATTGCACTTTTTTTTTAAATCATCGTACCTATGGAATTTGTATTGTGTAGTTTAAGAGGGGTTCATTGCACTCGAACGGTTCCATGTCTGTCCATTCGAAACCTATTGAAAAGGGAAGGTGCTGGCATAAGGCGGATGGGGGGGGGGGGGGTGGGGGGTGGTGGAGGGGGTAGTACCTATCAAAGACTTAGATGTCACCACCAGAATGACTGAAACATTAAGATAAGCATCAAACAGGACACACACACACACACACACACACACACGCCACACATACATGTACACACACACAATTTGTGTGTATGTGTGTGTGTGTGTGTGTGTGTGTGTGGGGGGGGGGGGTGTTTGTGTGCAGATCCTGCAAAATGTTTCTACGATTCCACGTTACTACTACAAACTGACTGAATAGTGTGCATCTGCATTATTTAAAAGTAAACCATTATGCAACTGACGCCAATGATGATGATGATGATGATGACGACGATGATGATGATGATAATGATGATGGTGATGATGATGATGATGATGATGGTGGTGGTGGTTATGAAGATGATGATGACGGTGATAATGATAAATACTAACAGTAATTATAATATGATGATGACGATGATGATAACAACAATGGTAATAAGAATTATTATGATTATATGTTAATGAGAATAGTAACAATGATAATACTAGTAGTATTAAGTATTCTTATCATTATCATACTGTTATCATTATTATCATAATCATCATCAGTATTAGTGACATATCATTATTAGCATTATAATTATCAACAATATTATTGTTATTAATACCATTAGTATCATCAATATGATAATAATAACAGTCCATGTCGGAGAATGCTCGTTGTACTTTTTGTCTATAAAAATTGGGGGGAGGGGGATAGGCAAGGAGTGGAGGACTGTCACGTCAATACGTCAATCGGATACGCATACCAATAAATCAATGTACATAGCTCATGAAAAATAACAACAGATCATAGCTTGAAATTAGAAATAGGTAATGGTGATACTACCTGATAAATATATTCTTTCTATCATATCACCACTAATGACAATTTTCACAATACAAAAACGATAGCGCTGAAGACATAATAATGACTGATGCCATCGAAAGCAACAAAGAACTCTTGCGCAATCGTATCATCTTCAAGGATGAAACGGGTTGCGTGACAACGCTGTTTTATGTCTGTGATCTGATATGCATTATCTAAAGCTACCGATCGATATGCTGACATTTTGTCCAGTGTCAATGATCGACATCAGCACGGACATTTTTAGTTTGCTTTGATATTTACACAGACTTTTTATCCGATATGCTAGCTCTTATAAATCGAACAGAGGGATATTCTGTCTGTGTGTGTGAGAGTTTTTTTCTTTCGTTTTGTTTTGTTTGTTTGTTTGTTTGTTTGTTTGTTTGTTTGTTTGTTTGTTTGTTTGTTTGTTTGTTTGTTTATTGTTTGTTTGTCTCCCTTCCTTGTTTTGTGTGTGTGTTTGTGTGTGTTTCTGTATTTGTGTGTGTATCTCTGTATATTTGTGTGTGCATGCGTATGTGGAGAGGGGGGGTCCGTTTAATAGTGTTTGTCTGTCTCTCCGACCGAAAAACAAAATGTAGCTATTTGCTGATACTTCGAAGCAGTTCTTGGCTAGATTTTTACCATTTCGGATCTCAGATCCACCTAGTGAGGACCACAAAATTATAACTTAACTAAGCATGGCCCAATTACTATTATTACTGTCATCATCATGATTTTGCGCTCTGAGAAACAATCAAATGAAACTGGATCACCCACGTCGTCTCAGCTCTCAGCTGCTTATTACGAACGGATATGCGTCTAATTTACAACAGCACAGATGTACAGCAAAGCAAAAAAAGGAAAGTGAAAATTGTTAACATGGTTTGAGTTCCACGGCTCTATCTGTGTCTCTCTGTCTGTCTCTTTCTGTCTGTTTGTCCGTCTGTCTATCTGTCTCTCTCTCTCTCTCTCTCTCTCTCTCTGTGCCTCTCTCTCTCTCTCTCTCTCTCTCTCTCTCTCTCTCTCTCTCTCTCTCTCTCTCAAACAAGACCAAAACAAATTTGACAACCAGGTCTGTCCTCCCTACCAGCGGCGTCGTTGCTTGACATGAGCTCCTTTACATTTTTTTCACCGACAATATCCAAACAGACAGCTTCGTGTGACTGAGCTTCACCGAAAGTGTGTGTGTGTGTGTGACGTGTGTTAACAGTAAACAGCGTGCGGATAGCAGCACGGCATGATATTCGTTTAAATGCTAACTGATTGCTGTTCACTGTGAAATGTATATATACTGTAGTCAGTTGAGAATCAGGAGCGACGAGTAAAGACGAAGAAGCATTGCCCTGTCTTCCGAGTTGGCTGTAGAAAGAACGAAACATGGTGTCAGAAGTGGGATTACGAACTCTAACAAAAATCCAGAATAGTGAAGACTAAAGTTCAACCATGGAAGATGAACAAGAAGAGAGAAAAGCCAGTCGACGACATGCCAAGATTCCCTTGCCTCCTAAACTTGATGTGAATGGAGGAAACCTGCAGAGCAGCTGGAGGAAATTCAAGAGGCTTTGGGACAGCTATGAAATTGTGACAACACAGACAAAAGAAGACTCAACATACAGAACAGCAGTTTTTCTTTCTTGCATCGGGCTGGATGCTATGGACATCTATGAAGGATTGGCATTTGCTAATGAAGCTGAAAGAAATGACATTGACACTGTTCTCCAGAAATTCGAAGAATACTGTGTGGGTTCAACCAATGAAACTTACGAAGCATTCAGATTCAACTGCAGACATCAAGCAGCAGGAGAATCTATTGAACAGTTTGTAGCAGAACTGCGGAGACTGATCAAGACCTGTAACTATGGTACACTGGAAGACAGACTGTTGAGAGATCAAATCGTACTGGGTGTACATGATGAGACTGCGATCAAAATTACTGGAAGTGCGACAGCTGACGTTGACTGCATGTATTGATATGTGCAGAGCGCATGAATCAAGTCAACATCAAACCGTCCAAATGATGAGAAAAACGCAGGACACGCAGGAAGTCCAAGCTTTCAAAGAAAAGAAGACAGCAAAGCAGTATAGCAAAGGAAACAAACCAGAGTACAGAGAGAAATGCGGATATTGTGGTGGAAAGCACCCAAGAGCAAAAGAGAAATGTCCAGCATTTGGAAGAAAATGCAAAGCTTGTGGAGGAAATAATCACTTTGCTTCATGCTGCAGAACACCCAAGAAAAATCAAAAGAAAACAAGAGTTTGGCACTTCGAAAAAGAAGAGACCGACACTGAAAGCAATAATGAAATCCTCGGGATCGAAGACAAAACCAGAAAAAAGGAGAGAAACATACGAGCAAAAATGCTGATAAATGAGATGTCGGTAACATTTCTTCTTGACACAGGTGCAACAACAAACGTGATGTCTGAGGGCCTGTACAGAGAAGTCACAGGAGATGAAAGAAAGTCTGACCTGCAAGAGACGAAGAAGAAGCTGGTGATGTTCAACGGAACAGAAATGAAGCCTGTGGGGGAGATAGTGCTGCGAGTGAAAAACCCCAAGAACAGAAGGAAATACAAAGTCAACTTCGCGATCACCAAAACGGACTGTAAGTCAGTACTGGGACTGAAAGCTGTGCAGCACATGCAATTGTTGACGATCAATGAAGAGAACATTGCAACAATAGCGGCGAATCAGAAAGAGGGGGAAAATGCAAAAGATATGCTCACAAAGTACAACGATGTCTTTGAAGGAGAAGGAAAACTAGAAGGGAAATTACACCTAGAAACAGACCCCAGTATCGCTCCAGTGAAGATGCCTTGCAGAAAGTGGCCGATAGCAGTGCAAGAGAAAGTGAAGGACGAGCTGAAGAGGTTGAAAAAACTGGACGTGGTCACTAAAGTAGACACGCCAACGGAGTGGATAAGCAGTTTGGTCGTAACAACAAAGAGCAATGGGAAAGTCAGATTGTGCATCGACCCTAAGCCACTGAACAAAGCCCTCAGGAGAAACGAGTACCCCATGCCAACCATTGATGACGTACTGCCTCTCCTCAAAGATGCAAAATACTTCACACACCTGGACGCGAACAACGGGTTTTGGCACGTTGAACTGGACGAAGACAGCAGCTACCTGACAACATTTGAGACGCCTTTTGGCAAATACCGATGGAAACGAATGACCTTTGGTATTTCACCAGCTCCAGAAGAATTCCAGAGGAGGATTGACATCGCTTTGGCAGGACTGCCAGGCGTGGTAGCGGTTCATGATGACATCTTTGTTTTTGGCAGAGGACCAACCGACGAAGCAGGAGCACAAGTTCATGATACCAACCTGAACCGTTTGCTACAACGATGCCGAGAGACTGGAATCAAACTCAACAAGGAGAAGGTTGAGATGAAACGAACAGAGATATCATATTTGGGACACATTTTCTCAAGAGAAGGCTTGAAAGCCGACCCAAAGAAATTGGACGCTGTCCAACAACTCCCAGTGCCCGAAGACAAAGCAGCTGTGCAGAGACTACTCGGTGTAGTCGGATATCTTCAGAAATTTGCACCAAACCTGTCTGAGGCAGCAGCACCACTCAGATAACTGGTAAAAAAAGACGTCCACTTCAGATGGGATGAAGACGTCCACGGAGAAGCCCTGAAGAAAGTGAAGAAGATACTCTCTGAGCCACCGGTACTTCGCTACTTTGACTCTTCAGGAAAGCGTACAACCACCCTTCAGTGTGATGCTTCACAGTTTGGACTTGGAGCTTGTCTCATGCAGGATGGTCAACCGATTCAGTACGCGTCACGAGCCTTGACCGAGACAGAAAAAAGCTATGCTCAAATAGAAAAGATGTTGGCAATACTCTTCAGTCTGGAAAGGTTTGAGAGATACGTCTATGGAAGAGACATCCTGGTGGAGACCGACCACAAACCACTAGAGACCATTCACAAGAAGAGCCTGCTCTCAGCACCTAAGAGGATTCAGAGGATGCTACTCAGAACTCAGAAGTTCAGGTACACGGTAGTATACAAGCGTGGATCTGAGATGCACCTGGCTGACACCCTCAGCAGAGCAGTCTGTGGAAAAGCGGAACAGCAAGTCACCCACAAGGAAGCCGTTTTCCTCACAGATCTGGAGAAAACAGACTCATTACAAGAACTGGCCATCAGCCAAGAGAGACTGAACAGTCTGCAGCAAGCAACTCAGGAAGATGCAACCATGAAAACCCTGAAAGCTGTCATTCTACAAGGCTGGCCAGAGGAGAAACAACAACTTTCATTTCAGTTACAAGAATACTTTCCTTTCAGGGAGGAACTGTCAGTCCACAACGGACTTGTCTTCAAAAGCCACAGAGTAATTGTACCTGAAAGCGAAAGAGCAGACATTCTTGAGAAACTTCATGCAAGCCACTCAGGAATTCAGAGCTGCATAAGAAGAGTACGTGAGGTAGTCTACTGGCCCAGGATGAACATGGACATTGAAGATTTTGTCAAAACATGCAGCGCCTGTAACACATACCAACGTGGTCAGCAGAAGGAACCACTTATCAGTACAGAGATCCCTGACCTGCCCTGGCAACACATTGCTTGTGACATCTTTGAACATAATGGCAATGAATACCTGGTCACGGTCGATCACTACTCTGATTTCTTTGAGATTGATCGGTTACAAACAAGAGAGTCCAAAGAGGTCATCATCTGTCTGAAGAGACACTTGGCAAGACACGGAATACCAGAACGCCTGACAACAGACTGTGGAACTCAATTCACATCAAACCAGTTTGGAAAGTTCAGAAAAGCATATGGGTTTGAACACGTAACAAGCTCACCACACTACCATCAGTCCAATGGAAAAGCAGAGAGCGCGGTGAAGGCTGCAAAGACGTGCATGAAGAAAGCAGAACACAATAATCAAGATCCCTTCCTCGCTTTACTTGAGCTGAGAAATATCCCGACAGAGACTGTAAACAGTTCACCTGTTCAGAGACTGTTTGGAAGAAGAACACGAACACAAGTGCCGACGTCAAAGACATTACTCCAACCTACAGTTGTACCAATCAAGAAAGAACTTGAGAAAAGGAAACTGAAGCAAGCGCACTACTACAACAGAAGCGCAGTAGAGCTGACAGAACTGAGTCCGGGACAGATTGTGAAATTCCAACCTCCAGGATCCAAAAAGTGGATTAGCGCCAAAGTAGACCAACAGGTGAACATCCGGTCGTACAACATTCGCACAGAGGACGGACGTCAGTACAGAAGGAATCGTCGTCAGCTACGAGACACAACAGAAACGGAGCTTCAGCAGACAATCAACCCTCAACGACTTGTCCAGAGAAGGATGATTTCTGGAAGACATCAGGAAAACGACACATCGGGCAAGCAACAGCAAATCATCATACCATCAAAACAGATGCTGGAAGATAACAAGAAAACTGGAACTGGAACAGATGTCAGGACGCCAGCATCGTCTGTTCGTGAGACCTCATCTGATCAGTCACCAGACATCAAAATGTCTGAGACAACCAGCATCAAGGAGCCAGATGAAGTTATCAAACAAACAAGGACAGGACAACCCGAACCAGTTAGTTCTCCTTACAGAACAAGATCTGGAAGACAAAGCAAAAGGCCAGATTTCCTGAAATATGAATGAAACTGAAGACTCTACCACAATCAGATAAACTGAAAGCATTGCGAAATATGGACATAATGATGATGATGGATAGTATAATGATCCGAGATAAAATGAGGTAAATGAATGATTGGGCCCTGTGCGTGAGAATGAGTGTTTGTTAAGTTAATGTGATAAAGGTAGGAAACACATTTATTTCGTATGGACTGAAAGATAGGAAAAATGATTAATTGATTTTGTTTCCTTAAAGAAAGGGAGATGTGACGTGTGTTAACAGTAAACAGCGTGCGGATAGCAGCACGGCATGATATTCGTTTAAATGATAACTGATTGCTGTTCACTGTGAAATGTATATATACTGTAGTCAGTTGAGAACCAGGAGCGACGAGTAAAGACGAAGAAGCATTGCCCTGTCTTCCGAGTTGGCTGTAGAAAGAACGAAACAGTGTGTGTGTGTGTGTGTGTGTGTGTGTGTGTGTGTGTGTGTGTGTGTGTGTGTGTGTGTGGTGTGTGTGGCGCGCGCGCGTGTGTGTGGTGTTTGTGTTGTGTGTGTGTGTCTGTGTGTGTCTGTGTGTGTCTGTGTGTGTGTGTGTGTGTGTTCTCGGGATTTTCACAGAAGCAGAATCTGCACGACATTCTTCTTCAACTTTTTTGTGCACAACCATTGGTAGAAATTTCGGATTCCTTTGCTTTCATGCCAGCACGATACACAGCTCCGTTTTTCTGTGTAAATATGGTGCGAAAAAGCACTGACATTCTTCTCTGTGTGCTTGTGCTCTCCAAGGACCACAGTTGAATCAAATGAATGTGATATACGTCTCCGGTGCTTTTCTCCAGTGTGGATGTGTGCGCATGTATGTGCGTATATGTGTGTACGTGTGTGTGTGTGTGTGGTGTGTGTGTGTGTGTGTGTGTGTACGTGTAAGTCTGTCTGTATGCATATTTGTGTTTGTGTATAAACTCTCTCTCTCTGTGTTCTCTCTCTCTCTGTCTCTCTCTTCCCCCCCCCCCCCCCCTTCTGTATGATCAGCACGAGTGCGTGTGCTTCTATGCATTTATGCACTCTCTCTTTGGGTAAGATTCCTTTTAAGATTTTCTGTACACAACTTTAATTAACTATCAATATCAGTACTTGTTAATTCACATCTACAGCTGTTGAATTGCTATTTGACCCCCATGGGATGTCGGGGACTCTTTCAGTACAATATACATAGTATCTCCAGTATCCCCATGGAAATTCTGTGCTAGAAATATCCTCTTTTCTGACATTCTTTTTTTTTTGTGCCTTGCTCCTTTGCTTTCTGTAGTCTCTTCCTATCATTTTCCGCCTTGTTAGTCCATTCACTTGTATGTGTCCTATAAAACCTTACATTCTTTCTTTTAGGATTGACAGTAGGGTACATGTATTAAGTGCACTTTTGGCTATGAGTAAAGGTGATATGAAGAAGCAATTTTAAGTCGTTTCAGCCATAATAGTGTACTCGATAAAGTTTACACATATCCCTAGTGATTTGTTGGGCCGAATGGTCAACGCTGGGGGGCATATCCTTAAAGT
>CM060308.1:54995955-55008455 GCA_030674185.1 Monoplex corrugatus
TCTCTGATATTTTTAATAAATCTCTAGAACTCTGTAAAGTTCCATCCTGCTTCAAGTCTGCCTATATTGTTCCTGTACCCAAAAAGACTAAAGTCTCCTCCCTTAATGATTTCAGACCTGTTGCCCTCACCTCTGTGGCCATGAAGGTGTTTGAAAGAATTGTTCTACGATACCTGAAATCCGTCACTGACCATCTACTCGACCCTTTGCAGTTTGCGTATCGCGCAAACAGATCAGTGGATGATGCTGTCTCCCTATTAATGCACAACATCTTGCAGCATTTGGAATCCCCCAAAACATACGCACGCATTCTTTTTGTAGATTTTAGCTCTGCCTTTAACACAATTGTCCCAGCAAAACTCTATAGCAAACTTCTGGAGCTCAAAATTAGTCATCAAATGTGTAAATGGGTTTTAGATTTCCTCCTAAATAGATAACAAGTTGTCAAACTCGGTGGTCTGAGCTCTAGTCCCCTGACGTTGAACACAGGCGCGCCTCAAGGTTGTGTCCTGTCACCGCTCTTATTCACTTTGTTTACAAATGATTGTGTCTCTACTCATGACTCTGTGATGTTTTTTAAGTTCTCTGACGACACAACAGTTGAAGGGCTCATCAAAAACAGCGATGAGTCTCACTATTTAAGTGAGATAGACAAATTAGTTCGCTGGTGCGACAACAACAACTTAGAGTTAAACGTTCTGAAAACAAAGGAAATGATTATAGACAATAGAAGAAAAAAGACACCACTATCTCCCCTAGTGATCAAGGGAGACACGGTAGAAGTAGTAGACACGTTTAAACTTTTGGGAACAACAATTTCGAATTCATTAAAGTGGGAGGAAAACACAAAACTAATCATTAAAAAATCACAGCAGCGTCTCTATTTCCTTCGTCAGCTTAAAAAGTTTGGGGTTAGCCAGTCTATCTTGATTCAGTTTTACCGAGCAGTGATAAAAAGTGTTTTAACTTTCTCTATCACAGTCTGGTATGGTACCTGTACAACAACTGAGAAAGATGGCTTAAACAGAATTGTAAGCACTGCCTCCAAGATCATCGGCATTACTCTTCCTTCCATCGAATCCATCTACGAAAAAAGAACTGAGAAGAAGGTTAAATCTATCATAGCTGACAAAGATCACCCAGCGAAAAGCCTGTTCACTCCGCTTCCTTCAGGAAAGCGCTTTCGTTCCATCAAAGCCAGAACGTCTCGCTTTATGTAAGGGCTGCCCGTCACCCTGTTTCCTTGTAGACCTCTTTTTGTTGTGTGTTCTGCTAGACTTACAGCCGTACATCATTACACTTTTTTTTTTTTCTGATGTGTTAATGATTTGAATCATACATTCGTGTCTTATCGGTAGTCACAATTTTTTTTTCTCTTATTCTGTGATGATCCTATTCTTAACCAAATTTATTAGAGCTATTTATTTTACTTTTGTACTCTAATCCTCAGTCTGCGTACTCGAAGGAGGGCTTATGGAAATTCAGTGATAGTTTCTAGAAGGATTTTTATGTCTTTTATCTGTTCGTGATCACTGTTAATTGATAAACTGTTTTAACTCCCCAGGCTTGGATTATACTGTTTTTGTGTGTGTTTTTTTAACTTGCGTCAGAATGTACTCTTACTAAATATTTTGTTATGTATCAGAGCTTCTTCGCCTGTCTTTGGTTTTTTAGTCTTGCGCATGTGAGGAGGGGGAGTGAATGTAAGAGAATAATTTTTACCTTATGTTGTTTAAGTCCCGTGTGCGTGTGTGCGTGTGTGTGTGGGGGGGGGAGCTGTATTGTGTGTGTGCATGAGTGCATGTGTGTGTGTGTGGGGGGGGGGGTGGGGGTGTATGTGTGTGTGCTTGAGTGCGTGTGTGGGTGTGGGTGTACGGCTGCATTTTCCCAGCCATTCTGACAGCCTCCAGTTACTACCTTTCTGCCAGCCGGCATCGCCTGCGAGTACTAGATCTATTTTTAGCCAGGCAGGTTTGACCAGAGTCCTTCACTCTACAGCAGGGCTTTGTAACTACTGCGATCTTTCGGGAGGGACTGAGTGTAGGAAGTGACTGATACTGGCACAGAGTAGGCCTATCGAATCTACGTCAATCTGTAAGCCTATACTCCACAGGATGGGCGAGGGTGGCGTGGAGAGTGGAAGGAGAAGGACAGATGCGCGCTGTTAATTAGCTGGCAGGGCGGAACCAACGATTAGTGGATATGGGCGCCTTGGCGTGAGAGTGTGTGTGTGTTGTGTGCGTGTGTTTCTTCGATTCCGTGGATGACCCACGTATGTCTTTTATGATGTTGAATATTGTAATTGTTGTGAGGCGTGAGTGTGATTGTATGTATAGCCAAAATATTTTCCTTGTGTCTATGCACTGGGCTGAAATAAAATCTTGTTATCTTGTTATCTTGTTATCTCCCTCACTCAACAGTTCCCTGGGGTACTGCTCTAGAAAGGCCACTGGATCTTGTTACATTATCAGACCAATGTAGTTTTCTTTTCTGAAGTGATAACAGATCTTCAAAAGGTGCAGTGTGTTGCTTAAGTGTTCGTTGGTAATACGATCGGTGTAACTGACGCTTTGTATCTTGTAATAACATTTCATTTCAAAGTCTACATGACCGAAGTTCCTGCTGTTGTTACCATCATGGTAACCATGCTTATGATTTGTTTTTGCAGTGAGATCAGAGCAATACTTACAACAACATTCAGTCAATTCATTTCGTGTTGCTTATAGCCCAGCCACCGCCTTTGTATGTGCACAGGATAATGCGAGTAAGTTATACAGTCTACATAGTACATGCCCAAATTCCTGTTGTTATTTATATTTATGTTTACAATTTCTGGACAAAAGTCAGAATAATACAATACCGATGAACACCATTTCCCCTTACATGCCTTCTTAAGTAGGATAAGGAACGTAACACTCATACCACAGCACACCTTTTCAAAGAATCCACATCATCACCATTAAAATAAAATAAAAACAAACGAATTCAGTAAATACACGTTATAGAGACATTCTTGAAATAGAAGATCACTTTGGCGTTTCACCGGCATGTTCAAGATATCTTTCACATACATGAATAGACAAAAAACGATAAATACATTCTTGACATAGAGAGCACATCTGTCATTTCACATATACATATTCGTTTGGCCTGCTACTACAGCCTCTCTCTCTCTCTCTCTCTCTCTCTCTCTCTCTCTCTCTCTCTCTCTCTCTCTCTCTCTCTCTCACACACACACACACACACACACACACACACCACACACACCACACACACACACATTCTTTCTTTCTCTCTCCCCTCCCTTATTTTTCAAATAGCCTACAAAGTGGACACTGCCCTTAAACCGATTAAATTTAATGCACAATAAGCTATGAATGGTGATCTATTTTTAGCCCAAAATGTAGATACTGCTCATTTCAACCTACGACTTGGTGGTCTCTGACCCCAATGAAATAAAAATCTATTTACAAACAGCCGAAATATCTTGTCTGACACATTCTGATCACAAACGGACACACACAGACGCACGTACGTCCTCTCTTCAGTCGATATGAAACAATTTTCCTCAAAGCACTCCCACAATCATTCACCCACCCTTACAAGTGAACACACATCTACACGCACCTACACACACACACACACACACACACACACACACACAACACATACACACACACGCACGCACGCACCGCACGCACGCATACACACACACACACACAAAACTCACGCAAGCACGCACGCACGCACACACACACACGAAATTAAAACAAAAATGTATGCACAAAACACCATCTTAATCTGTTGCAATAAGGTCAGCTACATTATGACTTCCCTTCTAATGCAACGGCGTTCAGTGCCTTGGGGTTTGCAGTTCATGGAGAGAGAGAGGAGAGAGAGAGAGAGAGAGAGAGAGAGAGAGAGAGAGAGAGAGAGAGAGAGATACAAGTATATGTATTAGTTAAAGACAGGATTACTTTAAGCCGATTAAATGTGCGGACTGTGCCCTTTCCAACTCTGAAACTATTACTTACGTGCCGGACAGCTAATGAACATATTATATTACATTAGTCATATAGTACAATAGGTCAAGTAAAGGACAATCAGCCAATAAGAATTTAATTTGGCGCTTGCTTTACATACTAGAAGCTTAAAACTTGTTTTTATTTGTTTTGTTCGTGGGGTTTGGACAAGTACAAACTTTTCAGGGTGTAACTTGAGTGTAAGTTATGTAAAACAGGTGTACCAGATATACAGAGAGAACACGGGTGAGGAATCTGTGAATTTGTTCAATAGTAATTCATCACACTCGGGCAATTTCCATGTGTGCTCCTCCCAAATCTGCCAAAAATTATCTGGCAAAATCCTTGCTACTGCGCAAATTCAATATTCTGGCGAGGTATTGAAATAGGACAGGTGGGTGGTGGCTGACGAGGGTACGGAACGCTAAGCTGGCACCACCAGACTGAAGCATTACGAAGGACAGCGAACAACGCCTTTTTTTAAGTTTTGGGCAGGGACTGAATTCGAAATATGAGATCTTGTGTCCACGGCCCTATCAAAAGCTAACCATCTAGCCCGCACGGCTAAGTAAGAAAGACAGGCTAGATTGGGATGGGAACAATAAAAAATATATATTTATATATCTACATATATATATAGAGAGACAGACAAACAGAGAGAGACAAAGACAGAGAGAGACAGAGACACAGAGAGACACAGAGAGAGGATCCAAAGCTTGTTTCTTGAGCTGTCACTATCGCTGCTTTTCATGACTAATCGCTGCTTTCCATGACTAACATCCGTTCTCCAGTTGCTATATCTATATCCGGCATTCACAACTGTCGTAAACCACAATGCAATACATAGCTAAGTTAAAGTGGTTAACAGACGGTCAAACACAGTAAACACTGACTCAGGTTTTTATATCCCAACACTGCTCAGTGTCATTTCACACCGATGACACCTCTTTTCTTCTTCCCCACTTTTCGTTACATTGTTAGATTGACTCCAGTTATTGGTCTTCAAGAAAGACCCGTATATGGATCTTTTCAAGTGAATGCTCACCCCCTATCCCACTCCGCGCAGTCTCTCTCTCTCTCTCTCTCTCTCTCTCTCTCTCTCTCTCTCTCTCTCTCTCTCTCTCTCTCTCTCGTGTGTTGTGTGTGTGTGTGTGTGGTGTGTGTGTGTGTGTGTGTGTGTGTGTGTGTGTGCTCTCTTTCTCTCTTTCTCTCTCTCTCTCCCTCCCCCTCTTCTCCCCCCCCCCCCTATTTGTGTAGTTCTGACACTGTAAGTTTCACATATGTTCACTGAACACGTCTAATATTAATAATAATGGCATTTGTTATGCGCCAAATCTTGATACAAGAATCAAACCAAAGCGCGTACTCTCATCATTCATAAAGCTGTCACCCAACAACGACCAAAACGCCATGGCACAAACTGCACACGCAAATCGGGAATGGAAGACAGGAGAGAGTGTGGTAAAAGAGTGGGCCTGTAGAGGGGGAAATCACTGCTGGACACAAAAGGTATGTCTTCAAGCTGGACTTGAAAAGAAAACTATAGTATGTGACTGACGAATAGATAGGGGAAGATCGTTCCAGTTGTATGGACCAAGCAAGAAAAAGAGTGGCAACCGACTATGGAACATCTGCACCGAGGAATTTGTAAACAAGTCGTATCAGAAGCAAAATGGAGAGATAAAGCAGAGGTGTACATTCGGATTGACCACAAAGATAATTAGATGCAATACTACTGATACACAGTTGTACCATAACATACTGACTTTGTATAAAATTCCTTGAGATCTAGGCAACCAGTGGAGAAAATGAAGCAAGGGAGTGACATAAGCATGCCTCTTTTTACGAAGGTCAAGTCGGGCAGCGGAATTCTGAATACGCTGGAGGCATGCGACAGAAGAACCAGGCAAGCCAGAGATAAAAGAGTTACAATAACCAATGCCAGACAAGATAAGAGAAGTCTCAAATTAAAATTCTGCTGAAGTTGAAAGATAACAGCGAACAGAACTGAAACGACGCAGCTGACAGGAATAAGACATGTCTGAACGATGAACCTCTGCACAGAGAGTTGAGAATCAGGAACAACAACAAATTCCTTGACTGAATCAGAAAGTACAACAGTGTTGTCTCCTGGCTGGACAGAATAAACTTTTAGGATAGAAAACTTGTGCTTTGTTTGTGACATTGAGTATTGCTTCAGTCTTATCTCCATTCAACTGTGATTTATTCTGTATCATTCAGTCCTGAATTTCAACATAACAGTCAGAAGCTTCAGAAAGACGAGTCGAAAATTTTTCAGAAAACGCGCTGTTGTGCAGGTGGGAGGTACCAGGTACAGAAATGATATTTGATGTTGTGCTGACTGATGACATGTGCAAGCGGTGAAGCGTAGAATGTGAAGAGAACTGACCCAAGTACAAAACCTTGATGGACCCATATATGCAAGTTTGACTGGCCGGGATCTAGAATTATTTACTACGACTGACTGAAACCAGTTGGACAGTTATGACAATAACCACGAAAAATCACTACCTCAGATTGCGAATGTGTACTCCAGTCGAGAGAAAAGGATGGGGTGGTCGATGGTGTCAAAAGCAGCAGAAAGATCTAAAAGAATAAGTAGTGAAATTCGGCTACAGTCAGCTGAAACTAACAAAACATTTGTATTGTGAATGACAGCAGTTTTGGTACTGTAGTCAGAACAGTCAGCTGATTGAGGATGGTTAATATTGCTGGCTGAGAGATGATTATTCAATTGTCTCAAAACCACTGTCTCAAAGTGCTTGGAAAGGAATGGCAAGTTGGAACAGAAAACAGTTTTTGAGAATGTTATCATCGAGATTATTCTTTTTCAGCAGAGGTAGAACAAGGGCTGTTTGAGAAAAGATGGGACAGATCCAGTGAGAGGAGAGGCGTTGATGATGTGTGCTGTAGATGGAAGAAGCTAAGGAAGCGTTTGTGAAAAGAGAGAGGCAGGTATGGGCCCAAGTTGAAAAGACTTAAATGACATTTCTTTCAGGATGTTGGCAATCAAAGTTTAGGAAACTGGTTGAAATTCAGTGAATGAGAGGCCAGTCAATGGAGGATCAGGATGAGTAGAAGAAAAGAGGGTTTTATTTCTAGCTTGGTTCGAAGATCGTTAACTTTGGAAGAGAAGAAAGTTGAAAAATCCTCTGGGAGATCTGAAAGACAGTAACAGGGAAACGGAGACGATTTTAGTGATACCCTTAAGATCAGACATGACAGAAAACAGGCGTTTTGAAGATGTAGATTCAAGTACCTGTGTAGAATTTTTTTTTTTAGCTTTTGAGGTTATTTTTGTTACTGTTTTCACATACTCTCGAAAAATCTGTGAATGAACTACAATCATACAATGTCACGGTGCTCACAGATTAATTAAAAGCATTTACATACACAATTCATCCTCAGTATTTTTTTATTCTTCTCGCAATATTTTATTCTTATCTTCCTTCCCTCCTTTCTTTTCAGCTGCTCCCACCCAGCACCCATTCTTTGTGACAATTCTTGCCCTCTTCTTTTCCATTCTCTATCTGGTACAAATCCCCTACGGTAAAGAATCCAAGACATGGTGAACTGCATCCCTTACATCGAGTTAATCTGTCTTTTATCTTTACTTTTTTCAATTTTAACCGACCATAAGGGCTGTTTCACAGTTGTGAAAACAAACGTGGTAAAACCAATGAGACAAGTGAGTCTCATCTAGAAATTTAACCTTATATCTTAGGTAAATGAACAAGTAAGTAGATAAGACAATAAGGGACCTCGGAAACAAATCAGACGTCAATAAAAGCCTGCCTTCATACAGTAAATGGGCCTAATCCGTGTTGTTCATCACAGAAGTCCTTTTTAAAATAGTGCAAAAAGAAGGATATGCATAGAATATGATTACAATTTAAAAAAAGAAAAGCAAACAGACACATGCAAGCACACTCAAATACCTGAGTTAACGATCTTCGCATTTTAAGCATTAAAAAACCACAGAAAACAAAAAATAACAAGAACAGGTAATGATATTATCGCGAGGTTTTGTGAATACAGAGAAGTGAACAGACACAAAACAGAAATAAGATTAACAAAAAGAACTTGAAAAGAAGACAAAAAAGTGAGCAAAGAAGATAAGTAAATTGAGAGGAAGACAGAAAAGTGAGCAGAGAAGATGAGGAAAGAAAAGCTCTTGCGACTTTCTGGTCTGAAAATATCTTTGATTTCGATCCACGGTACGTTGGAACAACTAGCCTAAGTACCCACTGTAGTAGATTTACTGTACTATACAAACTATTCATGAATATAGCTTATTTTACTGAATAACTCACACATGCATTTTCGTGAGAGCTCGTAATTAAAGGAGCTGCACACCAGACAGAATATCACAACACAGATAAAGATAAAGACAAACCATTATACATGTGTGGGTATTTAAAATCAACAAGCAAGAACGGGGACACAGACTAGAAAGAAATGGAAGAGACTGACAGTATAAAGTATATTATATGTATGTACTCAAATTTAGCAATTCAGTTTTCATTTTATCTCTAAATATGCGCTCATATTTATGTACAAATACATACGTGTGTACGAGTGCGTGTGCGTTGACACTATAGGTCTACTTACATTGCACATAAATACGGTGACAACCACCTCACACAATAAACAACAAGGACACACCATTCAACAACAACAAACTCATCGATCCCCAACAACACTAACAACAGCACCATCAACATCTGCATCAGTAGCAACAGGACCAACCTGGGTGACAACTGTTGAAGTACCTCCTGCCAAGCCTGAATCTGCTGCTTCACCCGTGACGACGACAAGGCGTCATCCGACACCTGGCTCTCCTCCTCTTCCTCCTTCCCCTTCTTCCCTAACAACGTCAGTACGTCCACTGGCACTGTCCCCAACTCACCGCCGTTCAGTGAGGCGTTCTGAGTCCGCAAACTATCACTGCTCGGGGTGGAGAAAACGTTCTTCATATCTGAAGCTTCTGATCCCGTGTCTGATGTTGCAGTTCTGAGTTCGGAGTCAGCCATCTGGTTTGATTGTGACGAATCTAGTATGAAACTTTTCTGAACCGTTTCTGAGTGTTCACATTTTTTGTATTGATTGTCGGTGATCGTTGGTCCACCGCTAAACCTACAATCAACCCTGTCAAAATTTGTCACAATCTGTTCTATGTCCATTTGAGCAACGTCCACGGAAACTGAGACGTTGTTTGAGTCTCCAGGGTCTTCTTCAACGTCATCAAGGGAGTCAACTGAAAAGCTTCCTTCAGACTGCTTACGTGTAATGTTAGCTAGTCCACCACACGAGTCATCCGTGATCTCTACATGATCAGACATCAAAGTCGCATTGCCAGCACTCAAAGAGGCCATTTCAGACATACTACCTGGCACTGTACTTTGGTTAATAATTGAGATATTCTCTGCTGTATTGTTGCTTTCCTTCTTTTTCTTTTTGGGTAACATTTCCGTTGAGGTTCTCTGTTCACCTGAAGTTTCATGTTCGCGTTTATCTCCTGCTCTGGGTGTATCCATAGGAGATGAATCCATCATACTGACATTTTCTGAAGCAAAATCCAGAGTCAGCGTAGATGACCCCTGTTGATCTGATGGCCTAGGTGTAACGTCTTCTGTTTCATCCTGACTGCAAGTTTCAGTTGTAAAAGGCTGCGATTCAACATTCTTCAGGTTAGCAGTGGTGTCCGTACAATCAGATGGTGTTTCCACCAGGAGAACTTGTGGAACACCGACCCCATGGGGTACAGTCACAATATCACCACTCCAGTCGTGTGAAGAGGCGGGAGAGTCTGGAGTAATATTACGCAGACCTTCCGGCCCCAACCCGCTCTCAATATCCACTGTGTACTGAGCGAGAGCTTCAGCCCACTTTTCCCCAACAGGCTCTGAATGGCGACGTTCTTCTTCCCCTTCTGTCAGTCCTCTTCGACCCCGTTTCTGTCTACGAGGGACAGCAGCCACCAGGTCTGCCATGTTGAGATCAGTGACCCCAGATGGGGGTTCCAGTTCTGCCTCGTTTTCAGCTGCTGCTTCAGGGACGCTAGGCAAGCTTGACGCACTGGGGATCTGCCGTAGCCGTGATCGTGGTCGGTAACGTGGCTGAGGACGTCCTGCTAACAGGAGACTGTCTGACCCACTTAGGTGGTGCCTTCTAGGATCTGTGGATGGACAATCTGATGATCTCAATTCATCACTACTGCTAAAAGGAAGTCCTTTAGACGGGACGCTCATTGCACTATCTTCAGTCTTTGGGCTGACATCGCCTGCACTCATCCTGCGAGGCACCTTAACTCTATGGCCATGCTTGATGCAGCCACTGTGGAATTTTGATGATGGTTCTTTCAAAGCTGATTTTTCACCAGATGGTGACGATGTATTGGGAGGAGTTGTTCGCTTCATATCTTTTTCTATGGCTTTCCCCACGTCTCTACCTTTCATACTTGAAGATCCTGGACTAGGTTTAGGTTTGCCTGAAGCTAATTTAGACTTGTCAGCAGCTTTCGTGGCGTAACTGGAAGAGCTCGAAGCTTTCTTCAGCGATGTCGAAGCTCTTGGGTTAAGTAGCGCTGGTGAAGATCTTGGGTCATTTGACGTTGGTGAAGCCTTTGGGTTAAGTGCTGTTGGCGACAATTTAGGGTTACTTAGTGATCTTGTGAGTCTGTCTCCATTAGCAGTGGCTCTTTCCCGCTTCCAGGGCCTGTTCTGGCGCCCTCGGCTTTTGTCTACAGGTGGTGTCTTGACATTTCCATCGACAGAGTCCTCTTGGCTCTTGGTTAGCAATCCCAGCTTCGTTCTCCGAGATTTGTCTAAATCGGCTTTGCTTTCATCTTTACTTTCCGCAGACAGAGCAGAATCTTGCTTTACATCTTTACTGCCCGCACTGTGCGGCAACGGAGACCGTGACTTCGACGAAGGCTGGGGTGATGGTGATTGTCGAGTCAAGGGAGGGTATGATATTTGAGCCGCGTTTCTGTTTCGCTTGCTTCTCAGGAAATTTCTCTGTGATTCTGACGGTTGACCCTTGGTCCTGTACAGGCGAGAAGTCACTTCTGCAGCACGTGCTGTCAGCTTCTTTTCTGCCATCTCAGACCTTCCTTCAACCGGACTCTGCAAAATTCCTGATCTTCCACGTCCACTCCGTATCCTGCTACGACCATGACCTGCACCATCTTTTTGATTACCAGACTGTCGTGATGCACTTGAAAATCCTGGATTGACTGAGGAATTGGTAAGAAGTTCTTCAGAGCCCACTTCAGATCCTACAGATAGGGACAAATCACTGCCGCCATCCGGGAACCTGTCTACCATGTCTGAGAGCTCAAAATCGTCTGAACCTGAAATGGATCCGAACGATTGAAACAACATGGAACTGTTACCAAGCGACTCTTGGGAGTCACAGGAAAAGGATCTGCCATACATGACATCGGCACCATCCACACGCTCTCCAAGATTGGTCTCACTGGCGGCGCGCTGTTTTCCCTGCCTGAAGCCTCCATCGCCTGAATAATGGCGGGTCAAAGTCAGCTCACTGCAGGCACCTCGCAAAGGTTTGGGGAACGCCTGTTTCACAGCCATGAGGTCCTGTTTCTCTTCCAGGTATAGCTCCAGCTGCTCTTCCTGCCGCTGAAGTTCTTCCAGTTTCTCTTTCTGCAACAATACATCCAATCACAAATCAACTTTAGGAGCAGCAACTTATCAAGGCAATAATTCAACCAGACAGTGAGTCGATCATTTAGAGATTGAGTCAACTAAAGACAAAAATTTATATTCAGATAATATTTCCTTCAACTTGAATGTTTAAACACAATGTCGCAGAGTAAAAAAATACACAGACGTTATAAAACAGAATACAATACAATGCAATGTAATACAATGGAATGCCATTCAGTGCAACGCATAGCAATGCAGTGCAAACCAGTTTCTGTAGCTTTTTTTTTCTCAGCAACACAACTTTTATTGGTTCCTTATATTGGTATCATTATAATCCATGTATTTTCATCATAACCGTAGGGGTTGGCATGTGCTTGTTTTATGTGTGTCTTCCTTTGTCTCTCGTATCTTATGAAACGCTTATGACTTGTGAGACGAGTTGTTATGATGATGATGATGATGATGATGATGATGAGATGATGATGATGATGAATGACGACGACGACGACGACGACGATGCTTATTACTATTATTATCATCATCATTGTCATCATGTAGTTTCATTTTTTGATGATGATGATGATGATGATGATGATGATAGATGATCCATATCATCATCATCATCATCATCATCATCATCATCATCATCATCATCATCATCATCATCATCATCATCATCATCGTTAAGATTGTCAACACCAGCCAATGCAATTCCCCTTTCGGCTACTGTGGACCCTTTCAGTATAAATAGTATACCCGCTTTCTGGAAATTGTGAGCTATAGATTT
>CM060308.1:55025955-55030955 GCA_030674185.1 Monoplex corrugatus
ACAAATGTTTCTTGTTCGTTTGTTTCTTTCCTTATACTGAAACTCTGAAATTCTAATGCCAAATAAAATGTCACGCACAGTTGGCATAAATGTTTCTTGTTCGTTTGTTTCTTTCCTTATACTGAAACTCTGAAATTCTAATGCCAAATAAAATGTCACGCACAGTTGGCATAAATGTTTCTTGTTCGTTTGTTTCTTTTTTTTTTACTGAAATTCTAATGCCAAATAAAATGTCACGCACAGTTGGCATAAATGTTTCTTGTTCGTTTGTTTCTTTTTGTTTTACTGAAATTCTGAAATTCTAATGCCAAATAAAATGTCACGCACAGTTTGCATAAATGTTTCTTGTTCGTTTGTTTCTTTCTTTCTACTGAAACTTTAAAATTCTAATGCCAAATAAAATGTCACGCACAGTTTGCATAAATGTTTCTTGTTCGTTTGTTTCTTTCTTTCTACTGAAACTCTGAAATTCTAATGCCAAATAAAATGTCACGCACAGTTGGCACAAATGTTTCTTGTTCGTTTGTTTCTTTCTTTCTACTGAAACTTTAAAATTCTAATGCCAAATAAAACGTCACGCACAGTTGGCACAAATGTTTCTTGTTCGCTTGTTTCTTTCTTTCTACTGAAACTCTGAAATTCTAATGCCAAATAAAATGTCACGCACAATTGGCACAAATGTTTCTTGTTCGTTTGTTTCTTTCTTTATACTGAAATTCTAATGACAAATAAAATGTCACGCACAGTTGGCATAAAAATGAAACAATGGCAGACATAATATTCTTTTCTATTAACTCCCTTCTTCTTCTTCTTTCCTCCTCCTCCTCCTCCTCCTTCTTCTTCTTCTTTTTCTTCTTTTTTTCTTCTTTTTCTTCTTCTTCTCTTCTTCTTCTTCTTCTTCTTCTTCTTTCTTCTTCTCTTCTTCTTCTTCTTCTTCTTTTTTCTTCTTTTTTCTTCTTCTTCTTTCTTCTTCTTCTTATTCTTCTTCTTCTTCTTCTTCTTTTTTCTTCTTCTTCTCTTTCTTCTTTTTTTCTTCTTCTCTTCTTTTCTTCTTCTTTTTCTTCTTCTTCTTCTTTCTTCTTCTTCTTCTTCTTCTTCTTCTTCTTCTTCTTCTTTTTTCTTCTTCTCTTCTTCTTCTTTCTTCTTCTTCTTCTTCCTTCTCTTCTTCTTCTTCTTCTTCTTCTTCTTCTTCTTCTTCTTCTTCTTCTTCTTCTTCTTCTTCTTCTTCTTCTTCTTCTTCTTCTTCTTCTTCTTCTTCTTCTTCTTCTTCTTCTTCTTCTTCTTCTTCTTCTTCTTCTTCTTCTTCTTCTTCTTCTTCTTCTTCTTCTTCTTCTTCTTCTTCTCTCAACTCCATGAAGAGTCACTGGGTCGCCACATTAAAAAATTATCCACGAGATCGTTCTATCCACACAATCTTCAGTTCCTTCTAGCTGACTAGTAATGACTGGCCGGTTAATTGGCCTGTTCACTGTACATGTATAGTTCGTTACTTCACACTAGAACAGTATACGAGTGCGTGCGTGTCGGCGCCATGTTGTTGCTAACTACTGATGTCGTCTTTCTGAGAACATAAAGAGGAAGAGCTGTCCATAATTCAAACTGAGTGTGTTGTGCACTGAGTGTGATTGGTATTGCTAATGTTCAGTGGTGAAGAAACACAAATCAATGACCTGACCAGTTATTCTTTTTAACGCTTACAGAGGTATCGATTTTTCACGCCAAGTAAGTCAGTTACAGTAAGACAAACAATGCCAAACAGATGTGTGTGCGCGCGCGGTGTGTGTGTGTGTGTGTGTGTGTGTGTGTGCGCACCCGTCTTGACCATTTCACCGCTCATCTTTACCTTTAACTTCCCGTTCAGGTGTCACCTGCATCATATTCTCTTATTGTAACACCAGTAACGATATGACCGTTCTGATGAACAATTTGCGATTGTGATTTTTTCTCCGCTCCCTGTTTCTCCCTAATTGTTACTGAACATCAACAGTTGTGATACGGGCGTTTACACTGGTGTCAGCATTTTCTACAGATTTTTTTCAAGAAGCACGAGCCATGAAGACCAGCAACACATGGGAAGAGGATCCAAGGAAAAGCCAACACAACCAACAACCAAATGAAACCAGAACTACTCTCTCTACACACAGCCAGCGTGTGACCAACGTTAAAATCGATTACCAAAGCAGCCATCTAGAAAAGAAGCAACCGCAAGAAAACTAGGAGGAGAAATCATAGTGAATACATTACCGAAGGCACGAAAGAGAAGAAAAATAAAGGGGAGAGAGAGAGAGAGAGAGACAGACAGACAGACAGACAGAGAGAGACACAGACAGAGAGACAGAGATAGAGACAGAGAGAGACAGAGAGAGAGACAGAGATGTAGGGGGAGAGAGAAAGAAAGATGGAGAGAGAGACAGACACAGAGAGAAGAGAGGGACAGTGTATTGCATGCACCAGTTTGTACATTTTATGTACATTTCATATGAAAAAACTGCAAAGAATTGTATTACTTCTAAACTCCCAATCTATGGGAAAGAAAGGAAATTCTGATTCTCCCCTTCCCAAAAGAAGTACATTCACTATAACTTTCACGATACTTCGGGTTCGGAAAATTTCACAGTTATACATAAACAGACAAAGCACGCAAAATGACTGAAGCATTGCATCCTCAACAAAATGCAGTCTTTTCCAAACCTATCATAAACCATCATCTTCCTCTTCCTCTACCTTCTTAAACATTAACGTTTCTGACATGTATAAATTCGTATTTACACTTGTAGCTTAGCTGACCACCTATGGCCATTTCAGGACTGCACAAACCATACAAAATCAGTGAAAGGGCCAGCAAGATTTAACCCTTCGATGTGTCGTGTGTGTTGTGTGTGTATGTGTGTTGTGTGTGTGTGTGTTTTATCATGTGTGTGTGTGGTGTTGTGTGAGTGTGATGTGTGGTGTGTGTGTGTGTACGTGTGTGTGTGCGTGTGTGTGTGTGTGTGTGTATGTGTGTGTGTGGTGCGTGCGTGGTGTGTGTGTGTGTGTGCGTGCGTGGTGTGTGTGTGGTGGTGGTGTGTGTGTGTGTATGTGTGTGCGCGCACGCGCGCGTGTGTGTGTGTTAACTGCGAATCATGCTAGACTTCCATTGTTTCATATAACTTTGCAACAGAAACTCATTGATAATAAATAATATTTAATATTTATCATCATACTAATGATGATGATGATGATAAAATCAACAACACTAATGAGATTTAGATAGCTCAACATCCCAGGAAGCAAGCTCAAAAGCACTTTGAATTTTACAAAAATATGTTATGCATAGAAACATCAGTCAACAATACATCAACCACATATGCAGGACATGACACAGAAGAATCACAGGAAAACTATAGTGTGGTGTGCTACAATTCAAGAACATGCTCCACATGACCTCATACACATACAGCCTCACACAGACATACAGAGGCCACACACACACGCACAGACAAAAACACAGACATACAGACACAGACACACAACACACACACACACACACACACACACACACACACACACACACACACACACACAAACGAATGCGCATGCACGCTTGCATGCACCCACATACATACGCCTACACACACACACATGTATATGCATAAACACACATACACATAAACTCACATACTCATTCATACACACAAACACATATTTACATACACACACACCACACCACACACACACACACACACACACAACTCACACACACACACACACACACACACAAACACACACACACAAACTACACACACACAAACACACACATACACACACACTCACAAACACACACACAAACTCACACCACACACACCACACACACAACACAAACACACAACACACAACACACGAATGTGCATGCACGCCCGCACGCATGCATGCATTTTCACATAGACACAAGCACGTACACTGTGACTATAGCTGGCGAAGGCACGTACACTGACGCGTGACTTGCAAACAGATCGATGGAAGGTAAACAAAGTCACTATTTACCACACTACCAATCCTACGGTACAGTACGATCATTAGGACGAAGAGGAAGAACAAGAAGGAGGTGAGATTAATTAGCAGTGATACTCATAGTAGTAGTGTACGAAGAGACAGGCTGTGTAGCCTGTACCGTGTATGGAATACAGTACGTGTGTGTATGTATGTATATATAAGTGTGTGTGTGTATATGTGTGTGTGTGTGTGTGTGTGTGTGTGTGTGTGTGTGTGGTGCATGCGTGCGTGCGTGCGTGCGTGCGTGACAGAGAGAGAGAGAGAGAGACTGGGAAATGGGGAGGATGTGTGTAAGACACAGAGTGAGAGAGTGAAAGAAAGCGAGAGACAGGCAGACAGAGCAGGCAGGCAGACAGGAAAAGACAAAGGCAGAGGTGAGACAGAGAAAGAGGGGGGAGACAGACAGGCAGACAGACAGACAGACAGAGAGAGAGAGAATGAGAGAAGACAGACAGACAGACAGAAGACAGACAGAGAGAAGACAGACAGACAGACAGAGAGGGAGAGAGAAAGAGACAGACAGACAGACAGACAGAGAAAGTGAAAGAGAGATAGAGACAGAGACAGAGAGACAGAGAGAGACAGACAGACAGACAGAGAGAGAGACAGAGAGAAAGTGAAAGAGAGAAAGAGACTGAGAGAGAGAGACAGACACAGAGAGAGAGACAGACAGAGACAGACAGACAGAGAGACAGACAGAGAGACAGACAGACAGACAGAGAAACAGACAGAGAGAACATAATCGTTTTCTCATTGCCACCATCACAAACTGTTGACGCGAACAACAGGTAGGTGACAAGTAAACAAAATACAAATGAACAAATGTTGTCAAATTAGATTAGCAACAAAAGAGAAGTCACATGAGACAAACTGGTGAATATGGGGAAAGACTGAATCGTGAATTAAAGAAACCAGTAACCAAAATGACAAAGACAAAGACAGATAAAAAGACTGAGACAGACAGAAAC
>CM060308.1:55035955-55055955 GCA_030674185.1 Monoplex corrugatus
AGATTGTGTGAGCCCATGTATACTTTCAGATCGTGTGAGCCATTCTAATATTGGGCATGAAATACAAAAAAATGTAACCAGCTGCCTATTCCTTTGGCGCTGTCTTGTTATATCTTTGTGCAACTATGTTTAGAGTTCACTTTGTTTGTTTTCTACAGCCTACAAAGGGAAAATTCAGCACTGGAAAATTGCTATACAAAATGAAATATACGTGTAGAATAAGAAATATAAACAGGTGACAGAAAAATTAAGACAACATTAGAAAAAAAAAGAGAAAAATTTCAAGCGAGCAAGGCACAAGCAAATCTATAGCAACGCATATCAATAACGCAACATTTACCACGAATGCACGTGTCCATACAACGCAGTACAATGAGAATTTAAAAATCGTACATATTAAAAATGATATTGCTAATAGTCACCATATTTTGATATAGCAATCTTTACATGACTCCTAGTTCATACAAGTCCCACGAAAAAGCATCAAACAAACATTTCATACTCGAATCAATAAAAGCATTCGTAATACGACAAATTGCTAAACATGTTTCAGTGAAGGAATAGCAAAAGTCTTCTTGTAGGTTCATAACAGTCAAAATAAGATTAAAAAGAACAAGCAATCTGGCTTCGTAAAAATACATATGAAACAGAATTCTAGCATGACAATGTGTGTCAACTGATCCTGAACAAGACACAAAAAACGAGGCAATATATTTATCACAATGAAAACTTGACCTACTAACACGGCGGTTGTGTGTTCACTAGGATGCAAGAAGCCCCAAAGCTGACTATGGAAATATTAAGAACTCCCACAGCCCTTATTAAAAAATGTCTTGACGAGAAAACAGCTTAAATAAAAGTGAATACAATCATTTTACGAAGACATTTTCCACTGTATTCAAGTCAAAGGCATGCTCTCTATAGTGTCCAAGCACACACCGGTTTCAAGTCTGTTAACCCTTTGACTCCCGAACCCTGTCCACCGGTATCCTGCATTGCAGGAAGCTGGTGGATAGAGTGAGGGAGTCAAAAGGTTAAGTTTTTGCAGTTGGTAGATAGAGTGCGGAAGTCAAAGGGTTAATGAGTGGGAAGCAATGCGCTGACATCAACCGAACCGTTTCGCTACACTTCTTGTTTTCCAGTATTTGTGCAACCAATCTTCGTTTTTTTTTTAACAAGTAGTAAAAGCTTTTCCCACCCTTTTACTGTTGTGCAACAAAAATGATACTTGACTAACAGATATATATAAAGTTTACATACGACCGTACACAGAACATCAATATCTGATTCATGTAAGTTTACATACGACCGTACACAGAACATCAATATCTGATCATGTAAGTTTACATACGACCGTACACGGAACATCAATATCTGATCATGTAAGTTTACATACGACGGTACAGAACAATCTGATCATAATTTCATACGGCTGTAATCATGACATCAAATTTACATACGGGCCTATACAGAACATCAATATCTGATCATGCAAATTTACATACGGGCCTATACAGAACATCAGCAAACAAATAAGCAAACTTCACTACAACATTTCAACGACAACAACAACAACAACAAAAAAGCAACCCACAATGCAGCACTCTACCAATTATACACAACACACAAACAGAACCTGACGACAAAGAGCACGTTTAAAGCATCCTCCACTACAATGTTTGTACTTTTTTTTCGTACATAGTTTCTAGACTACCAAGTATAAACATGCCGACTGTGTGGCACATAGCAAGAGTTAAGCATAGGAACTGCGCAGAACATGCAAGGAAGCCAGGTTCTTACCAGAAGTGGGCTGAATCCGATCTGAGTGGGGGGCAGACACAGGTTGGACAGTGATCGGTTAGTTAATCACACACGGGTGGTAGAGTCAAATACATGTATGAGTATCAAACAAAGCCGAAACAATCAATCATTCAACACGTATGGGTAAAAGTATGGATTCAAAATGCTTATTAATTTAAGCAGTGCACACACTGTTCTTTTTTTCGGTGTACCAACACACACACACACGCACGCACACACACACACAAACACACACACACACACACATACACACACAACCCACACACACACACACACACACACACAACACACACACACAATATATATATATATATATATATATATGTACATATACATATATATATATACATACATACATACATTCACACATACATACATACATACATACATTCACACATACATACATACATACATACATACATACATTCATACATACATACATACATACATACATACATACATACATACATAAATGCATGCAAAGAGGGAGGGAGGGAAAGAGCGGAAAGAGAGAGAGAGGAGAGGAGGGAGGAGAGAGAGAGAGAGAAGAGAGAGAGAGAGAGAAACAGACAGACAGACAGAGACAGAGATACAGAGAGAGACAGAGAGAATTAAATCTAATCACACTTCACAGAGAAATTACACGAAATATAAAATAATTTATCCGGAACCTATGTGTTTTCATTCAAACACAATTTTGAATGTAAACGTAAAAGAACAAATTGTATACCTACTCAATGATTATGATAGGACAATAAATTGCATACTACAGAAACTTCAAAAAAACTTTTTGATATCGAAAGAATGTAAAACATTGTTAAAATTAAATGGGGCCTGAAACTGAATAGACCTCTCTCTCTCTCTCTCTCTCTCTCTCTCTCTCTCCTCTCTCTCTCTCTCTCTCTCTCTCTCTCTCTCCTCTCTCTCTCTCTCTCTCCTCTCTTTTCTCTTCTCTCTCCTCACACACACACACACACACACACACACACACACACACACACACCACACACACACACACATCACCACACACACACTCACACCACACACACACTCACTCACACACACACACTCACTCACACACATCACACACACACACACACTCACACACACACACACACACACTCTCTCTCTCTGTCTTTCTCTCTCTCTCTCACACACACACACACACACACACACACACACACACACACACACACACACACACACACACACACACAACCACACACACACACAAAGACAACGTGGTTTTAATATCCAATAAGTAGTTGTTAGTCACAACCAACACGAAATGAAAAATCGTGCACTTACTTGGGATTAAACATGCGTAGCGGGGGAGCCCTGGACACTTCCAGATCAGAGAGAGAGGCCATACTACTGGCTGAGGACAGCATCTCGCTGCGGTCTTGTAAAGTCTGAAACAGTAACCAAACGTTAATGCCTATCACATTAACATCAGGAAGGGAAACCAAAGAAAAACACGAAAAAAGAATAAGAACGCGTATTTAATACAACAAGACCAGACACGCGCAAATCTTCAGCCAGCTGGTCTTTGTTAAGCGTGAGATCACAAACAAACAAACACCAGGTACGAAAATAAGGAGAGAAAGACTGAAACTTCCTTGCTGCTCTGCCCTTTTCTCACACTGGACAGAACAGCAGGAAGTTTCAGTCTTTCTCTCGTGATTTTTGTATCTGGTGTTTGTTTGTTTGTGATCTCACGCTTGACAAAGGCAGTTGGCCGAAAATTTGCGCCTGTCTTGTCTTGTTGTATTAAATATGCGTTCTTATTCTTTTTTCGTGTTTTTTTTCTGGTTCCTGTTTGCTTGAACGCTGGCAGTCACACTTGTTTTGAATCAGGAAGAGTTCTTGAGTGTTGTATAGAACCGATACTGTTGTACGGTTCTGAGGCGTGGACAGTCAACACGTAAAGTCAGAACAATATTTGAGGTAACTGAAATGTGGTTTCTAAGAAGAATGACCAAATGTTAACGCCTGTCAATTTACATCAGGAAGAGGGTTCTTCGATGTTATGTAGAACCGATACTGTTGTACGGTTGTGAGGCATGGACAAGTCAACAAGCAATGTCAGAACAAAGTTGATGCAACTGAAATATGGTTTCTGAGAAGAATGTTATGAGTTCCATGGACAGCAAAGTAAACAAAACAAGATTGACGCAGCTGAAATGTGGTTTCTAAGAAGAATGTTGAGAGTTCCATGGACAGCAAAGTAAACAAACGAGAGTCCTGAGGAGCAGACGCAAGAAGAACATTAATAAAGAATTAAAGAACAGACAACAACATTTATAGGACATTTTATACAGCAAGAGAAATTAGAGCACCTAGTCACAACAGGAAAGCTGGAGGGAAAAAGAGCACCACATAGACCCAGGGAGACAATGTTGGCGGACTTGCAGAGTGGCTGAGGACAGAGAGGATGGGAGATGTACTTGCAGCGACAAGGGACATATTCGTATGGAAGGCCACGATCGCCAACGCCATGGGCAGGGCACATGATGATGATGATGATGATGATGATGATGATGACGACGACGACGACGACGATGATGAATGCTCTAGAGAAATTTGTAGTTTCTTCTTTGTTCGAGAGGGATTCTCTGAAACATTAACGAAACGTTGATGCTTAAGGGTTTGGAATTTGTAGTTTGTTCAAGAGGATTCATCGCGCTCGGACAATTCCATATGCGCTCCGTTTCAAGTTGTCAGCAATTATTTGGCAGACTTCGTGATCCTGCACAAAACACTATGCGATGGCAAGATCTTGAAATGTTGAAATATGGAAATATAGAAGGGAAGTGCGGGGGGGGGGGGGAGGGCGACAGGATCTGTGATACAATTCGCTGAGATGTCAGAATGGTTGAAGCATTAAGATAAAATGGGCAGCGAATAATGCTGGGTTACTGTTCTTGTTGTTGTTGTTTTGTTTGTTTTGTTTTGTCGTTGTTGTTGTTTTGTTGTGGTTGTTTGTTTGTTGTTGTTGTTTGTTGTTGTGTGTTGTTGTTTTTGTTCTTCTTCTTGTTTTGTTGTTGTTTTTTATGTTGCAGGCTGGAACTGAACTCAAGACATCAGAAGACTTAAGAGTTACGGAAAAGCTAAGACCTGGTGGGCGGAGAGGTACAGCTTTTGCCTTTCCAATTTGAATGCACAGGTTCGATTCTAACACGAAAAATAAGTTGTTGCGTGCGGTACTGGTCCACCCAGTTGTAAATGTGTGCTTGACACAGTTCAGGGTTGTGCAAGGAAAAGTCAGTGCTGGGGAAGCCATGGGCACCGTACTGCCCCTCTTAAAGATGGCCTGGAGAAAAGCTGAAGTCTCTATATCACCCACACCTTTAAAATCTCAGGGTAATGTAACAACTATTATCTGCTTGAAGGTAAAGGAAAAAAAACTGGAAATTAGATTAAAAAAAAAAAAAAAAATACATGGTTAACAAAGATGCAGTCCACAAAATTCCACACAGGTAATTACGATATAAGAAGCTGTAGTCTTTGATAATAATGATAATGAAAAAACCCGCTATGTTTTACCTAAGATCGTTTTTACAAAACGCTATGCACATATCAAAGAAAATACTAAAGTTTAAACATACAAGATTGCTTCCAACTTGATCAATATGATTTGCTAGTTTGGACATTGATAGATGTATATAAGAGAGACACACAGAGAGAGAGAGAGAGAGAGAGAGAGAGAGAGAGAGAGAGAGAGAGAGAGAGAGAGAATGCTAAGGGAGAAAGAAGCACAGCAAATGTACAAAAAGAAAAACTGGACATAACAGATATAAGGATCAGAGAAATATCACGGAGAAGGAGGGGAAATGCACAGCAAATTGTAGGAAGAGCTAGATACGAAAAACATACATATTTAGGTTATTCCATAACCTGGATTGACAAAATGTGGATGGTAGACACATAGTGGATAGTGGCCACATCACCCGAGGAGGGAGGTAACTGCATAGTTGTCAGATTTAAGTTTTCGTCAGACATTCATGCAAATCTCAAAACGTATCGATTATAGACAACATTATTTTCACTATTGACCTTCTTCCTTCATATGACATATTCTTATCGTCGCAATTTGTAGAAAATTTATTGTTAATACAATTATTGGCCACATCATTTGTCAAAGTTCATTCCCTTTCCCTTTTCTTCTTTCCTTTGGTTCATTGTTTTCTCGCTTTTGCTATAATGTGACAGAAACTGAGCTCTTTTCTCGGGAAAGGCGAAATCAACACGTTTTCATCGTCGCTATCATAAAGATCATCATTTTGTGCTGTTGTTGTTGCATATTTGTCGTTATTACACAAACAAAAGTGTTCATATTATTCTGATTTTCAAGATTAGCTACTTGTTAATTAACCCTTTCGCTCCTGCACCCTGGGCACTAGCATTCTGCATTGTCAACCATACTAGCAAAGCGAAACTTAACCCTTTGACTCCATAATCCTAGGGTGAGTGAGTCAAAGGGTTAAGTTTTTGCAGTTGGTGGATAGGGTGCGGGAGTCAAAGGGTTAATGCAAAGGGAAAAGTTCACGGGTTTACTGCAAGGTGAGGAAGGAGGGAGATAACTGAAACACTGGCTTACCGCACTTCGTAACAGCTGCAAGAGACAACGCGAAAACCTATAACACGCACAGTGTCATGACAAGAACAAAACAAAAAATCTAACTGAACAAACTTCAGATCAAATGCAGACAAAGATTTATGGTAGCAACAAAAAATAACCCAAACAAACAAAAAACAAAAACAAAAAAGAAAGAAAGAAAAGAAAAAGGTAATATAAAATAGGAATGACAAATGAGAACTACTCTAAGCAAAGTTCATAAGAGAATCATAACTCGAAATCCATACATACAAAGAGAAAGAGAAGGAGAAAGAAAGAAAGAGAGAGAGAGAGAGAGAGAGAGAGAGAGAGAGAGAGAGAGAGAGAGAGAGAGAGAGAGAGAGAGAGAGAGAGAGAGTCTAGTTGCTGTGTTCACTGTCAATTCAAAAACAAACTACCAGACTGAATGGAAAAGAAAATATCAATAGAACTGAAACAAACATTTTTTGTTACAGTATCTAATTACACAGTCAAAGAAGGAGACGTAAGCTATCTAACAAGTAAAAGTATAAATAACAAAATATGATATAACTGAAGGACAGTGGATAACTTATACTCATTCTACACAAGACACAGGGTGTTGTTGTTATTACTGTCAATGTTGTTGCTTTGCTTTTCCTATAAGCTTCGGATTTTAATGAAACTCTACAAGTATTGGTTTAGTGTTATATAGTAAGTTAGTTGTTGGTTAGTTATATAGTTATGTAGTTAGTATTGGTTGTTAGTTAATAGTAAGTAATGGTTGGTTAGTTATATAGTTATATAGTTAGTTAGTTGGTTGTTAGTTAGTTAATAGTTAATAGTTAGTTAGTTAGTTAGTTAGTTAGTAGTTAGTTAGTTAGTTAGTTAGTTAGTTAGTTAGTTAGTTAGTTAGTTAGTTAGTTAGTTAGTTAGTTAGTTAGTTAGTTAGTTAGTTAGTTGGTTGGTTAGTTCCCCCATGTGGGGACGCCAGGGATTCTTTCAGTATAAATAGTACCTCCACCTTCTGGAAATTCTGTGCTAGAAATTTATTTTTTTTTGTTTTTTTGTTTTTCGTTACTTTCTTTGTTTCTGCCTTGTTCCTTTGCTTTTTGTCCTTTCTACCTATCATTTTCTGCCTTAATGGTCCATTCACCTGTATGTGTTTGATAAAGTCTTACGTACTTTTCCTTAGGACTGATAATTGGGTACATGTATTAAGTGCATTTTTGGCTCTAAGGAGGTAAGATATGCGGAAGCAATTTTAGGTACTTTGTGCCTGTTTTTATATATATTTTGGTGTCCTTAGGTATGTTTGTATTTGTATTCGGGTGTGTTTTTTTTTAAATCCCCTGTGCGATAAATTGGACGGAGTGGTGAACGCCAGGGGCGTGTCCTTGGATTATGTGCGTGAATGCATTGATATGTGTACTTAATTTTCTTTCCTTTTTTTTTTCCTGTAAAATTTTGTATGTTTTGAAATGTGGCTCTACGCAGTCGGCAGGGCTTTAAACAACAATAACAATAACAGTTAGTTAATCAGTTAGTTAGTTAGTTAATCAGTTAGTTAGCTAGCTAGTTAGTTAGTTAGTTAGCTAGTTAGTTAGTTACTTACTTACTTAGTTACTTACTTAGTTACTTAGTTGGTTGTTACTTACTTACTTACTTACTTAGTTTGTAACTTACTTACTTACTTACTTACTTACTTACTTACTTAGCTAGTTAGTTAGTTACTTAGTCAGTTAGTTAGTCAGTTGGTTAGTTACTTACTTACTTACCTACTTACTTACTTACTTAGTTACTTAGTTAGTTAGCTAGTTTGTTTGTTTGTTTTATTTTCATTTTCTTATAAGCTTCGGGTTCTAACGAAACTCCACAATGGTCTTTGTTTTTGTTTATTTGTTTTGTTTTGTTTTGTTTTGCTGTTCCTACAAGTATCGGGTTCTAAGGACATTCTGTTAAGGTTTCCTTTGACGCGAAAAACGACAGACGTAAGAGTCAATACTGGGGTGGCAGAACCAGGAATCAGTGTCCACAAAAAACATATTCCTTCCTACCTGTCTATGTCGTCTGAGTTCGGCAGCTTGCGCAGGATTGTTGAAACGATACAGGTTGGACTTTCCCAGCAACACGACATCACCTGTTGCAAAGAACAGCATCGTGGTCATGTGGACAGTCAAACAGACAATCAGACATCTCTTGAATGATGAACACACACACGCGCGGGCGTGGACGTATGCGCGCGCAACAAACGCACACACACACACACAAACACATGCATACAGCACGTACACACACACAAAACATACACACGCGCGCGCGCGCACACACACACACACACAAGCACGCACACAATTACATACACACACACAAGCACACGTACTCACTTATCTATCACACATACACACATACGCTCTCACACAGATACACATACACATTTTTATTATTATTATTATTGTTGTTGTTATTATTATTATTATCATCATCATCATCATCGTTATTATCATTATTATCATTATTATTATCATTATCATTATTATCATCATCGTCATCATCATTGTTAATTTTTTTTTTATTATCATTATTATCATTTTTATTATTATTACTATTATTATTATATTATTGTGTTGTTGTTGTTGTTATATTATCATTATAATCATCATTCCACTCATTATCATCATCACCACTACCATCACCACCCACACCACCACCATCACCATCATCATCACAATCAATATCATCATCATTACAATCATCAGTCATCACCATCATCATCTACAATAATATAAATCTTCATTATTATCATTACTATTATTACCATTTTTAGCAATCGGCGAAGAAAAAAATCTGAACTCTTACCCTGAGAGAGGGGTGTGGGTTTGTGTACCATAACACCATTCACGGTACACTGGGCTCCACTGCGTGGGTATAAGATGACCTGACCATCCGCGTTCTGCAGCTTACAGTGTTCCGACTGTATGCCGGGTCCCTCCAACACTACAACACAACGTGGTATTCTGTGTCAGTCTTTTGCATTGCACAATCACCATATAACAAAAAGATCATATTGTAAAAATCGTTGTAAAGTTACTAAGCTTAAAAGTAATGTAAATAATAATAACAATGGTAATAATAATGATAATTATTATTATCATTATCATTATTATCATTATTATTATTATTGTTGTTGTTATTGTTATTGTTGTTGTTGTTATTATTATTATTATCATCATTATTATTATCATATCATTATAGTATTTGAGAGTTCAAATCAAGGCGCACCCACGCCCCAGACATACGCATGTGATCAACGCAGACCACCTTACAAGACGTGAAAAACACACACACACATACATACACATGCGCCCGCGCGCGCGCACATGCACGCACGCACACACACATAAACACACACACACACACACACACACACACACACACACACACACACACACACACACACAACACACACACACACACACACACACACACACACACAAACTGATGGAAAATGTCAGCTACAGAATACATTGTAGGGAAAACAGGTGCGTGTTAAGATCCGATTTAAAAGCAGAAAGGGTAGGTGATAGAGGAATGGAGAATGGAAGTTTATTCCAGGCAGATGGTTCCGAAACAGCAAAAGAACGCTGGCCGACAGTTGATAGTGTAAATCTTGGGACCTGAAAGGAAAGAGTATCTAAAGCTGAGCGCAAGGCACGAGTTGGCGTATAAATATTGATGTTGCTACAAGGGTGTGATGGGGTAGACTGGTGAACAGATTTGTAACACAAGGTATCCACCTTAAACGTAAGTGTGGTGGCCTGCTTTTGCTTTTCGGTACAAATATTACAGACTCGTCAGTTGTGTAATTGATTTGATTTGATTTTATCAAGATTTTGCGCTATATAAATATTGTAATTATTATTATTATAATTATAATGTATAAGTTTTTCAGAATCGTCAAATTTGCAAATACAGTGGAAGACTGTCAGGTTCTTCGCTTTTGCTTGTTTTCAAATTCTAAACGCGTATTGAGAAAAAAAATCGCCAAAATTACGAATACTGTACATGCGTTATAAAACAACCTGATGAGCAAATATTGTATATGCACCGAAAAGTCACAAATCTGCCAGTTACTTTTCCATTTTTTCAAACAGCATATGCAAGTTCAATGGGTGTACTGAAACAATTGTACAACTATCTTGAAGTTGTTTTTTTTAACTTGATTTGTACCCAAGAAATAAGAGGGAAGCAGGGAGAATTTTTATAATATCAATCAAAGAACATAACTATTGAGAGTCACATTTTACGAGTAAGATATGTTTTTATAATTTGTTTTGAAAAGTTTTTTTGCTGGCAGATTTCTTACCAATGTCTTGTTCCCTTCTTGCATCTTCCCGGCCAATCAGTGTTTTGCCTTCCTGTTAACATAAGATTCCAGCATATATGACTCATGAAGTCAACAGGTTCTATTCATTTTTTATACAATATAACAAGGAAAAACAGGATTAGTTTACACAATTACTTACCACACACACACACACACACACACACACACACACACACACACACACACACACACACACACACACACACACACACACTCATACACATACACACACACACACACACACACACACACACACACACACACACACACACACACACACACACACACACACACACACACACACACAAACTTTCATGAAACTAAGTTTTGAACTCCTCAAAAATAATTGTTTTCCGGATAATTTTTTTAAGATCAAAATTGACAATTTTCAAAAACCCTCTTCACTCCTCCTGTATTCTTCCCCCCCACCCCCACCCCCCCTTTTTTTTTTTTTTTTTCTTTTGTCTAAAATCACTTTAGTGAATAGATATTAAATCGAAGACCACCACTACACACACAAACAGACATGTACGCATACGCACGCGTACCCAGAAGCATCAGGCTGTAAAAGCATTACAATTAATTCTTATGAAACCAAGGAAAGTTTAAAAAATCATGTCATGCTCTGGAACCAAAACAAACGTCAACACTAATTCCTGACAAAATACACCTCCATATGCGCAAATCCATTAAAAGACTGGAGAGAAAAAAAACGCTAAAATAGAATAATACATATGGCTTTTTCTGCGTGGCCAGCATTATTAATCTCATTTCCATCTCCTCTCCCTCATTCTTGACTTTCTCTAACCATGAACAGGGCCAGGCACCCATTCACAGCGTGGTGGACAGGAGACCCCTCACACAAAGCTCTATCCATTCCACCGCACCCCCACCCCACCCCCCACCCGAATCAGGATCCAACTCGGACAGGCTGCCATGCAGGCGGTCAAATATCACTTTTCACAATGCTGAAGTACCGCGAACTCTTATGGTACAAACCATATGAGCTACACAGACTGTGCAAAATCATATGTATTATACAGCATCATCCGTACAATACAACGTGGGATTTACTATTTTTCTTAGCACTCCCATTTTCTCAGAGGTATATGCACTTTGTTTTGCTCACCCTATGCAGGCGGTATGTCGCTGCACAGTCTGCATACTCCGTCTCTTGTGGGCGTGGAAGTTGGGTGTTTTCATGCTTCCCTGTTTTCATGTCACCAGACGCTGACATGACTTATGAAATCTTCAACCGTGCATATTTGATGATTTGCGTGCATGTTCACACGATGAAGGTTCAGGAACTAACAGGTCTACACATATGCTGACCTGGTAGAGCAGATCGGAAACTTCTCTACTAGTTACCCACTAGGTGGGAGGTGTCCAGGAAAAATCGAACCCGTACCTTCCAACTGGAAGTCTAAAGCTGTGTACCTTGCCCGACACAGCATAAGATGACTTCAAGACTATTTATTGTAAGTTTGAAGTTGACTACCGCGCCCACTCACAGCATGGGATGACTTTCAAGACTGCTTATTGTAGGTCTGAAGTTGACTACCACGCCCAGTTACAGCATGGGATGATCTGAAGACTGCTTGTTGTAAGTCTGAAATTTACCACCACGCCCAGTCACATCATAAGATGACTTCAATATTGCTTATTGTAAGTCTGAAGTTGACTACCACTCCCAGTTGTAGCATGGAATGACTTCAAGACTGCTTATTGTAAGTCTGAAGTTCACCACGCCCAGTCACATCATAAGATGACTTCAAGACTGCTTATTGTAAGTCTGAAGTTGACCACCACGCCCAGTCACATCATAAGATGACTTCAAGACTGCTTATTGTAAGTCTGAAGTTCACCACGCCCAGTCACATCATAAGATGACTTCAAGACTGCTTATTGTAAGTCTGAAGTTGACCACCACGCCCAGTCACATCATAAGATGACTTCAAGACTGCTTATTGTAAGTCTGAAGTTGACCACCACGCCCATCATAGCATGGGATGATCTGAAGACTGCTTGTTGTAAATCTGAAATTTACCACCACGCCCAGTCACATCATAAGATGACTTCAAGATTGCTTATTGTAGGTCTGAAGTTGGCTACCACGCCCATCATAGCGTGGAATGATTTCAAGATTGCTTATTGTAAGTCTGAAGTTCACCACCACGCTCATCCTGGCATGGAATGACTTAAAGACTGCTTATTGTAAGTCTATCACGCCCAGTTACAGTGTGTGATGATTTAAAGACCGCTTGTTACACATGTAAAGTACTTTCAGCAGATGCTGCAGGAAAGCAGTCAGCACCGCCTTCAAGCGAATGATCCATAGGCAGCGTGGCAATAGCAACGGCTTCATTAATTTAACCCTTTGACTCCTGCATTCTATCCAACAGCATCCTGCATTGTCAAACATGCTAGCAAAGCAAAAACGTAACCCTTGACTCCTTCACCTTATCCACCAGCTTCCTGCAGAATGCTGGTGGATAGTGTGCGGGAGTCAAAGGGTTAAGTTTAGTTTTTGCAGCTGGTAGACAAGGAGCAGGAGTCAAAGAGTTAAATACAGATTACCTTGAGATGAAAGATGATAACACCAGTGGACAGAATGTCATCATCCATGCCAATCAGATGAGGGAGCTGAGAGTCGATGATGACACCGTACGACGTGCTGCGTCCTCCCAGACCACGGATTGATAAGTCAGATTCCTGTAAAGATTGGATGGTGTACAGAGTTAGAGTTCAGATTCCTGTAAAGATTAGATGATGTACAAAGTTAGAGTTCAGATTCCTGTAAAGTTGGATGGTGTACAGAGTTAGAGTTCAGATTCCTGTAAAGATTAGATGATGTACAAAGTTAGAGTTCAGATTCCTGTAAAATTGGATGGTGTACAGAGTTAGAGTTCAGATTCCTGTAAAGATTAGATGATGTACAAAGTTAGAGTTCAGATTCCTGTAAAGATTGGATGTGTACAGAGTTAGAGTTCAGATTCCTGTAAAGATTAGATGATGTACAAGTTAGAGTTCAGATTCCTGTAGAAACTTGGATGGTGTACAGAGTTAGAGTTCAGATTCCTGTAAAGATTGGATGATGTACAGAGTTAGAGTTCAGATTCCTGTAGAAATTGGATGGTGTACAGAGTTAGAGTTCAGATTCCTGTAAAGATTGGATGATGTACAGAGTTAGAGTTCAGATTCCTTAAAATTGGATGGTGTACAGAGTTAGAGTTCAGATTCCTGTAAAGATTAGATGGATGTACAAGTTAGAGTTCAGATTCCTGTAGAAATTGGATGGTGTACAGAGTTAGAGTTCAGATTCTGTAGAAATTGGTGGTGTACAGAGTTATGAGTTCAGATTCTGTTAGAATTGGATGGTGTACGAGTTAGAGTTCAGATTCCGTAAAATTGGATGATGTACAGGTTAGAGTTCAGACTGTAAAAGTGGATGATGTACAGAGTTAGAGTTCAGATCTGTAAAGATTGGATGGTTACAGAGTTAGAGTTCAGATCTGGTAAAATTGATGATGTACAGATTAGAGTTCAGATTCTGGTAAAGATTGGATGGTTACAGAGTTTAGAGTTCAGATTGCTAGTAAAGATTGGAGATGTACAAATGGATAGAGTCAGATTCTGTAAAGATTGGATGGTTACAGAGTTAGAGTTCAGATCTGTAAGATTGGATGATGTACAGAGTTAGAGTTCAGATTTGAAAGATGGATTTTACAGATTTAGAGTTCAGATTCCTGTAAAGATTGGATGATGTACAGTTTAGAGTTCAGATTGGATGATGACAGGTTTAGAGTTCAGATTGGATGATGTACAGGTTTAGAGTTCAGATTGGATGATGTACAGTTTTAGAGTTCAATTGGATGATGTACAGGTTTAGAGTTCAGATTGGATGATGACAGGTTTAGAGTTCAGATTGGATGATGTACAGTTTAGAGTTCAATTGGATGATGTACAGTTTGGAGTTCAGATTGATGATGTACAGGTTTAGAGTTCAATCTGAATTGGATGATGTACAGGTTTAGAGTTCAGATTGGATGATGTACAGTTTAGAGTTCAAATTGGATGATGTACAGTTTAGAGTTCAAATTGGATGATGTACAGTTTAGAGTTCAAATTGGATTGATGCACAGTTTAGAGTTCAGATTGGATGATGTACAGTTTAGAGTTCAGATTGGATGATGTACAGTTTAGAGTTCAGATTGGATGATGTACAGTTTAGAGTTCAGATTGGATGATGTACAGGTTTAGAGTTCAGATTGGATGATGTACAGTTTTAGAGTTCAGATTGGAATATGTACAGGTTTAGAGTTCAGATTGGATGATGTAAAGGTTTAGAGTTCAGATTCCTGTAAAGATTGGATGATGTACAGGTTTAGAGTTCAGATCGGATGATGTACAGGTTTAGAGTTCAGATCAGATGATGTACAGGTTTAGAGTTCAGATTAAATGAGGTAAAGGTTTAGAGTTCAGATTCCTGTAAAGATCGGATGATGTACAGGTTTAGAGTTCAAACTGGATTATGTACAGTTTAGAGTTCAGATTGGATGATGTACAGGTTTAGAGTTCAGATCGGATGATGTACAGGTTTAGAGTTCAGATTGGATGATGTACAGTTTAGAGTTCAGATTGGATGATGTACAGATTTAGAGTTCAGATTGGATGATGTACAGATTTAGAGTTCAGATTGGATGATGTACAGGTTTAGAGTTCAGATTGGATGATGTACAGATTTAGAGTTCAGATTGGATGATGTACAGGTTTAGAGTTCAGATTGGATGATGTACAGTTTTAGAGTTCAGATTGGATGATGTACAGTTTAGAGTTCAGATTGGATGATGTACAGGTTTAGAGTTCAGATTGGATGATGCACAGTTTAGAGTTCAGATTGGATGATGTACAGGTTTAGAGTTCAGATTGGATGATGTACAGTTTAGAGTTCAGATTGGATGATGTACAGTTTAGAGTTCAGATTGGATGACGTACAGTTTAGAGTTCAGATTGGATGATGTACAGTTTAGAGTTCAGATTGGATGATGTACAGTTTAGAGTTCAGATTCCTGTAAGTAAATTGTTCTGTTGCTTCAGACTAAAATTATACTAAATATTCGTGACCCATAAAGCAACTGTAAGAAATATACAACATATTTTCGTTCTACACGCTGGATGATCTGTCAACAACAACAACAACAACAACAACAACAACAACAACAACAACAACAACAAAAAGAAGTTTCAGGACACAATCGTCACACTCTCATACTCTGTCACAACTAAGCAAATAAGCAAATAAATAACATTTTCAAACGCTTTTACAACTACTATCACTCACAGAAGCAAAACAAAACAACAAAACACAGAAGTCTGATATTTGGTTCACATTGCTTATAGCCCAGCCGACTACTTCAGCCATATCAGGGCTAAAAGTCTGGCATTTACATGAAGTAATGATACAAGATGAATACTACCAGCCACAGAAAGTGACTGTCCTTTGACACTTAACAACCTTACTACTTAGTATTTAGCGGTGTTTGCCTGAATACGCTCCTCGTATTATTCTTTATTATTCAGAAAGATCTTTTTTAGAACCATACAAAGTGTGCATGTGACTTAATAATTCCAACAATCACATGTTAGCGACAATCCGGAAAGCTATCCACTACCACCTGTTAGCGACAATCCGGAAAGCTATCCACTACCACCTGTTAGCGACAATCCGGAAAGCTATCCACTACCACCTGTTAGCGACAATCCGGAAAGCTATCCACTACCACCTGTTAGCGACAATCCGGAAAGCTATCCACTACCACCTGTTAGCGACAATCCGGAAAGCTATCCACTACCACCTGTTAGCGACAATCCGGAAAGCTATCCACTACCACCTGTTAGCGACAATCCGGAAAGCTATCCACTACCAAAGTATCACTCAGTCTCATTCATTTCTCCCCCCTTTTCCCTCCTTCTTTCCCTTTCACCTCTCCCCACATTGCTTTCCCGTTTCAGTGTTATTTACCTGCATTAGACTTTGTGTTTCACTCCACTTGTCCAACCACGACTGTGTCAGCTGATTTGCCTGAAACCCAAAGCGCCAAAGCATCATTACACACACACACATACATACACACACACACACATACACACACACACACACACACATACACACACACACACACACACACACACACACACATACACACATACATACACACACACACACATACACACACACACACTACCGTACCCACCTCCACATTTTTACTGATGGGTCAGTCTTAGCAAATCAGAGCGCTGGAGCAGCGTTTTATGTTCCAAAATTTAACATTAAAAAGTCTTTTTTCATTGGGGCAAATATATCTATATATACAGCAGAATTGGTCGCTGTTGTTCAAGCGTTGCATTATTTAATAAGCCTTCGGCCTGTACCTTTCAAAGTAGTTCTGTTTGTTGATTCAAAATCTGTATTATATGCCTTACAGTCTTTTGATACAGACACAAGACCTGATTTAATAATTGAGGCAAATCATCTAATACACTGTTTAAAGATAAATGGCTCGGAAATCAGTTTATACTGGGTGCCTTCTCACGTTGGTCTTTACGGCAACAACGTAGTTGACAGAGCAGCTAAATCCGGTGCACTCCGTTTGGAAAATTCCATAGAATTACATGTTAACACCTCGGTAAAAGAAGTTTACAACTCGCTAGAATTAGCATCATGGATTCGATTTCATGAGCATTTAAATGAAAAATTTGTGTTTCAAAAAAGAATCAAACTTTCAGTTCAAAATATCTGTAAAAAAAATGCAGTATTCTTCATTATATCATTTGAGATTAATTGTTACCACATGTTTTCGTATTCAACTGAACGCTTTGAAAACAAAATATTGTAAAAACGTTTTATGTATTTGCGGTGAACAATTCACATTGTATCACTGTTTGTTTTACTGCAGAAAGCTTCGTTATTTTTTACCAAAGATGTTTACACAAGGAAACTATCTTGAAAAGCATTTTAAAGAAGTGATATCAGATCAAGTTCTGTTAGTTAAAATTTCAGAATCATTGGTTCACAGTCCTGTTAATGCGTTACTTTAAGGTTATTATTTTAATTATCATTATCTTATTTTGTTTTGTTTTGCTTTTTATGACGATTTTTCTTTTACATTTGATGTTAGCGTTGTTCTAGTTTCATTTCTCTGTTCATCCATATCATTTTTCTAAAGACCTTGCCGATTCCTTTTAATTTTTTCCCGTCTCTTACTCTGTTCCCTTCTTTCCCCTCCTCCCTCCCCCCCCCCAAAAAAAAATCATCCTCCGTGCCATTTTTACCCGTCTAATATCACTTATAGTGAAAAGACGTTAAATCAAGGAACGAACACACACACACACACACAACACACACACACACACACACACACACACACACACACACACACACACACACACACACACACACACACACACACACACACACACACACACACACACTAACACACACGCACGCACACTACTACTACTACTACTACTCCTACTACTACTACTACTACTACTAAAACCACTTATCTTCATATTCAAACTGTGATGTCCATACAGACACCATACTCATGTCTTTCAGTGTGAAAAATGTCACACATCGCAGTATTCCAATCAGGGTAAAAGATGTCACATGTAAAAACATATTCTAAACGAAAATTATGAATGTAAAACATTTACATTTTTCGTAATCATGTTTGTTCAAATTGTTGTCACTCTCGTCATAGTTATTGTTACTGACTGCAAGGCCATTTGAACTTTTCATAACCTATTTTGTTAACATCATCATCATCATCATCATCATCATCATCATCATCATCATCATCATCATCATCAACATCATCTTTATTATCATTGTTGTTGTTGTTGTTGTTGTTGTTGTTGCCGTTATCAACATCATCATCATTATCTTCATCATTGTTGTTATTGTTATTATATCTATCAAAATTATTATTATTATTATTATTATTATTATTATATTATCATCATCATCATCATTATTATTATTATTATTATCATCATCATTATTATTATTATTGTTTTTGTTATTGTTGCTGTTGTTGTTCATTGTGTAATAATTTTTCTATAGTCAATCTCGTCCATATCATACAATATTTTAAAATCCTACAATCGTTTTCATCTAACAGACAGGTAACCCTTGGTTTGTTGTTTGTTTGCTTGTTTGTTTGTTTGTTTGTTTGTTTGTTTGTTTGTTTGTGTTTGTTTGTTTGTTTGTTTGGTTTGTTTGTTTGTTTTGTTTGTTCGTTCGTTCGTTCGTTTGTTTGTTTCGCATGTTTTGTTGTTTGTTTGTTTTCGAAATAAAATGAATAAGAACAATCTTTTCACAATTTGTATGGTGAATGAAGGCAATCTGTTAGTATCTGTACTAAGAGCAGAGTCAATTTTCTGCTTGTCTAATGCTGAACAAAACCAGTAGTTTATTAAGCAAATCATCGATGCAAAGACATCATTTTGGCATTATAAGAGACTATGTATGGATTATACTAGACGACCCAAACCAGATTGTTATGGGAAATTATCATATTGTTTATCTTAGATAATCCTAACATGATCGCTTCTAGCGTATGGTTAGATTGTTTGCCAAAGATAATACAAACAAGACTATTACAGTATGTTTTAAAACACTAGAACTAGTATTGAATCAGCTCAACAAAACTAAGCAAAAGCCATTTACTTCAAATGTTTCTTTTATCAAAACAACAACAACAACAACAACAAATAAACAAAAATGAACATAACGCCACCAGGCGTTAATCAGACAAAATATTTGAAAGCTTGTATGAAATTTCGTTTCACAATAAAAGTAGTAACACAATTGTAACTGTGACGTTCTGACGATAACAAGAAAAACGAGCACGCGCATACACACACGCACACACGTATGCACGCATACATGCACACTCGAGCGCGCGTGCGCACACTCGCACACACACACTCACTCACACACACACACACACACACACACACACACACACACACACACACACACACACACACACACACACATACACACACACAACACCATCATCATAAACCATTTACCGTCAGGTTAACAATTAAAGTTGTACTGACATAGGTATAACTCAACGCAGATTGAAATAAAACAAACATATCAAGAATGAAACGACAGAGAGACAGACAGACAGACAGAGACAGAGA
>CM060308.1:55063455-55065955 GCA_030674185.1 Monoplex corrugatus
CGACGACGATCGAGATGATGATGATGATGATGATGATGAGGATTTTTGTTGTTGTGTGTTGTTGTTGTTGTTGTTGTGTTTGTTGTATGTAGTGTTTGTTGTTATATTGTTGTGTTGATGTACACATCATCGTTGACTGGGGAAAAAGCAGAACAAACTCAAAACAACAAAAACACCAAAAACACGACAGGCGGACAAAGTCAACATGGAGACACCACCCCATAACGAAAACATAAATGATGATGAAAACCAGACAGGAACAAGATCAGACAGAGAACTGACACTAAGACATAACGATTATAATTACACGCCACGGTAAAAACTCCTGAGGGAATTTGTGAAGCTGCACGTACCGATCATTAACACCATTCTGTGACGACTAGAGATGTCAGTCATCCACATAATCCTTAACCCTTTCACTCCCCGCACCCTGTCCTGTCCGCCAGCATCCTGCCTTATCGATCATGCCAGCAAAGCAAAAACTTGACCCTTTGACTCCCCCTCACCCTATTCACCAGCTTCTGGTGGATAGATGAGGGAGTCAAAGGGTTAAGTTTGTTGCGGTTGGTGGATAGGGTGCAGGAGTTAAAGGCTTAGTTTTTTGCGGTGGTGGATAGAGTGAGAAGTCAAGGTTAGTTTTTGTGTTGGTGATAGGTGCAGAGTCAAGGGTTAGTTTGTGCTGGTGGATAGGGTGCAGGAGTAAACGGGTTAAGTTTTTGCTGTTGGTGGATAGGGTGCAGGAGTAAACGGGTTAAGTTTTTGCTGTTGGTAGATAGGGTGCGGGAGTCAAAGGGTTAAGTTTTTTGCTGCTGGTGGACAGGGTGAGGGAGTCAAAGGGTTAACGTCAGAGCTTGCTGGACTGACCCAAGCACTGGTCAAGAACCACACTAATCCTCAACCGCCTTGATCCTGTTACATAGCTGACACGCGCCCACGGGCCATCTGTATCAGAGTTAAACAATACTGAACAAAAGTAAGTACTCGGTGCTTTCATTGTGGCACATGTAATGCAAATGTAGACTGGTTGGTTCATTCGATAGAACACATGGACTCAAGATCTGAGGATCGAGTTCAATCCTAGCCTAGCCTGCAACGTTAACATTCTGGCCTGTTCGCCGCCCATCTTAACGTTTCCATCATTCTGGTGGTCTCAGCATGTGTTTTGTAGGTTCCCTTCCCACATTCCTCATTTCAAAACCATGCTAGCGAATAGGGTTTTTGGCACAGGCTCAGGGAGTCTGCCAGATGGTTGCTGGCAGATTTGGGTGGAGCGCATATGGAATTGTCTGAGTGCGATGAGCCCCTTTGATTAAACTGCTAAACTCTAAACCCCCCTCTCTCCCCTCTCTCTCTCTCTCTCTCTCTCTCTTCTCTCCCTCTCTGTCTCTCTCTCTCTCTCCTCTCTCTGTCTCTCTCTCTTCTCTCGCTCCTCTCGCTCTCTCTCTCTCTCTCTTGCTCCCTCCTCGTCTCCTCTTCTTCTCTCTCTCTCTCACTCTCTCTCTCTCCTCTCGCTCTCTCTCTCTCTCTCTGTGCATTGTGTCGCTGTAAGTTAGGTAGTGACTGACTGAAATAGGATCGATTCCTATGGCACTGAAGATGGGTAGGATAATGTGACGGCCACCACCACGTTGAAAACACGTTCTTGTCCGATCACCAAAGTTAAGCAACATCGGCCCGGTACAACTTGACGGGTGACCACCTTGAAACACAGAAGCTGTTGCAACTTTTTATAGTATAAAAAAATGTAGCTGGTAAAACATTAATAAAGAAGATAGGAAAAACAAGCAACAAATTGTAAGACATTTTATGAGGCACAAGAGAAATTAGATCACAACAGAAAGCTGGAGGAAAGTAAACACCGGTAGACCAGGGAGAAAATATTGGACGGACTTGCAGAGTGGTGTAGGACAGTGAGGATGGGAGATGTACTTGCAGCGACAAGGGATCGATTGTATGGAGGGCCATGATCGCCAACGCCATGCGGCAAGGCACATGATGATGAGATGAGGTAAAATAGGCTATGTAGGACTCAGGACCTGGGCAGCCCATGGGATTAATGTGCAGACTTAAAAGGCTTGTGCCATGATCACATCACATGGACGTGACGTTAATGCATATGGAATTCATCGAGCGCGGAGACGTCATCTGAAACTGAAACTGGCGGCGTGGTAGTCAAGTGGTAATGTCGAACTTCTAGTCAGAGAGTCCTGAGTTCGGTCCTTTGGTGGGTAAAGTTGGTGAGTTTACCATGTTCGGTCAATATGTGTGCAGACCTGTCAATACCTAAACCCCAATCGTGTTTATATGCACGAATGAATACCAACTATGCACATAACGTCCTGGTAATCGATCATGTCAGTGGCTGGCTCATGGACACACGTGAAAAACACTCAGCATGCATGTCTACCTAAGATTCAGACTGTGCAGCAACACATGGAATGTGGTCAGTTGTAAAGCTTAAAGTTCTCCGTGTTCTACTAAACATTCTGATTGTGTGTAA
>CM060308.1:55068455-55070955 GCA_030674185.1 Monoplex corrugatus
AAAACAAAAACACACGCATTCAGAGAAAACAAAAATTGGAGGCGCTGCATTGTGGCGACACGCTGTCCCCGAAGAGAGCAGCCCGAATTTCACGTGGGAAATCTATCGTGACAATGATAAATATAGAGATATCATCATTATCATCATCATCAGGTGCCCTGCCGCATGGCGTTGGCGACCATGGACTTCCAACCATCTCTGTCTCTCGTTGCCCCAAGCATCTCCCCCACCCTCCTCGTCCCCAGCCACTCTGCAAGTCCGTCCAGCATTCTCTCCCTGGGTCTACCTGGTGCTCTCTTTCCCTCCAGCTTTCCCGAAGTGACCAGGTGCTCCAATCCCCCTTCCTCATAAAATGACCTATAAATGTTGCTTGTCTTTTCCTAATCTTCCTTATGAGTGATCTACTTGTGTCTGCCTCTATCAAGACTGTCTCGTTTGTTTTCTTTGCTGTCCATGGAACTCTCAACATTCTTCTGAGAAACCACATCTCAGCTGCCTCAATCTTGTTCTGGCTTTGCTTGTTGACTGTCAACGCCTCACATCCGTACAACAGTACTGGTTCTATATAACATTCAAGAACTCTCTTCCTGATGTTAATTGATAGGCATTTGTTGGTAAGAATGCTTTTCGTCTTCTTGAATGCTGTTTTGGCTTGGCCGATTTTGCCGGCTATTTCTGATGTGCATCTGCCGTCTGGTGAAATGATCGTTCCCAGGTATAGAGATATAGTAGCTCAAAACAGTTAAAAAAAGTCATGACTCCAAGCAACGAGCAAATCCTTACAAACATTTACTATGCTTACACAACGTGTCAAGAAACGACAGAATGATTTACTATGTGTTCTTAAGTCTCAATACCTCCGATCCACCCCCACACCTGTGGGGATGTCGGGGGCTCTTTCAGTATAAAAAGTATCCCCACCTTCTGGGAATTCTGTACCAGAAACTTTCCTCTTTCTTGTCACCCTCTTTGTTTCTACTTTGTTCCTTTGCTTTCTGTCATTTCTTCCGATCATTTTCTGCCTTGCTGGTCCATTTATCTTTATGTGTTGATAAAGTCTGACGTACTTTCTCTTGGGATTGATAATTGGGTACATTTATTAAGTGCATTTTTGGCTCTAAGAAAATGAAATATGCGGAAGCAATATTAGGTAATTTAGGCCCGTTTTTATACATGCTTTAGTGTCCTTAGTTATGTTTAAATTTGTATCCAGGTATGTTTTTTAAATCCCATGTGCGATAGATCGGAGAGAGTGGTCAACGCCAGGGGCATATCTTTAGATTATGTGCGCAAATGCTTTGATATGTGTGCTTAATTTTCTTTTTCCTTTTTTTCCTGTTGAAATATTGTGTGTGTGTGTGTGTGTGTGTGTGTGTGTGTGTGTATGTGTGTGTGTGTGTGTGTGTGTGTGTGTGCAGTGCGTGCGTGCGTGCGTGCGTGCGTGCGTCGTGTGTGTGTGTGTGTGTGTGACTGAAATGGTTATAGCCCTGATATGGCTCCACGCAGCCGGCTGGGCTTTAGCCCAAAAAATAACAATAACCTCTGACCCCAAGACATTATTTCAACAGTTGTGCTGTGGGGGATTGTATCTGACACACGCTCATTCCAGGGATATACTGTGACACCAGCTTCAAAGCACCACGCCACGCTTCACGTAAACCCCTAAGTCTGTCCTTTCTTTCGTGTGATCGATAATCAATGAAGGGATTGGCCGGCCGTTGGCACCTGTTGATTTTTATCCGGTGGTCGCCACTTGACCGTGACACGGTCTTAAAGAGTTTGATAGAAAACAGGAGTCAGAGAGTTTGCTTAGTAGCAGATCACGTCGATCTGATTCGGTTCGTGCTGGTTCCATTAACCCTTTGACTCCCGCGCCCTACCCACCAACTGCAAAAAAGTTAACCCTTTGACTCCCTCACCTTGTTCCACCAGCTTCCTGTTGACAAGACAAAGTACTGGTGGACAGGGTGCCTACACAACGTGTAAAACAAAGAATATAACCTTATCAGTGCCTCACACGTGCAAAAAAAAGAATGATTAACCCTTGACTCCCTAGTGCCTACACAACGTGTCAAAAAACAAAAGAATGATTAACCCTGATCCCATGCTCACAGTGCAAAACAAATGATTAACCCTGATCCAGTGCCTACACAACGTGTCAAAAAACAAAAGAATGATTAACCTTTGATCTATGCTCACACGTAAACAACAAGATTAACCCTTTGACTCCCAGTGCTCACAACGTGTCAAAAACAAAGAATGATTGACCTTGACCGCACCTTTCACAACTGCAACAACGAACCTTGATCCCTCACCCTATCCACCAGCTTCCTGTTGACAATACAGGATGCTGGTGGACAGGGTGCGGGAGTCAGAGGGTTAAAGCCTCGACAGCCGGTAAGGACCACCGCACCAGAGCTGTTGTCAGCGAGCCACTAAAAACATGGGTCACAGATCAAAAATTATCACCACGTTAAAAATTACACCGGTCAATATTTCA
>CM060308.1:55085955-55095955 GCA_030674185.1 Monoplex corrugatus
ATCTGGCTCATAATGGGAAACAAAAAAAACTAAAAGTTATCTTGTAACGCTGCAGTCACCGGGAAATGAAGTGGGAAAGATCTCAGCTTTTCTCGAAGGGAGGGGGGAGGAGGGGGGAATCAAACTTCTTCTCCATGAGTCCTTCACTAATACAGAACACCAGACCTGTCCTGGGACTTTACTACGTAGACAAAAACTGTCCTGGACGGATTTGACCAAGGGACGCAGTTTTGGTGTTTCACCAGACTAGTTGGGAGACCCTGGCGACCTTAGCGTGAAGTGAGTGCTGATAACTGTGTGCCAGAGGGGATCTGTCAGTCTCCCAGTCTACCAGTCCAGGGGTTCAGTCTTTGGCACATACCACGACAGATTTGTACACCTACATATTTTTTTTATTGCCACTATCCCCAGGCTAGTTATGTTTTTCTCTATTTAAGGTTTAAGAAGGGAAATTGATTATATCGGCATGAGGCTGGGCGATGCTCTGTGTGCCTGTGTCTGATTTTGTTTGTCCGTCTATCTATCTGTCTGCGTGAGTGTATGTGTATTTTGGTTATTTGTTTGTCTGTCTATCTGTCTGTCTGACTGTCTTTTCGCCGAAAACGTCAGCGATTATTTATCTGCTCTTTTTAGCTTTGTAAAACAATTTTCTTTTCAGGTTCTTCCCAGAGGTTTTGCGGAGTGGGGAAGGAGGGAGATGCAACAGGAAAAAAATTCAGCAACAATATATCAACCATAAATTGACTCTGAAATTGTAGATGGTCAGAGAAGCAAGCAATCAGACATTATATCTGAAATATCAAGACTCGATGTTAGCTTCACACACAAACATATAACAAACAGACAAACAGGCTTTCCTGTAGAGGGATCTCGGTTACTGTCACCATCCGTAACCCAAAATCTGATGCCCACACCGTAAGGAGAAGAAGACACAAGAAAGCAGAGAAAGTGTCCACTGTCAACAATGAGCCAAAGAAGAAGAAGAAGCAAATAAGAGACAGACAGACTAGGAGACTGAGACAGACAGACAGGCAGGCAGACTGAGAGAGAGACTGAAAGAAAGAAAGAAAGAAAGAAGCAATACATGCACTAACGTTGTTCATCCAATTCAAGGATGGAAAAATGAGCTCATATTCTCTCCAACTCTACAGAGGGACTAATAATTAATATCGGAGGAAAACTTCTCATACAATGTGTTCTGTGCAAATCTACCAGGTATTACATGTATCTAGTAGACTTCTTGAGTCCTCATAAAACCCATGTGTGATAACAAGGTCCTCGGATGGTAAGGATCGAGGGAGGTGAGCTAGCCTGCCAAAATTTCCACTTGAATCTAAGACCTCCTGATGAGAGTCCACACAATACAAGTTTTGTTTAGCTTCTACTCTATATCTTCTGTTCCAGTATTTAGGCTACATGTTATCAATTTTAAACCATTGTGTTTTGCGATATCTCAATCATTCATTGTGTGTTGTCATTCCTATTTGTGTTATATTGAGATAAAACAGAAAGAAAATTAATTTTTAAAAATTTTTAAAGAACAGATGGTCAAGCTATTCTAACAATCCCCTTTTTATGAAAAAAGTACTCAGAAAGAGCAGATTTTATACTTCTCAAGGTCAACGTGACCTTTAAGAACCATCAAACAAAATGGACTGCGTGGATTGAGAACAATGGCAGACTACCATAAGAGTAGAAACAGAATTAAAATAAGGAGGAAGACAGAAGGGGAGTGGGGCTGTGACCATGACTCATGCTGTCATCCTTCCTCTGCCTCACACACACTAACATACAAGATACTGAGCTAGGGTGACGCTCAAGCCTGTTCGACCCAAGTTGCCATTTTCTCTGTCTCAGGCACACACACACACTCGGAAACACACACACACACACACACACACACACACACACACACACACACACACACACACACACACACACCACACACACATACACACACACAAAAACGCACACATACACCCCACACACACACACACACACACACACACACACACAACCACACAACACACACAACACACACACACACATACACACACACAACACACACACACACACACAAAACACATAACACACACACACACACAACAAGCACACACATACACACACACACATACACACAATTGTTCCAACATACTCTCCCTTCTTTCTCTTCTCTCTCCCCTTCCCCTGACCTCTGTTACTCACTTTCTCTGTCATTTATTCTGTCTTGTTGTCTTTCACATCTTTAACCAAGACGTCAGAAAAGCAAGAAGGCTAACTGGGTTTCTACGGGAAGGACTGGGAAATATTTTTATGTCAGGGCAGCCAGGTTAATGGCCTGCTCTTCACGATATCAATTGCCGTGGGATCTTTTAGCATGCGCATGTCAGAATGCACCCGGGTCCGACTCGGTTGTTTTTTTTGTTTGTTTGTTTGTTTGTTTGTTTGTTTGTTTGTTTGTTTGTTTTGTTTGTTTGTTTGTTTGTTTGTTTGTTTGTTTTTCTTTTTGTTCGTCCCTTTCCGAAGGAGTAGACGTTCAGTTCGATTTTCCGGTCAAACTGAGAAGAAAAGTCGAGACGTCAACGAGAAACGAACTCTCGAACCTCGAGTTTAGTTATTGGCAGGCGAACGTCTGAACATTTCTGTCACCTTTCTGCTACAATTGAGAAAAAAAAACTGTTACCTGGCTTGATTATCTTAATATCCGTAACGATTAGCATATTACTTCAAGGTATAATCGTAGTCCGAGACATAACACACACACACGCACAACACACACACACACACACACACACACACACACACACACACACACACGCACACACACACGCACACACACACACACACACACACGCACACACACACACACACACACACACACACACACACACACGCACACACACACACACACACACACACACACACACACACACACGCACGCACACATGCACACACACGCACACTATCTCTGTATCTCTGTCTCTCTCTCTATCTATCTATCTCTCTCTCTCTCTGTCTCTCTCTCTCTTTCTGTCTCTCCCCACCCCACCCCACCCCACCCCTCGTTCTCTCTCTGGTTTTTGATGTAAGTGTGTCTAAAGGTGTGTGTATATATAAATTCTGCTGTTGTTAACCTCACAATCGGTGAATGCTAACAGCATAGCCAAAATATCCCTTAAGACAACGATGGGGATTATATGCCTGCCAGACCTACCGTCAGACTACTCCGTATGATTCAACACCTTTCCTTTCCCTATCATTATTGTTAAGGCCTGTTTAGATAAGCTGACAGATACATAGACTATTATAATAAGACCTGTTTAGACAAGCTAACAGATACATAGACTATTATATTAAGACCTGTTTAGACAAGCTAACAGATATACAGATATACTGTTATATTAAGACCTGTTTAGATAAGGTAACCGACAGATATACTGTTATATTAAGATCTGTTTAGATAAGGTAACCGATAGATATACTGTTATATTAAGATCTGTTTAGATAAGGTAACCGACAGATATACTGTTATATTAAGACCTGTTTAGATAAGCTAACAGACAGATATATTGTTATATTAAGACCTGTTTTGATAAGGTAACTGACAGATATACTGTTATATTAAGACCTGTTTAGATAAGCTAACAGACATAATTATATACTGTTATATTAAGACCTGTTTAGATAAGCTAACAGACAGATATACTGTTATATTAAGACCTGTTTAGATAAGCTAACAGACAGATACACTAGTATATTAAGACCTGTTTAGATAAGCTAACAGACAGATATACTGTTATATTAAGACCTGTTTAGATAAGCTAACAGACAGATATACTGTTATATTAAGACCTGTTTAGATAAGCTAACAGACAGATACACTATTATATTAAGACCTGTTTAGATAAGCTAACAGACATAATTATATACTATTATATTAAGACCTGTTTAGATAAGCTAACAGACAGATATACTGTTATATTAAGACCTGTTTAGATAAGCTAACAGACAGATACACTATTATATTAAGACCTGTTTAGATAAGCTAACAGACATAATTATATACTGTTATATTAAGACCTGTTTAGATAAGCTAACAGACAGATATACTGTTATATTAAGACCTGTTTAGATAAGCTAACAGACAGATATATTGTTATATTAAGACCTGTTTAGATAAGCTAACAGACATAATTATATACTGTTATATTAAGACCTGTTTAGATAAGCTAACAGACATAATTATATACTGTTATATTAAGACCTGTTTAGATAAGCTAACAGACATAATTATATACTGTTATATTAAGACCTGTTTAGATAAGCTAACAGACAGATATACTGTTATATTAAGACCTGTTTAGATAAGCTAACAGACAGATATACTGTTATATTAAGACCTGTTTAGATAAGCTAACAGACAGATATACTGTTATATTAAGACCTGTTTAGATAAACTAACAGACAGATATACTGTTATATTAAGACCTGTTTAGATAAACTAACAGACAGATATACTGTTATATTAAGACCTGTTTAGATAAGGTAACAGACAGATATACTGTTATATTAAGACCTGTTTAGATAAACTAACAGACAGATATACTGTTATATTAAGACCTGTTTAGATAAGGTAACAGACAGATATACTGTTATATTAAGACCTGTTTAGATAAACTAACAGACAGATATACTGTTATATTAAGACCTGTTTAGATAAGCTAACAGACAGATATACTGTTATATTAAGACCTGTTTAGATAAACTAACTGACAGATATACTGTTATATTAAGACCTGTTTAGATAAGCTAACAGACAGATATACTGTTATATTAAGACCTGTTTAGATAAACTAACTGATAGATATACTGTTATATTAAGACCTGTTTAGATAAACTAACTGATAGATATATTATTATATTAAGACTTGTTTAGATAAACTAACTGATAGATATATTATTATGTTAAGACCTGCTTAGATAAGCTAACACACACACACACACACACACACACACACACACACACACACACACACACACACACACACACACACACACACACACACACACACATACACACAAGATGCTGAGCTAAGGTACACTCAAACACGTTCGACGAATGACCCTTGACCCAAGTTGTCATCTTCTCTGTCACACACACACATATTCTCTCTTTTTTTTCCTTTCTCGTTTTGTTGGTGTTGCTTTTGCTTTTTGTTTTTGTTTTTACCAAGACTTCACAAAGGCAGGAAGGGTAATTCGGCCTCATGAAGAGGGTCCCAGGAAATGAACCTATCTCTCCAACAGTTTTGTGCTCATGCAGCCAGGTAAATGCCCTGCTCTTCACGATTTTCTACTGTCGTGGGATCTTTAGCATGCACAAGCCAGATGGCACATGGTCCGACACGTTTTTCGTCCCCCTTCCGAAGGACTAGATGTTCAGTTTGATTTCCCGGTCAAACTGAAGAGAAAGGTCAAGGCCTCTAAAAAAAAAAAAAACGAACCCTGGAACCTCGTGTTTAGTTATTGGCAGGCGAACAGTTATCATAAAGGAAGGAGAGATTGGAGAGATAGAGACGGATAAAGTGAGACAGATAGACAAACACTGAGACGGACAGAAAAACGGGCACAACAACACAGTTGACTCACACACACACACACACACACACACACACACACACACACACACACACACACACACACACACACACACACACACCACACACACAACACACCCTCCCTCACTCTCTCTCTCTCTCTCTCTCCCACACACACCGCACACACACACACACACATACACCACACACACACACACACACACCACACCACACACAACACACACACACACACACACACACACACACACACACACACACACACACACACACACACACCTACCTCACAATTCTGGGCGTCAATCCGATCTCTCCCTGAAACACAAGTGAAAAATGTTTTGAACAGAAAGGGGAAAGATGAGATAGAAAACAAAAGATTAGAGGTGGAAGAAAAATCCATAAAGTAAATCCGTGATCTGCTTATTGTTCTTTAAACCATTGCTGTTATCGTCATCAACATCATATTATTATCATTATTATTATTATCATCAAATTGTCGTTCATCATCATTATCATTATCAATATTGTCATTATTATCATCAAATTCATCATCATCATCATCATCATTATTATTCATACTCATTATTATTATATATTATTATTATTATTATTATTATCATCATTGTTGTTGTTGTTGTTGTTATTGTTGACATCATCGATACATGCATAATATTTGCATAACCGGTGCACTTATGACACATAACGTCGTCATCATCACTCTTGCTGTCTACATCATCATCATCATCATCATCATCATCATCATCATCATCATCATCGCCACCACCGGCATGAATAATTTGTTGCTCTGGCGAATTATTGAAAAAAAATCACAAATATATCACAGATCCTTTGCCAGTGCAGACAATTATCTGATTCCGCCATGTTTGATAAAACAAAAGGAAAATCACTTTTTTCCCCCTTGCTAAATGTTCGTTCTTCCATAGATCGTGATGATTACACAATCGCATAAGATCGTAGCTGAGGGACTGGACGACAGTTTAGGAATAGGCAGGACTTTTACGCTGTGCTCTCACAGAGTCTATCTTCTAAAAGGTTTTACCACGCTTCAGGGACGGATTATGATCTCGGTAAGAAGGGGAATTCTAAGAAATGAAAGGAGGTACAAGGACATGCTCCCTCGGAAGAAAATGTTTGCCCCGAGAATGCATCTGCAATCGTTTAATCTGCTTTAATTAAAACATTGATCATAATTATTACCTTGCTTGTCTTCTCAACAGCAGTTTGATTCTTGCCCGGGTCGAGGGGGGGATGGGGGTGGGGAGTTCCGGAAGCCCTGGAACCCTTACCTCCTTCCCCATCTCCCCAAGTACATCCCTGCATTTTCGGTGTGTTGTGATTTATTCATGTGCCTATGGATTACTGTGCTTGTGATTGTTATGACTCCAATTCATTTTCCATCTTTTTTGTCTGTCTTTCATTAGACCAAATGGCCCGCCATGCGGCAGGTTCTGTTTCCGCTAGCATTCTTTGTCTGTCTTATCCTAAGAAAAGACTGATCGTTTATAACTTGTTTTTGATTATGAATGAACTTTAATACAGGAGAGAGAAAAAAGGAATATCTATACATACAGACTTTAAGAGAATATATGACTATTGATATACTGAACTTTAAAACCTTTTCTTTTCAAATGCACGTACAATCACATCTACATTTCTTTTCGCATGCGTGTTTACAATCACAAACAGTATTACACATACGTAGTGTAGTTGCTCTCTCTCTCTCTCTCTCTCTCTCTCTCTCTCTCTCTCTCTCTCTCTCTCTCTCTCTCCTCTCTCTCTCTCTCTTCTCTCTCTCTCTCTCTCTTCTCTCTCTCTCTCTCTTTCTCTCTCTCTCTCTCTTAACACACACACACACACAAGCACAAGCACACACACACGAACTCACACATACGCACACACACACACACACACACACGTGCAGATATATATACATGTTTTCATGTACATACATAAATAGGTACACTGTGTGTGCGTACAACAAGCCACACACTCATTCAACACATACAACATACATAGTAACACATACGCACAGAATAGACAAATACGCACACAGGGAAGTTGAAACAGAAAAGACAGACACAGGGAGACACACTGTATGAATGCCTATATCTTAAAGAAACACTAACCGGGTAGCCCATCATGGTGAACGTTTTGCCTGTACCCGTCTGGCCATAGGCGAACAGACAGGCATTGTACCCGTCTGAGGCCGCCTGTAGTACCTCTGTACCCAGATCTTGGTACACCTGCACCCACACAAAATAAAAACACACAGTTATGAAAAGAGTAAGGACAAAAGAATTATAAAAACAAAACAAATCAACAACAAAATTGCAGTTTATAGGATCTGGTGTACCTAAAAAATCGTAACACCCAAGAAAGTATCTGACGATATGAAGAAGACATTATTTGTATGGCGTGACCATTACGATCCTTGGTATATTTGTGTGTGTGTGTGTGTGTGTGGTGTGGTGTGTGTGTGTGTGTGTGTGTGTGTGTGTGTGTGTTTGTGTGTATGTGTGTGTGTGTGTGTGTATGTGTGTTGTGTTGTGTGTTTGTGTGTTGTGTTATGTTGTGTTGTGCTCTGTGTGTGTGTGTTTGTGTGTGTGTGTGTTTGTGTTTGTGTGTTTGTGTTTGTGTGTTGTGTTATGTTGTGTTGTGCTCTGTGTGTGTGTGTGTGTGTGTGTGTGTGTGTGTGTGTGTGTGTGTGTGGTGAGAGAGAGAGAGTGTGTGTGTTTGAGTGTGTGTGTGTGTGTGGTGTGTGTGTGTGTGTGTTTGCGTGTATGTATGTGTGTGTGTGTGTGTGTGTGTTGTGTTGTGTGTGTGTGTGTGTGTGTGTGTGTGTGTGTGTGTGTGTGTGTGTGTGTGTGTGTGTGTGTGTGTGCGTGTGTCTGTATATGTACCTGAGCTGCCAATCCACTGTCCGTCTGTCTGTACACTGAACTTCTTACACTCATTTACATAGGGAAATGTATTCTTCTTACGCAGGTTAGAGCTCCAGCGAGCACTCCTTGTCTAAGCATTGAATTCCTACAAACTTATCTACCTAGCAGAAGAAGGGGATTCTTTCTTGCGTGTATGATCTTTATCTTGCCTGAAAGGCAGTTGAAATCAGTGTTCAGGGAGCTAAGGAGAACACTTGCACTAAATACAGATAGTGATCTAGAAGGCAGATATAAGTAGAAAGCCTTGTGAGGAAAAGAGAATGACAGGAAAGAGGAACCCTAGCTGCTTAACCCTTTGATTCCCACACCCTGTCCACATTCATCCTGCATTGTCAAGCATGCTAGCTAAGCAAAAACTTAACCCTTTGATTCCCACACCCTGTCCACCAGCATCCTGCATTGTCAAGCATGCTAGCTAAGCAAAAACTTAACCCGCTGACTCCCTCATCCTATCCACCAACTTCCTGGAGGAAGTTGGTCGATAGGGTAAGGGAGTGGAAGGATTAAGTTTTTGCAGGTGGCGTGTAGGGTGCGGGAGTCAAAGGGTTTTAAGTAACTGAATAGCTTCAGTTGTTCCAAAGCAGCAGAAACTCTATATTTCGGCATCTGCAGTACCTCAATACGGTACTGGGGGATGTATTCTGTGGACTGCTGTTCTATTGGATTACATTTCTGAGGTCTAGAGTTTGAACACCAAAAAATATGGTCACCCAAGTTTCATATGTGATTTTTTAATCGTTTTTCGATGCCATATTGTATGTTTGATGACCTTTTGATGTGGAGCAAAACGTGAATAGAAAAAAAAATTACGAAACAAAAATGAGTATTCATGTTTATTCAAACATCCTCAAAGTATTGTGTGCCAAGGGTCGTGTTCAAGTACCGACACAGATAAAACTGAATGTTCCGACCATACCTTATGAATAGGCTACCAGACTACTAAATATACATGCTGCTTTTCTTAGCTGAATACATCACAAGACTGATCAAGTCTTTGTAATCAAAGGTAAGAGGCCCGGTATCGTGTTTCAACAAGCTGCAAACAAAAAGCCGACAGTGGCACGGGTTTCCAATCTACCAGGCAATCAAACGCAATGTTTACAGACAAACACTTTTAACATAGTCTACACTCTATAAACGAACAAAGCCTGACTGAGACTTATATGCCAATGGAGAAAAGTTTGACAAAACCTTTCCCAGCCCACGCCCAGACAAGGTTTGCTTAACCCGCGCCATTTTCTCCCCCTCCTTCTTAATGTAAGCTTGGTTAAAGTGGTGTCACCAAACACAGATCGGCTTACCTTGCATAAGCTTGCCTTACAGCCATTCTTTAACCTCGTTGTTAAGTGCCATACGAAAAATTCATGTCGTTACCTTACCTTTTTTTCCCCCCAAGGTTAAAAGTTCCTCTGAATGGAAGAT
>CM060308.1:55100955-55110955 GCA_030674185.1 Monoplex corrugatus
AGGCACCCAGCATAAATTGATTTCCGAGCCATTTATCTTTAAACAATGTATTAGATGATTTGCCTCAATAGTTAAGTCAGGTCTTGTGTCTGTATCAAAAGACTGTAAGGCATATAATACAGATTTTGAATCAACAAAGAGAACTACTTTGAATGATACAGGCCGAAGGCTTATTAAATAATGCAACGCTTGAACAACAGTGACCAATTCTGCTGTATATATAGATACATTTGCCCCAATGAAAAAAGACTTTTTAATGTTAAATTTTGGAACATAAAACGCTGCTCCAGCGCTCTGATTTGCTAAGACTGACCCATCGGTAAAAATGTGGAGGTGGGTACGGTACTTTTCATCGATGTGTTCGCAAGCTGTGGATAGCGTAATGTTGACATTATTATCTTTTTTAACGTTTGCATAATCGAGATCAAATATGGCCTTTAGCATTTCCCATGTAGGGATAGGCGTTATCGTTGGTTTCTCGGCTATTTCATCCATTGTTATGTTGGACTGTTTGATCAGGTCAGATATGTAAGTTGCGGCTGTAATTTGTGATGAAATGTTTTTTGCTCGTTTTGGAAATCAGTATCAGACCTGATCTTAATTTCTTTGCTCACAAAATTATCCGCTTGTGAAGTAGTTCTAATTGCAAACTTTGCTGTAGCTAGCTCACGATGGTTGTTTAAAGGTAGAATTCCAGCAACTTTGTACGTTTCCAGAGTAGAAGCATGAGTTGGTACACCTAGTGCAATTTTAAGACTTTTACACTCCAAGCTCTGAATCTTTTTTTAGTAAATATTTGGGTGCATTGAAGAAAACTTCTTGCGCGTAGGATAATTTAGACCTGACCAGCGCTGTTGACAGATGAATCAGTACATTTGTATCCATTCCCCAGGGTAATTTGCTTATTATCTTTAGAAAATTTAAGGTTTTTCGCGCTTTTGTTAAAATATAATCAAAATGAACATTCCAGCTTAATTTGGACGTGATGTAAACTCCCAGGAATTTTACGACCTGTTTGTAATTTAACACTTCACCAAGCAATTTGCAAGTAGGCATATTTGAGTTACCACCAGGATCAAACAATATCATGTTAGTTTTTTCTGCTGACAACGACAGCCCATTTTCTAACATATAGTTTCCAAGATTATCAAGATCAATTTCATACAACTTCCTGATGTAATTTCGCGTTCTCTGTGGAGTTGTCTCTTTTAAAGTGATATTCATCCAAGTGCATATATCATCAGCGTACTGTACTAAAACAACACGATTTGAAAGAGCTTTAGGAAGATCCTGTATAAGGATATTAAATAAAATAGGTGCTATCACTGAACCTTGTGGAATCCCCATGTCGAGGCATCGTGAAGAAGAATAACTAGCTCCCACTCTTGCCTGAATTGTTCTATTAGCTAAAAAAGATTTAATGTAATTGAACATATTGCCCGATAAACCAACAGATTTTAGCTTGAACAATAAACGTTTATGCCAAACTTGATCGTAAGCTTTTTTCACATCAAAGAAAGTAGCTAAAACACTTTTTCTGCGGGCAAACTGTTGTTTGATCTGAGTTGTAAGTTTAACCAGGTGCTCAACTGCTGATCTTCCTTTTCTAAAACCTGCCTGGTTTACCGGAATAACGTTATTTTTATCACAGTAATGTAAAAGTCTGTTTAAGACCAATCTTTCCATTAGTTTGCTTGTGTGGAACATCAAAGCAATGGGTCTGTAACTGTTTTTATCGGTTTTCGATTTTTCTGTTTTTAAGATTGGTATAAACTATAGACTTTTGCCAGATTTGTGGCACAGTTCCGCTAACCCAGCATTTCTGCAAAATTTTGTGTAGGAAAATAAGGTAGTTTTCAGGGAGATGTTTAATCATTTCAGTCGAAACTGCATCAACACCTACCGAACTCTTTTTGTTGTGTAGAGACAGTACTGTGTTTTTTAGCTCTTCTAAGGTGATTGGAGAATTAAACCAGAGATCATTCTGTGGTACTGGATCAGTGTAGATTGGGTTGTAATCTTCCATTTCTCTGTGATGTTTGCAGTCAGGAGATAAACCTTCAACTTTACTGTTTTCGGCAAACAGATCAACAAAAGTTTCTGCTTTGTCCATGTCTGAAGGAAATGTGTTACATGTTTCAATCATTATCGGACACCTAGGTAAGTTGGTTCCATCCTTCATTTGTTTCATTTTCGTCCAGAATTTATGGAAATCTTTGAAATCTGAAATTTCTTTTGTGCAGAATGATGCCCAATAATCTTTCTTTGCTTCAGCAATGATTTTGTTACATTGGATGTTAGCTTTTTTCATTTCCACATGATCTTCAGGTTTCCGGCTTTTGATGTAGATTTTGAATTTCTCCCTTTTATATTGAACTGCTTTCTCACATGCCTCTGTCCACCAAACATTACCCAATCGATTATTTGATCTAGAAGATTTGAGTTTCGGAATCGATAGGTCTGCAGCGGATAGAATTGACTCTTGGAATTTAGAAAACATAATGTCTACATTTTCACTTTCATAATGTCTGTAATCTTGATTAGCTAGAGCAGTTCGAAATAAGGACCAGTCAGCACGCTTGTAATTATATTTTGTAATAATTTCAGGAGAGCTGTCTTTCATCCTGATGTTTTTGTCAGTTATGGTTATGATGATAGGTAGGTGATCGCTTCCCAAAGTCTCTGTAAGTTTCCCAGGTACAGGATGGTACTAATTCTGGTGAGATTAGAGACAAATCGATGGCTGTCGCCCTGTGTTTGGAAACATCAGGGATCCTAGTGACACTACCATCATTTAGAAGGTAAAGCGAACTATCAACGATATTTTCTACCAAACGATTGCTCGTAACAGTAGAACAGTTCTTTTCCCAAAATGGGGAGTGGGAATTAAAGTCTCCACCTATTAGCCATTTACCACGCTGCTGATCTTGGATAGTGCGCAGCCATTCTGTGTTGCGGTCATTTGGACATGTTGGCAGGTAGACTGACAAAACGTTGATGTTTAAAGAATTGCTTAATTGGACAGTGGCAGCACAAGCGTGCAAATCTTCGCTTGATTTCAAAACTGGGGAAGTAAGTAAGCAGTATTGTAACTCTTTGAGTATATATATCGCGGTGGATACCTTCTTCCCGTGATTCCCACATTCATAGACTGGAGGATAATAATAATTGGGGAAATTGGGAAGATTGGTAGCGACAACATTCATCGACTGTAGAATCAAAATTTCACACCTATTTGATGCCAGGAAATGCTCCAAGTAAGCCGAGTTGGTGGAAAGGGATCTACAATTCCATTGCAAAAACATGACTTGGGATTGTTGTCGCATTGCTGATATTGGTTAATCTCCAACTTTCTATTAACTGTTATTTATGGTTGATAATAATGAATACTTTGATTTTCTGTGTCCAGGAGAACTGGACAGAAAGAAAATTACGTAATTACTTAGACTACGAAGTAAAGATAACAAAATTGTAGCAAAAACAATAAAAAGAAAATTACATAGTCCAACGTACGAATAACTTATAAAGGTGATAATAGATTACAAGGGATAACTAATAACCAAAAATCAAAATAATAGCACACACGTCTTCAAATGTACAGAGTGTATAGTCTGATCGAGTCTTGATAGTCGGACTAAAACCTAGTTATTGTATATTTTCAGCAGAAGAAATGTCAGAGATGACGAGGAAAAAGTCCTGTGACATGAACATTAAGTATTGTATATGTAATACTGTTATTTCAAAACATATTATACGGCCACCATGGTGTGTAGTTGTCAAAAAGGTGGTACTGTCCTCTGGAGAATCTGGAAGGGTGTAGCTGTGATGATCTTGTGTGTGTGTGTGTGTGTGTGTGTGTGTGTGTGTGTGTGTGTGTGTGTGTGTGTGTGTGTGTGTGTGTGTGTAGCTATGAAGCTGTGTGCATGTGTGTACATTGTGTTATGCCTATGAAGCTACGTGTGTGTGTGTGTGTGTGTGTGTGTGTGTGTGTGTGTGTGTGTGTGTGTGTGTGTGTGTGTGTGTGTGTGTGTGTGTGTGTGTGTGCGCTTGCGCGCTTGCACGTGCGTGTGTGTGTGTAGATATATACATTACCCTTGGATATGAAAATTTGTCAAATACAGGCGTGGGTGCATTTCGCCTTTGTACGTGAATACGTCGAAACCGCCTTTCACATTCCCACAAACATTTATACTGACAATGAAGCCTGCATGATAAAAATGACTAGATAGCATTGACGAAACAGGACACATTTTTCCATCGGAGCAATACCAAGGCTGTATTCGTTTCACCGAACGAAGGACAGGCAGTAAATCTGTCTCTATTGTGCTACGTGAAAATACCATTCTAGGTCTCTTTCTTTGGCCTCGTCCCGTAAAAAAATTCTTTATTTGAATCTTTTATCATTCTTTAAGCTGTTGAGATGGTGCCATATATCGGGCGTGGAAAAATCGAGTGCGTGCACGCGTGCATGTGTGCGTGTATGAGTGAGAGGGGGGATGGTTAAGTGTGCCGAGAGATATGCGGTCAAGTATTCTCATCGAAACTTAGTCATATTGTGGCTGAGTGGTTAGCTCAACGAACTACCACTGTGAGGTCGTACGTTTGAACACACACACACACACCCCCCCCCCCCAATCCTTCCATAGGATATATAGATTAGCAACTTAAATGTAACAATACAATTAAACGAATCATGAATTCCAAAGAACTCATACAGCGCCGAATTATAACGACCATCCATATGACATATGCTAAAAGGGTCCATTACCTGATTTTTCTCTTTTTTTTGGGGGGGGGGGGATTATCGCACTCATGGAGGTTACCTTTGTGCTCACCTTTTTTTTTATCCTACCCTGTTTTCCGTCCCATTTTCTAGGCCACCTTAATGGGTTCACAAGCTGGCACGGTTTTGTTTGTTTTTACAACGCGATGATGATGATGTCGATGAGGATGATAATGATGATGCTATGGAGTTCCACCTAGGATTGTGACTTCGTGACAGGGTTGTACTCTTCGCTTACTATCATAATATATCCTGGGGTCAATCAGGCCCGAGAGATACAGACACATCCGGTGATGGTCAGAAGATTTGAGCAACACCCTCAATGACACATCCGTGAAGTGGATGAGACTCGACTGTATAATCCCTGTCTTCCCAATGAGCCTGTAGCACGCCCAACTCTGGGTAGGAGCCGGTTAGAGCCGAAAAATCCCACAATGATTTTTTAAAAAGAAACTGATAGGGATTCGAACCCATAACCTTCCAGTCGGCAGTCCGTTGCGTTAACCACTACGCCACGGTGACTGGTGCATTTACCTAAATTTGTTCTTGGAGTTGTCTAGAATAAAAGACTCACTTTACTTTAGTTCACCTCTAAATGTAGCTAGCGACTGACGGCATTAGGGCCATCAAGCGAAACAAGTACTTGCATCAATATCGCCTACTAACCTAATTGAGGCAATGACTGACACTGGCATTAATACATTGCCTATGTGTCGGAAGTAATACACAGTGTAGCCATACTAACATAACCGGCACTAACTCCCTAATCCCAGCTAAAATTCAAGAAAACACTGTTCCAGACAGTGTGTCGTCGGCCTACTGGTTGTCCTCTGTGTGTGTGTGTGTGAGTGTGTGTGTGTGTGTCCTCTGTGTGTGTGTGTGTGCGTGCGTGAATGTGTGTGTGTGTTCGTGTATGTGTGTGTATGTATGTGTGTGTTCGCATGCATGTGTGCGTGTGTCTGTGTGTGTGTAAGTGTGTGTGTGTGTGTGTGTGTGTGTGTGTGTGTGTGTGTGTGTGTGTGTGTAAGCGTGTGTGTGTGTGTGTGCGTGTGTGTATATGTGTATGTGTGTATGTGTGTGTTTGTGTGTGTGTGTGTGTGTGTGTGTGTGTGTGTGTGTGTGTGTGTAAGTATGTGAGTGCATATATGTGTGTCTGTGTGTATTTGAATGCGTGCAGGAAGGATCAGTCAATAGCATGTCTACATACATACTGATCTGGGAGATCATTTTTAAAAAAAAAAAAACACTCGTTACCTATCAGGCGGTACTCAACTGGAAGATCAGTGTCCTTACTGCTCCAAACAAAAAGTCTACAAACAATTGTTTGTTCATTGTCTAGCCATGAATGCATTGCCTGAGCTCCTCTTACGGGTGGCCTTAACGAAACTTGATATCACTCATAGACTCTTTGAATGAGGATTGCGACGAAACGAAACGAACCTTGATAATAAGGGTACTGTGTGAGTCAGTTGCAAAAATGTGTTAAGAAAAAAAAAGTTTTTAAAACAACAAACAAAATAAATAACAACGCAATTCTGTTCTGAATCAGAACAACTGCTAGGGCTCAAGAAATTTAGAACCAGAAAAACAAGAAACAGAATACAGAATTTTATCTAGATGGAAATATATTGGCTGTTGCAAAGTATACAGAAACACACTAAACAAACCAGACCGTAAGGCAGGTACCTACAATTTATTTTTTTCCGGTTTAGTGTTCTGAACAGTTTTGTTTTTCCGGATGCACGTATGTACATTATGTGACCCACACTGTGCAGATATCAGGTTGCCGCACAGTCTGCATACTCCACTTTGGTGGGCGTGCATCATAGTGGGTGTTATTGTGCTTCCACAATCCATCAATCTTTGTCGTGCGTATTTGATATTCTTGCATATGTATAAACACATCACAGAAATACAGGCGCCAGCAGATAGCACATATGTTGGCCTGGCAAATGGTAATAATGTTTATCCTTTACCCACCATGATGCGTTATGCGGGTTCGGTCTCAGGCTTTCCATCTGCAAGTCTGACACTTTGACCACTTAGCTATGTCACCTGTGTAACCGATTCTAAATAATATTACCGTTAGTTGTCAGTCTTTACCTCCTGAGTGCAGTGGTCATTTTCATATGGGTATGAGTTTTCTTGTTTGTCTCTTTATCACGCTATTTGTTATTCTTGTTGTTTTTGTTGTTGTTTTTCTTGTTGTTGTTGTTGTTGGAATGTATACGTGAACGTATATATGTGTATGTGTAGTGCGAGTGCATGTGTGTATGTGTCTCTGCGCGTGCGTGTGTGTATTTGCGTGTGTACGTGTGTATGTGTGTACTTGGTGCGTGCGTTCGTGCCTGCGTATATATGTATGTGTGTGTGTGTGTTGTGTGTGTGTGTGTGTGTGTGCGTGCGTGCGTGTGTGTGTGTGTGTGTGTGTGGTGTGTGTGTGTGTGTGTGTGTGTGTGTGTGTGTGTGTGTGTGTGTGCGCGCGCGCGTCCGCACACGTGCACGTATGTGTGTGCTGGTGTGAATGTGGAGACGTTTGCCAAATCCTGTTTAACATAAAATGTACACACACCTTCTTCGTGCCTGAAATGAACAGCATATGTACGTCTTCCGTTTATGAAATTGTTCAAAATCACACAATCAGCATCAACACTCTGAAAACATGGTTACCAAACATCACACATAGTTACCAAACATCACAACACTGTGAACATGGTTATCAAACATCACAACACTGTGAACATGGTTACCAAACATCACAACACTATGAACATGGTTACCAAACATCACAACACTGTGAACATGGTTACCAAACATCACAACACTGTGAACATGGTTACCAAACATCACAACACTGTGAACATGGTTATCAAACATCACTACATCTGAACATGTTTACCAAACATCACAACACTATGAACATGGTTACCAAACATCACAACACTATGAACATGGTTACCAAACATCACAACACTATGAACATGGTTATCAAACATCACAACACTGTGAACATGGTTACCAAACATCACAACACTCTTGAACATGGTTATCAAACATCACAACACTGTGAACATGGTTACCAAACATCACAACACTGTGAACATGGTTATCAAACATCACTACACTCTGAACATGGTTACCAAACATCACAACACTCTGAACATGGTTACCAAACATCACAACACTATGAACATGGTTATCAAACATCACGACACTGTGAACATGGTTATCAAACATCACAACACTTGAACATGGTTACCAAACATCACAACACTATGAACATGGTTACCAAACATCACAACACTGTGAACATGGTTACCAAACATCACAACACTGTGAACATGGTAACCAAATATCACAACACTCTGAACATGGTTACCAAACATCACAACACTATGAACATGGTTACCAAATATCACAACACTGTGAACATGGTTACCAAACATCACAACACTGTGAACATGGTTACCAAACATCACAACACTATGAACATGGTTACCAAACATCACAACACTATGAACATGGTTACCAAACATCACAACACTGTGAACATGGTTACCAAACATCACAACACTTACGAACATGGTTACCAAACATTAAACATGGTATACCAAACATCACAAACACTCTGAATATGGTTACCAACATCACAACACTATGAACATGGTTACCAAACATCACAACACTATGAACATGGTAACCAAACATCACAACACTCTGAACATGGTTACCAAACATCACAACAGCTGTGAACATGGTTACCAAACATTAAACATTGTTTACCAAACATCACAACACTTTAAACATGGTTACCAAACATCACAACACTATGAACATGGTTACCAAAAATCACAACACTATGAACATGGTTACCAAACATCACAACACTATGAACATGGTTACCAAACATCACAACACTTGAACATGGTTACCAAACATCACAACACTTGAACATGGTTACCAAACATCACAACACTGTGAACATAGGTTACCAAACATCACAACACTGAACATGGTTACCAAACATCACAACACTGAACATGGTTACCAAATACAACATGGTTACCAATACATCACAACACTATGAACATGGTTACCAAACATCACAACACTATGAACATGGTTACCAAACATCACAACACTGTGAACATGGTTACCAAACATCACAACACTATGAACATGGTTACCAAACATCACAACACTTGAACATGGTTACCAAACATCACAACATGTGAACATGGTTACCAAACATCACAACACTATGAACATGGTTACCAAACATCACAACACTGTGAACATGGTTACAACATCAAACACTTGAAACATGGTTACCAAACATCACAACACTGTGAACATGGTATCACCAAACATCACAACACTATGAACATGGTTACCTAAACATCACAACACATATGAACATGGTTACCAAACATCACAACACTATGAACATGGTTACCAAACATCACAACACTATGAACATGGTTATCAAACATCACAACACTGTGAACATGGTTACCAAACACCACAACACTATGAACATGGTTACCAAACATCACAACACTGTGAACATAGTTACCAAACATCACAACACTATGAACATGGTTATCAAACATCACAACACTATGAACATGGTTACCAAACATCACAACACTGTGAACATGGTTATCAAACATCACAACACTGTGAACATGGTTACCAAACATCACAACACTGTGAACATGGTTATCAAACATCACAACACTATGAACATGGTTACCAAACATCACAACACTGTGAACATGGTTATCAAATATCACAACACTATGAACATGGTTACCAAACATCACAACACTATGAACATAGTTATCAAATATCACAACACTCTGAACATGGTTACCAAACATCACAACACTATGAACATGGTTACCAAACATCACAACACTATGACATGGTTACCAAACATCACAACACTATAACATGGTTACCAAACATCACAACACTATGAACATGGTTACCAAACATCAAACATGGTTACCAAACATCACAACACTGTGAACATGGTTACCAAACATCACAACACTATGAACATGGTTATCAAACATCACAACACTGTGAACATGGTTACCAAACATCACAACACTATGAACATGGTTACCAAATCAAACATGGTTACCAAACATCACAACACTATGAACATGGTTACCAAACATCACAACATTTACCAAACATCACAACACT
>CM060308.1:55135955-55138455 GCA_030674185.1 Monoplex corrugatus
TATCGGAATGGCACAACTCCCTTTTTAAGAAGGATTTATCGCAATGTGACAACTCCCTATGCGCTCCATGTTTAAGGATTTATCGGAATGTGACAACTCCCTATGCGCTCCATGTTTAAGAAGGATTTATCGCAATGTGACAACTCCCTATGCGCTCCATGTTTAAGGATTTATCGGAATGTGACAACTCCCTATGCGCTCCATGTTTAAGAAGGATTTATCGCAATGTGACAACTCCCTATGCGCTCCATGTTTAAGGATTTATCGGAATGTGACAACTCCCTATGCGCTCCATGTTTAAGGATTTATCGCAATGTGACAACTCCCTATGCGCTCCATGTTTAAGGATTTATCGCAATGTGACAACTCCCTATGCGCTCCATGTTTAAGGATTTATCGCAATGTGACAACTCCCTATGCGCTCCATGTTTAAGGATTTATCGCAATGTGACAACTCCCTATGCGCTCCATGTTTAAGGATTTATCGGAATGTGACAACTCCCTATGCGCTCCATGTTTAAGGATTTATCGCAATGTGACAACTCCCTATGCGCTCCATGTTTAAGGATTTATCGGAATGTGACAACTCCCTATGCGCTCCATGTTTAAGGATTTGTCGCAATGTGACAACTCCCTATGTGCTCCATGTTTAAGGATTTGTCGCAATGTGACAACTCCCTATGCGCTCCATGTTTAAGGATTTATCGGAATGTGACAACTCCCTATGCGCTCCATGTTTAAGGATTTATCGCAATGTGACAACTCCCTATGCGCTCCATGTTTAAGGATTTATCGCAATGTGACAACTCCCTATGCGCTCCATGTTTAAGGATTTATCGGAATGTGACAACTCCCTATGTGCTCCATGTTTAAGGATTTATCGCAATGTGACAACTCCCTATGCGCTCCATGTTTAAGGATTTATCGCAATGTGACAACTCCCTATGCGTTCCATGTTTAAGGATTTATCGGAATGTGACAACTCCCTATGTGCTCCATGTTTAACAAGGGTTTATCGCAATGTGACAACTCCCTATGTGCTCCATGTTTAACAAGGGTTTATCGCAATGTGACAACTCCCTATGTGCTCCATGTTTAACAAGGGTTTATCGCAATGTGACAACTCCCTATGTGCTCCATGTTTAACAAGGGTTTATCGCAATGTGACAACTCCCTATGTGCTCCATGTTTAACAAGGGTTTATCGCAATGTGACAACTCCCTATGTGCTCCATGTTTAACAAGGGTTTATCGCAATGTGACAACTCCCTATGCACTCCGTGTTTAACCCTTTGACTCCCGCACCCTGGCCATTAGTATCCTGCATTGTCAACCACGCTATCAAAGCAAGAACTTGACCCTTTGACTCCCTCACTCTCTGCACCAGCTTCCTGCATGAAGACAGTGGACAGAGTGGGGGGGGGGGGGTTCAAAGGATTAAGTTTTTGCAGTTGATACACAGGGTGAGAGAGTCAAAGGGTTAAGAAGGATTTATCGCAAAGGGACAATTTCTTATGCGCTCCATGTTTAACAGGGATTTATCGCAATGGGACAACTCCCTATGCACTCCTTTTTTAAGATGGATTTATCGCAACGGGACAATTTCTTATGCACGCCATGTTTAAGAAGGATTTATTGCAATGGGACAATTCCCTAAGCGCTCCACCTCAAAGACGATACATAATATAGTCTATAGACTTTTTCTACATCTTTGCTCCACATATATTAGCCAACAATTATCTGGCACTCCCTGAGCCTGCGCAAAATTTTACGTCCTGGCAAGGGCCTTGAAATGGGGAGGGGGGGAGAGGGAACTATGAAACACTATGCTGACATTCCACCAGAATGACAGAAATAGTATTCCGACTCCGAGTAAAACGTAAAATATATACACTGTGAAGTGCTTTTGATTAGAGTGCTTGCCTGGGAAGTCAAGGCCAGGTTTTTGGGTTGGTTTTTTTTTATTTGTTTGTTTGTTTTTTACCCGGTTATACAAGGATGTTCTTTTCCTCTACTCAGACTTATGTGGTGGTCTGAGTTTAAATCTCTCAGATGAAAGGAGAAATCGAAGTGTTGTGTGCAATTGGCGCAAATAAAAAATCCCATGGCAACAAAAGACTTATCCCTGGCCAACATTTTGAATCAAAATAATATTGATGATAATAATAATTATAATAAAACAATAGCAACAATAATAATAACAACAATGATAAGAATCAAGCTTTCATTAGAACAAAAATACACCCACTGTGGAAAAAAAAAAGCAATCCCCCCCTCCCCCCCCCCCCACACACACACAACACACACAAAACAGAGCCGTAGTATGGCGACCAACTTTCCCAAGGGAAAACAAACCCCATTTTAAATGAAAATTTTCTGTCGGTATAATAAATGAATAATTTTTTTTTTTTTTTAAATAAAAATACGTTCTGGTCCATATTCAATCGACCACACAGACACCTTTGCTACAAAAGATTTTGAGCTTTTTTCTCCTTCTGTCC
>CM060308.1:55148455-55150955 GCA_030674185.1 Monoplex corrugatus
TTTCCTCGGATGAAAATATTGACCATATTTATGTTTCTTTTGTTGATTCTGTGTTAAGTGCAGCTGCTGAAAGTATACCAACACTGAACATGACAGGCAAAAAGGGAAGTAAACATTTAGGTAATATCTGGTGGACAGCAGACTGTGATAAGGCAGTCCAGGAGAAAAAGCGAGCATTCAAAAAATGTATAAGTGAAAAAACAAAAAAATCAAAGCATTTTGTTAAAGACAATGAAATTTCCAATTTTGACACCTTGCAACAAGCCAAATTCCTTTAGAGAAATGAAGAGGGCCAATATGGAAAGTAATAAAATTATAGAGCAAGCAAAGAAAATTTATGGGAAAAATTCTGCAATACAGAAGTTGTAACCCACAAAGATACAAATAAAGTATGGAAACAAATAAACACGACGAAAAATGGGATAAAACTCCCTGAATATCCAAAAACATTTTAAAAACTAACCAATTTGCAACAGCGGTAGAGAAGGCAGAAGCATTTGTTGACCACTTCGCAAGAACAAGTCGATTAGAGGGGTTATCTAACAGCCAGAGGACATTCAGGATAGAAAATGAGCAATCTGATTTAAAACAAAATCCTCCCGAAGGTATTGACCATTCCATGAATGCACCACTAACCATTCCAGAATTGAATGATGCTATAAAAGCCATTCCAAACAAGATAACATCAGTTGGTATTGATGCAATCTCTAACGAAATGAAAATTGGAAGACTATACAACTTGATATTTTTAACAAGTGTTGGTCTACATGATCATTATCAAAAATTTGGAAAGAATCGATGATAATCCCGATTCACAAAGAAGGAAAACCAAAAAGCGACATAAACAGCTATAGACCTGTATCTCTGACGTCCCATATATGTAAACTATTGGAAACAATAGTTCTGAAATGCTTATTTACGTTTGTGACAAGAGTGATATTATTCCTATAAATCAAGCTGGGTTTAGAAAAAATAGATCCACAACTGACCATCTAGTGAAAATTGTAGTAAGGCCTCCTTCGGTCGCATGTGTATGCTGATGCTGGTCTGTTGGCTGTCATCCTTTTCTGCGAACTCGCTTTTCTGCTGCAGCAGCTGACAGTTTGTCCTCACCAATCCGCAGCTGTTTCTTGAGAGTAGTTCTCCAGCTGTTGCGGTCGTCTGCGAGGTCCTCCCAGGACTCAGTGTTGATCTCAAGCGCCTTCATGTCACGCTTGCAAACGTCTTTGTATCTCAGCTGTGGGCGGCCAATGTTTCTCTGCCCTGTGGCAAGCTCACCATAAAGGATGTCTTTTGGGATGCGACCATCTTCCATGCGGCGAACGTGGCCCAACCAGCGCAGCCGACGCTGTTTCAGCATGGTATGCATGGTTGGGAGGCCAGCGCAGGTTAGGACTTCGGTGTTGGTCACCTTGTCTTGCCAGGAAATGCCAAGTATGCGCCGTAGGCTTCTCAAGTGGAAGGTATTGAGCCTTTTCTCCTGATGAGCATGCGTGGTTCATGCCTCGCTGCCATACAGCAAGATGCTGAGGACACAGGCGTTGTATACAGCCATCTTTGTCTTTGTGGTCAGCTTGGGATTTGTCCACACCCTTTGTGTGAGGCGGGCTAGTGTTGTGGCTGCCTTCCCGATCCTCTTGTCGACCTCTGTGTCAAGGGAGAGGTTATCGGTGATGGTGGACCCAAGATATGTGAATTGATGGATGGCTTCAAGCTCGTAGTCATCAATGGTGATGGCTGGTGGAGATGGCGTGTCTTGGCCCAAGACGTTTGTCTTCTTAAGACTGATGGTCAAACCAAAATCTTTGCAAGTCTGGGAGAAGCGGTCCATTAGTGACTGCAAGTCCCGCTGAGTATGGGTCACAACTGCGGCATCGTCGGCAAATAGCATGTCTCTGATGAGGGCTTCACGGACCTTTGTCCTTGCTCTGAGGCGGGCGAGGTTGAAGAGCCTGCCATCTGATCTGGTCCGCAGGTGGATCCCTTCTTGCGCTGTGCTGAACGCATGCCTCAGGAGGACAGCGAAGAAGATTCCAAAGAGGGTTGGGGCCAGGACGCAGCCTTGTTTCACACCGCTGCGTACGTCGAAGGGCTTGGAGAGGTTTCCGTTGAACTGCACCATCCCTTTCATGTTTGAGTGGAAGGACTCAATTAAGCTGTGCAGTTTGGGGGGGCAGCCGATTTTTCGGAGAGCCCTGAAAAGGCCATCTCTGCTGACTAGGTCAAAGGCCTTGGTGAGGTCAATGAATGCCACATACAGGGGCATCCGCTGCTCTCTGCACTTCTCCTGCATTTGGGAAGGGAGAAGACCATGTCTACCGTGGATCTCTCTGCTCGAAAACCACACTGTGATTCCGGGTAGACGCGTTCAGCCAGTTTCTGCAGGCGGATTAGGAGGACCCGAGCATAGACTTTGCCAACAATGCTGAGGAGCGAGATACCTCTGTAGTTGTTGCAGTCGCTCCTTTCGCCCTTGTTTTTGTACAGGGTGACGATCTTG
>CM060308.1:55155955-55165955 GCA_030674185.1 Monoplex corrugatus
TAAGGTTGTTTACATATTCAGTACATTTTATTTCTTGCAGTTTTTTGTAATGCTGACTTGTTAATCTTATAAGTTAAGTTTTGGCACAATATAAGAAAAGAAAAGTTTTTTGAATGTCATGCCATAGCATAATATTTTGACAGAAGTGAACCTATGATTACTTTTAAATGATGTTTGTTCAGTTTGAGTTTGGTCAGTACTTGCTTTTCTTTTGCGCCAGGGATATTGTAAGGAGATGAAGCTGTGAGTTTGAACTACATGGGAAGCCTGGTGTACAGTGATGTATGTGTGGAGAGTGTTTGTCACTAACATTTATAATCCAGTGATGTCATGATCTTCGTTTGGCTCTGAAACCTGAGCATGTGGTGTTATAGACTCGTAACTTGTCTAAGGGTTGGCTGGTTGAATGGCATCCTGGCCAGGTGACCAAAGCATTTAATCTGCTGTTGTGTGATGTAAATTGTAATGATTGACACTAAATATGACAGGTTTATTTCAGCAATCTCTGGGAGCAATTCTGAGATTTTGTCATTTCACGTCAGTCTCTTTTGGTCTTGTTGCATTTCTGAGACTCAACCTGACAACCCTTGTCAAGGGTTTTAAGTCTTGGTCTGACATCATTATGTCTTTGTGGATATAAGTCCTGGCTTTTGTTTCCATAGAGATGCTTTGGTGTATTTGTAGTAAACATTGGTAGCTGAATTTCACAAGTTAAAAAAAAAATTAACTGAAGCCGTGGCACAATTTGTGCGTGCACACAGATAAATGCAATTTTCTTTTTCTGTTTGCCAGCAGCATATTTGATAATTTAAACTTTGGCATGCATAAATCAACTTGATTTTGTGGAAATAGCTCTACCTACCACCATTCAAATTTTCTTAGACTGTAATGTAGCACTGTCAATTCTTCTTCATATTTTCAAATTAATGCAACTTTGGTGAGGGGTGAAGATACCTTTTAGTACTATTCTGCCAATTCTGAAGCCATGTTCAGTGTTGTCTTTTGCCTTGGGTTGCTATGTAGAGATGCAATTTGCATACCCAACATTTACTAGATTTAGTCTGTATTAACTTACCTCTACTGTTACAAATGAATCTAACACTTCCAGACATGTTCTGTATTAACGTACCTTTACTGTTACAAATAAATCCAGCACTTGCAGACATAATATGTATACCTACTGGGGCTTTAAGCTTTGAAGAGTTGCTTGGTATGACAGCTAGGATAGAGAGTACAATATTATAAAAAAATTCCACACAAGGATGGCTTTGCTATGAAAATGACAAGTTCAAATTACCAATTCCCTGTCTGACTCGGTGCCTTCAGGCTTTTCTCATTCACTTTTAGTTTTAGAATATAACATGTTGTTTGTTTGTTTGTTTGTTTGTTTGTTTGTTTGTTTGGTGGTAGTTTGTTTTTCTTTTCTTTTTTTTTTTTATAAAAAAAGAAACATACAAATAACAACTTAAAAAGTCAGTCTGTAGTTTGTGTCACAGCGAGTGTTTCATCATGTGTTTCTGAAGAATTTGTCCACAGGAAAAATACATGCACACCAGCTGGGTGCTTAAAATCGAAAGATGGCATGCTTATCATGGAAAAAGTCAAAATATTAGACAGATGGGGAGAGTACATTAAAGACCTTTTTGAAGATGACAGAAACGAAGAACACATTATAAGAAAGAACTTTAAAGGACCACCCATAATGAAAGATAAAATTAGAGCAGCACTGGAAAAGGTGAAACCTGGAAAAGCCCCAGGACCAGACAACATTACTACAGAGATGATTGAAGCCCTGGAGGAATTTGGCATAGAAAAAATAACAGTCCTCCTAAATGAAATTTACGACACTGGAAAAATCACCAAAGATATGTCAAAATCGATTTTCATAGCACTTCCAAAGAAGACAGGGGCTATAGAATGCGAACTCCATCGCACAATCAGTTTGATGAGTCATGTGACAAAAATCCTTTTAAGAATAATCATAATGAGGACAAGGAATAGTCTAATCAAAAGAGAAATAGCAGATGAACAGTGTGGATTTGTTGAAGGGAAAGTAGTAGTAGTAGTAATAGTAGCTGAGGGCTGGCTCGTAGCCTAGGCCTTCTGGCCTTTTAACGCCCTATCTTTTTTGTTTTACGCTTTCTTCTTCGGGGTCTGAAAAGCATGCCTTAATATTCATACTTGAGCAAATCTGCTTCAGTCTATTTTTTTAAATAAAATTTTGAATTCTGCGTCATCGTCCAGGAAATTTTTGAATTTGTTAATTGCTGTTACTGTTAGTAAATTTAATTTCAAAAGGAATTTTATTCCACAATTTAACAATTCTGTTAGAAAAACAAAACGCTCTTGTGTTAGTATTTCTGTGTTTACTTTAACAAATATTTTGCCTTCAGCATTCCTTGTTATACTAGCTTGTGGAAAGGAAAAAAATGTTTCAACTGATAGCTTATCCATCCCATTCATTATTTTGTATACCTGTATTAAATCCCCCCTAACCCTCCTACCTTTCAGTGAATGAAGTTTTAAAAACTTAAGTCTTTCTTCATAACTCATATTTTTACACTCTATTATAAGCAACCTAGTTGCCCTTCTTTGTACATTTTCAATCATTTTTAACTGTCTTATCAAATACGGATTCCAAACAACATTGCATATTCCAAATGTGGTCTAACAAAAGCCTTATACAACATTAAAAATGTATGTTTATTCATGTACAAAAATGTTCTTTTGATAATTCCTATCATTTGGTTAGCCTTATTTGTTACTCTTTTAATGTGCAGGTCAAAAGATAATTCACTATCAAATGTAACTCCCAAGTCTTTCTCCGTTTCACACACACTAATTTTCTGTACATCATTTCCAATTTTCATGAAATACTCTCGTCTAATATTCTTCTTACCAACATGCATTACATGGCATTTTGAAACATTAAAATATAATTCCAAGTATCTGACCAGTTTTGTAGTATTACTATTAGCAAGTCCTGTTGAATTAAATTAACATTGGCAACCTTGTCATATAGTTTTGTATCGTCAGCAAAAATTTTGCAAGTACAGTGCAGTGAATCAGGTAAGTCATTTATAAATACTGTAAACAAGATTGGACCCAGTACACTGCCCTGAGGGATCCCGCTTTTTACTTTTGTTTCTTCTGATTCAGCATTTCCTACCATTACCCTCTGCTTTCGATCATACAAAAAAATTTTGGATCCATTTGAGTGTATTTCCTGTAATACCATAAGATGCTAATTTTATGAGCAGTCTTTCGTGAGGTACAGAATCAAAAGCTTTTCTAAAATCAAGATACACGATATCAAAGGGGTCCCCATTGTCCATCATATTGGTGAAATCCTCCATAACTTCTAATAACTGGGTTACACAGGATCTTTTCCCTCTAAATCCATGTTGACATTTTGCATAAAATTTATTACTTTCAAAGTGAGAAATGATACAATCTCTTACTAATGATTCCAGTACTTTACAAACAATACAAGTTAAACTTACAGGTCTATAGTTCCCAGCGTCACTCCTATTTCCTTTCTTAAACAAGGCTTTAACATCGGCTGTTTTCCAATCCTTTGGTAACTCACCTGATTCTAAGGACTTATTAAATAATATACAAAGTGGCTTTGCAAGTTCTTTACTTACTTCCTTTAGTATCCTAGAGGATATCAAATCTGGTCCTTTAGCTTTATTCGGGTTTAGTTCCTGTAACTTTTTTTCTACCACAGTTGGAGTAACTCTGATATCATTATCACAAATGATATACCATTTGACTTTGAATTTTCTATTAAATCTGGTAATGTACTGATATCTTCTGTTGTAAAAACGCTTGCAAAAAATTTATTTAAAACTTCAGCTTTGTCTTTATCTGTAACAACCAGTTTTCCATCATTGGTTTTTAAGGGGCTAATACCTGTATTAACTTTTGTCCTTTCTTGTACATATTTCCAAAATTTTTTCGGGTTACTTTTACTTTCCTTAGCAATATTTTTCTCATACTCTTTTCTGGTTTTCTTCAACAATTTGGCACATTCATTTCTTACTGTTATATATCTATCATAATCACTACCTTTTTTGGTTCTCAAATATCTTTTATATGTATTATACTTCTTTTTAATTTTCCTCAGAGCCTTTTTATCTAACCATATAGGTCTGAAATGTTTATAATTACTAACTTTAACTTTTGGGACACATTCCTCAACACCATCATTTAACACTTTTTTTATCATACCCCAAGCACTCTCAACATCCATATTGACCAAGTCACTCCAATCTTCATCCTTCACAATATTATTAAGTTTTCTGTAATCACCCTTATTAAAATCATACTTGTATTTGTCTACTATAGGTGCATTATACATTGAGACATACAATTTGAATTTCAATCCGTCGTGGTCACTTTTACCAACCGGTTGTAAAGTGCTCTATATCTGAGATTAAGTTTTCTTCATTTACTAGTACCCAGTCATCCAGAAAAGGAATTTGTCCTTTCCTTCTTCGAGTAGGTTCTGATACCTTTTGAATTAAAAATGCATCACGTAAATTCTCAATTATTTTGTCATTTTTATCACCTCTCCACTCTCCATCCCAACCAACATTTGGAAAGTTAAAGTCACCAACAATACAAATCTTATCATACTTATTAAGTTTATCAGATTTTAAAACATCAAACAGCTTTTTGTCATTTTCTAAAGTGCTTGTATTAGGACTTCGGTATATATATATACATCCTAACAATACTTCTTCACCATTAGCACCACTAAAACTAGTAAAAGAGCACCACACACTTTCTTCAAGGTCTTCATTATTTAACTCTTCACACTCTCTTGCATTCAACCTTTTTTCAGTATATAATACAACTCCCCTTTGGGGATTTTTTGACACAAACATATCAAAATTAGGAAAGAATATTGATTCTCAATAAAATCTCTCACATTCTTCGGCTTGATTTCTGTCAGCCCAATCACACTTGGTTTTAAATCATCTATGAGGGCCAAAAACTCATCTTTTTTGTTTAACAAACTATCAACATTTGAGTATACAACAATGCACTCTTCCTGAGTTACATGTTCACTTCTATTTACATTATGTACATGAATCTCCTTTGTCGGTTCAATATGTAGCTTTCTCCCTCCCACTTCCTGTTGACCCTTTCCCACTCTCTGCTCCTCTTGGCCTGGAACTCACAGTCACAATCTGTCCATTCCTGATTACTATGTTCTGTTCTCCCTCATCCCTTCTTCTAATCAGTTTTTCTCTCAGCTCTTTGTACTTTTGCCTCTGTTTGGGAGTGTAGTCATGGTTGACATAGATTTTTTTTGTCAGATCTGTCACTCCGGCATTCAGCTCAGGAGACTTTTCTCACTACTTCTTTCTTCTTTTCCTCATTTGTCATGGTTACCTTCAACATCCTGGGCCTATTTCCTCCCACCTTTCCCAGTCTGACAGGCTCTTTCACATCACTGTCTTCTATCTTTGTCAGTTTTCCCAGAATCGTTTTGGCAGCCTTCAAGTTCAAGTCGTCTTTCTTCCTATCCTCTGCACTTTCTTCAGAGCTCTCTCTAACACCCACTATGATCACATTCATCTTTCTTTTTTCTTTCTCTTCTCTCTCCTCCATCGCCTCCTCAACTTTCTTACTCACTGCCTCATCGATTTTTTTGTCCAAACTTGCTCTAGATCCTTCACCTGTTTGGTCAGATCATAAACCATTTGCAATAGTTTGTCTAGGCGGACATCGGAACGCGATTGTATGTCCTGACTGTCCATGCATTTAAGGCAAACATACTGCACATTCGGGCAGTTCAGTGTATCATACATTTCGTCCTTCATTTGGGCGCACTTCTGGTGTGTCCACTGTTTACAGACGAAACACTCAAGGTCTCTAGGTCCCTCGCTAGGGGTTTGCACACCGTACATTGCCATGTACCTAATTCCTCTATTTTGCTCTTTCCTCTTTGCCCTTTCCCCACGCGACCCTGATTTCCACCTCTACCTCCACGACCCCTGCAGGACATTTTAGTTTAGCCTTCTAAGTAATAAAACTACAATTGTACTAACTATTGAGCAGTATACTTACAGCCTGACAAAAACTTTGGTTAGTAATGAAAAAACGAAAAACGAAACTGTGAACGTAAGTAAGAAAGAGTGAATACTGAGTACTGTGCGTGCTCCAACAACACAACACTGTTGCTATCTAATAAAATCCTGGAAGCACGTTCTGGCTATAAACAGCACTGACAGTCTTCACTAATACAAGTAAATATGCACAATCTTTCACAAAGTTAAATAATATATAATATGACTTCAATTTCCCTAATTTCCTAATGCTGAACTGAAAAACGCCGCCATTTTCCGCGCATGCGCCCCCTGATGATACCATTGGAACTATTAATGCCATATATATACATCCTAAGAACTATCATAGAGAGGTCAATTGAGATGAACAAGGATTTACATTTACGCTTTGTTGATTATACCAAGGCTTTCGATCGGGTAAGACATGAAGAATTGATCAACCAACTAGAAAGACTGAATATTGATGGAAAAGAACTACGAATAATCAGAAATATGTATTGGGAACAAACAGCTGCAGTGAGAATAGAAAAGGATATTTAAGCTCTTTCCAAAACATCAGAAGAGGAGTCAGACAGGGTTGTGTTTTGTCACCAGATCTATTTTCACTTTACAGCAAAAACATCATGAGAAACCTAGAGGAAGACCCTGGATTAAAGGTTGGAGGAAAAATGATAACATTCGATACGCAGATGACACCGTGCTAATTGCAGAAAATGAAAGGGACCTACAAAACCTTGTGAACATATTAGAAATAAAAAGCAAAGGTAAGGGGTTGGAACTAAACAGCAGGAAGACTGACGTCATGGTGATCAGTAAAAACATGAAATCCCCACATGCAAAATAACAGCAAATGGCACAACCTTGAGACAGGTTGATAAGTTTAGATACATGGGATGGTGGGAACAATCATTTCACCAGACGGCAAATGCATATATATATCAGAAATAGCCAGCAGAATCGGCCAAGCCAAAACAGCATTCAAGAAGATGAAAAGCATTCTTACCTACAAATGCCAATCAATTAACATTAGGAAGAGAATTCTTGAATGTTATGTAGAACCAGTACTGTTGTACGATTGTGAGGCGTGGACAGTCAACAAGGAAAGCCAGAACAAGATTGAGGCAGCTGAGATGTGGTTTCTAAGAAGAATGTTGAGAGTTCCATGGGCAGCAAAGAAAACAAATGAGACAGTCTTGATGGAGGCAGACACAAGTAGATATTCATAAGGAAGATTAGGAAAAGATAGGCAACATTTATAAGCCATTTTATGAGAAAACGGGAATTGGAGCACCTGGTCACAACGGAAAAGCTGGAGGGAAAGAGAGCACCAGGTAGACCCAGGGAGAAGATACTAGACGGACTTGCAGTGTGGCTGAAGACAAGGAGGGTGGAAGAGATGCTTGAGGCAACAAAAGATAGAGACAGATGGAAGTCCATGATCGCCAAGGCCATGCGGCAAGGCACCTGATGATGATGATAGTATAATAGTATTAATACATCCCCCCTGTCTCTCTGTCTCTCTCTCTCTCTCTCTCTCTCTCTCTGTCCCTCTCATCTCTCCTCTCTGCCCCTCTCATCTCTCCTCTTCCTCCCTCTCCTCCCTCCTCTTTTTCCTTCCCTCTCGCTCTCTTTCCTCCCCTCGCTCTCTTTCCCTCTCCCCTTTCCCTCTCTCCTCTCTTTCTCTCTCTCTCTCTCTCTCTCTCTCTTTCTCTCTCTCTCTCTCTCTCTCTCTCTCTCTCTCTCTCTTTCTCTCTCTCTCTCTGTCTGTCTGTCTGTCTGCCGGTCTGTTTGTCGCTTCCTTCCTCTCACTCCCTTTCACGCTATAGCTTTCGAGTTGATATGTCTTCTCCTCCCCCCTGTTTGTTTTTAATGCATCATTGTACTTTCTTCTTTTCCTTCATTTCAAAAACTTGTATGTTCGTAATTATTATAATCCCATTGCTGTTTTCATTGTTTTAGTATGGAATATTGGTATTACTTATACTTAGATATAATAATACTATTATTGTGGTGGTGGTGGTGGTGGTTTTTACTGTGTAGGGTTTATGTGTGTCTGTCTTTGCATCTCATGCTTAAAATTGTAAGAGCACGAGAATGATTGATAGAATATGGAAGTTGGTATTTTGTTGTAAAAGTTTCATTTTTATAAATTTTTTGTTGACATTGCATATGTTATGGTCCATCCCTTTTCATCATTGCATTGGAGTTGATTATGCCCCCCCCCCCCCCCCCCCTGTCTTGTTTATTTTCAGTGCTTCCACATTTTCTTCTTAAAGTTTGATCATGTGTCTGTAATTTATGTTTGTTTGTTTTTGTATGATTGCTATTTCCATTGTTGTTATTATGATTTAGACATATAAATATAGCTGCTACTTTTATTATTCTAGTATTTTGTTGTTGTTTTTGTTGTTGTGTTTTTGTTGAGGGTTGGCATGTATTATTTGCTTTATATGCTATCTTTCATGGTTTTTAAAGTTTTATAAAGCACTTGACCATTAGACAAATATTCGTATTTTGTTGTCATTGAAAGCACTTTAGTAACTTCTTCGACATTGAATGAGGGGTTTCCTATTCCTTAGAATCTCATGTTTCCATTTGGACCCTATTTTTTAAAAGATAAAATAGATAAACATTTCATTACAATGTAGCCAAGATTGTTGCAGTGACAGACTGAGACAATACTAGTATGAGATAAAAAAATAAAAAAATTCATAGGCGAGGTAGGCCATTAGGACCTGTTCAGCTTATGGGTCTGTGTGCATGCTGAAGGCTTGTGCCATGATCATTTTGGATCTTCTCCATCACATGGCACCAGTGGAGTCAGTGCATGATACAGAATTACCTGACCTGTGGTGTTCCACAAGGATCTGTCCTTGGCCCTGTTCTTTTCACTCTTTAACCTCCCCCCTGTCCACCATCATCAACTCCCATTCTATAAACACCACTTCTATGCTGATGACACCCAACTTCAAGACAGTGACTCACCTGACAATATACAGCGCCTCCTGACTCGCACCACTGAGTCAGTGAGTGCTACTCGGACATTAAAAATTGGATGACATACAACATACTTCAGCTTAATTATGACAAGACAGAAGCTATCCTCATTGGCACCTGTCAGAAACTTTCTCAGCTGCCTCCTCTTTCTCTCCCATTATGTATAACAGTTAACACATCAGTCCCAATTTCTGATTCAGCTAAAAACCTTGGTGTCTGCATTGACTCTACCCTCTCCATGAACAACTTTGTTTCTCAAACTGCCAGATCTTGCTACTATCACCTCCATCGTATAAGCCTGATCAGGAAGTATCTCTCTGTCGAAACAAGTGCAAAACTTGTTCTCTCCTTCATAATGTCTCGCATTGATTATTGCATTTCACTCCTGTCCGGTCTTCCAGCCTCCACCATTCACATCCTACAGCGCATTCAAAACAATGCTGCACGCCTTGTACTAAAAAAAGAAAAAAGCTGACCACATATCTCCTCTCCTGGCACAACTTCACTGGCTCCCTGTATCAAAGCGCATACACTAGTACAAACTAGACACCATGTGCTACAAAAGCCTCAATAACGCAGCCCCTGATTACCTGTCAAGCCTACTTGATATCTATGTTCCCTCACGTACCCTCCGCTCTGCCTCCAATCCTCTGACTTTTCGCTTTCCACGCACTAAGCTCAATACCTATGGTCCACGAGCCTTCTATGTTTCTGGTCCGCTCTCCTGGAACAAACTTCCTCTCTCAGTCCGTCAGCAACCTACTTTTGTCTCCTTCAAGTCCGTTCTCAAAACTCACCTTTTCTCCTCTGCATAAAATCCTGACCTCACTCAATCCCCTCTGCAGCCTGTCTCCACTCGGAGGGGAATCACATTGTAATATATAATTGTATATAATATGCTCTCTATAATTTTCCATTGCTTT
>CM060308.1:55168455-55265955 GCA_030674185.1 Monoplex corrugatus
TGAAGGAAAGAAGTGCCATGCACCAAAGAACTTCGAAGTACCTTGCACTAAAGTACTTACAGAAGAAAGTACCATGCACCAGAGAACTTGAAGAAGAAAATACCATGCACCAAAAAGCTTGAAGAAACAGTGCCATCCACTAAAGAATTTATAGAAAAAGTATCAAGCACTAAAGAAGATAGTTCTTGAAGAAAAAGTACAAGCACCAAAGGACTTGGAAGTACCATGCACCAAAATAGTTGGAAGTACCATGCACCAAAAAAGTTGGAAGTACCATGCACCAAAAAAGTTCCATGCACCAAAAAAGTTGGAAGTACTATGCACCAAAAAAGTTGGAAGTACCATGCACCAAAAAAGTTGGAAGTACTATGCACCAAAAAAGTTGGAAGTACTATGCACCAAAAAAGTTGGAAGTAACATGCACCAAGGAACTTGAAAAAGAAAAGAAAATACCATGCACTAAATAAAAACATGAAGTACCATGTCCAGCCGCAGTCTCACAGTTTGTGTCAAAATTTGAATTTATTCATATTTGGTTCCTTGCCCTGGGAAAGTTTAATATGGGCTCCATCCAAATCTGCCAGTGATGATTTGGCAGATTTCATGAGCTGCATAAAAATCAATATGTTATACATTGACAGTGTCTTGAAATGGAAGGGAATGAGAGGACCTATTTTTGTATAAAGCATTGACAGCAGCAGATTGAATGTAACAATAAGATAGGCAGTAAACAGACTGTGAAGTTTGGTAATCCTTCATCAACTATTCCTAACAAATTTTAAGGTAAAATAGTGTGTTAGCAAGTAAAGTTTCATCAATGTGCAGCATTCTCGTGGTGTTTGTTATTATCAGTCCATTCTTGTGTTATGACAGCTTAACACTAAAATACTAAAACTGAAAGTGTGATCATTTTCATTTTCAAAAATTGATTTCCATTTAATGATATCCTAGTAAATCCAAATTTTCATTTTCGAGTAATTATTTCCTAGTACATCCAGCTCAGTATTTGAAAAAAATATGTCATCATGACTTTACCTAAAATGATTTAGACATGTTAGCTGAGGACTAGGCTTTATCAGTATGATCTTTTTTCCTCATAATTCTGTATCGGTTTCACATCCTGAAGTTCATTATCCTGATCCAGTTCATGCATTTGATAATGATAGTCTAGAAGTAGATGAGCTGTGATAACGTTCTTTAGGAGTCCTTTACTGTGTGTGTTAGCACACCAGTTTCATTACATGCTCAACACAGACAGACAGACTCAGAGCCCAACAGTTATTGATCTAACGTTATTGATTATATTCCCAGGCCAGACGTTTGTAGTCAGGTGTCGCAGGATTGCAGCGTGAGTGTGCTTGGTGTGAACTGTTATTAGAAAATAGAAAAGACACCTTTCCATTCCTGGTGCTGTAGGTAAATTTACATTTGACCTTCTGATCTGATAATGGTGGTGATATTTATAACACTTTTTAACAGTTAGTGGTTGTCATCGTGTCATTTCGATTATAATAAAATAAGAGCTTAGGATGAATGTTAGTGATTTTTTTTTTCGAATTGCATGCTTATGATTTATTATACATAGTTGTGTGTTGTTATTATTATTGTTGTTGTTATTGTTTTTATTATTATGATTATTTCGTTATTATTGTTGTTGCTGTTATTGTTGTTGCTTTGTTACATTTTAGAGCTTTAGATAATTGTGATGATTTTGTAGTAATTACATAGTTTAAGTATATCATATGATAAATAAATGATGTATAAAATGTATTTCAGAAATTAAAAAAAAGAAAGAAAAGTAAATGACCTCAGGCATACTGGGTGTGGTTGGTGATGACACATTGACAGAACTTTTTGTGTTCCCAGATGTAAAAGAGACGAGCATGACAGCAGAGCTTTTAAAATTACTCTGCTGATGAGATTTGGAACTCTGCCTTTCACAGTTTGACACAATCTGTCAGTGTCTTCATAAGTTCAATGAGATCACATCTCAAAACATTCCTTTTCTAGCTGTCCTTTCATTAGCGCCCATTTCCTCAATCCTCTCATGTTGCTGACATGTTTTTGTAGTTTGTGTTTTGTTAAATAAAAATTAGATTGTGTTTTGGGGTTATGTTTTTGTGTGTGTGTGTGCACATCCATGAGTGTGTGTGTGTCACTCTGTGTGTGTGTGTGGGGGGGGGGGGCACTGTGTGTGTGTGTGTGGGGGGGGGGGGCACTGTGTGTGTGTGGCACTGTGTGTGTGGTACTGTGTGTGGCACTGTGTGTGTACGTGTGTGACTGCATCCATGTTTTTGTCTATATGGATGCACTTGTATGGTGTGTGTACATATATGCATGCTGTGTGTGTGTATGCATGCTTGGCTGTATGAAGATAACAGGTTAGTAATTGTAATGCTCTTTATGCATAAAGAAAGGCATTTTATAAATGTCCAGATATTTTTTTTTATATGAATTTCTAAACTGTTATGTATGAGGATGATCATTACAGGTGACCATTCAAAAGTGCGTTGCTGGACACTGTTATAAGCTGTTTGATTGATTGATTGACTGTGTATGTGTGTGTATATGTTTGTGTGTGTCACTGTGTGTGTGTGCGTGTGTCCACTCTGTGTGTGTGTGTGTGTGTGTCACTCTGTGTGTGTGTGTGTGTGTGTGTTATTGTGTGTATGCATGTATAAATGTATTGTCATTGATTACTAATACTATTTTGGTTTTCTGTCTTCCTAGACCCTACCGCCAAAGTGGCAGCCATGACTGCCAACTTCGGGCAAATGCACAGCAGTGTCAAAGAAGGATATCTGTGGAAACGAGGTGAGTAGCAACTGCTATTAGTTTTATGTTGGAATACAATTTTTCTTTTGATTTGAATTACTTGTTAATCCTTTCGCTTCCTCACCCTGTCTACCAGCATCATGTAGGAAGCTGGTAGGAAGCTGGTGGTTATGATGGGGGAAAAAAGAATGGTTACATCTTTTATTTTAGTCTTATGCCCAGTTGCACACCTGTGCTGGTCAAAAGTGTCTGCATACACAGCAGTTATGTATTCAGTCTTAACATAATGCAGTCATTGCAGTGGCCTTGCAAATGGCACGAGTTTGACTGTTTGTTGTGGGTTGCTTTAAAGTAGTGTTTTTGATGTATTAAATTGAAATAAGCTGTTGTGTAAAATATTTGAAATGAATCCCAAGAGTCTAGACTCAAAAGATATGAAATTTATTATTAGTCTATTATTGATAATGATAAATTTTGAATTAGCTCGAGATATTTCCCTTCCAATGTAAACTTGTTAAAAATAAATTGCATTTATGATTTAATTTTTATGATAGACATACTGTATTAACTATTATCGTATGGTTTTAATGCTAATTTTGATATTGGTATAATAAATAAATAATCATTTGTAAAAAATGAAGAGAGGAACATTCTTTTGGGGTGTTTGTTTATTCATTTGTTTGTTTTTGTTTTTTGCTTTGCATTTTTTGCTGCCTCATTTTTCTATTACTACTTTAATGGGCACAGAATCTGGGACAGTTTTTAGTGGGGTTTTTTTTTTCATTTTGTTTGTTTGTTGTTTTTTTTCTTCATGTTGCTTTAGGCACAATCAGAAATCGAAAATTATAACCAGATTTTGTTTATCCTATTTTAGGATCATTACTTTTCTGTTTTTTATGCCAGTTTAATAGCCACAGATAACGAAACAGAATCTGGGACATTTTTTAGGTGTGTTTTGTTTGTTTATTTTGTTTGCTTTTAAGCATCAAAGTAGACCATCAGAAATTATGAGAGTGCATTTTTCTTCTTCAGGATCATTGTGTAATACATGCTGAAATATATCATGTTATATTTTCAGGTGAACACATAAAGAACTGGCGAAAGCGTTATTTTATCCTGTGTAAAGATGGTTCCTTCCTGGGGTTCAGATCTAAGCCAGAAGGAGGTGACACATCAGATCCTCTCAACAACTTCACTGTCAAAGGTTTGAATCTTTTCCATGTTGGTTTTTCCTTTTCTCTAAGTCCTGTACAGTTTGAACATATTTTCAAATTAGATTTATATCTGAAATGAAATTCTGTCAAGTAATCAAAAATAAATAATGTTTTGATGGCTTAAGTATGCACTTATTGCAGCTGCCCTTTTTATGCTTTAATTTTTCTCCATTGAGCAAAGCCTTTGACAGACCTGAGTGTATTGCCATAAGTGTTCTTGCGCAGTCTTTCCATTCCTAGTACTGTTTATTACATAAATGATAGATCTTCTCTTGCACATGAATCATGATTGCAGACACTATCTCAAAGGCCTCACAAAAGCATTCTGACCTATCATTATGTTAGGATCAATCACCAAAGTGTTTGGTCATTCAGGCAGAACTTGTCTAAAAGGATAAAACAGGAAGATAGGATAGTGTATTGGGTAGAGCACTTACTCCCCAAAGTCATTTCTTGTCGTACATAGTCAAGTCTGGGTTTGTTCGAGAGGGATTCATCACACTGGGATAACTCCATATGCGCTCTACCCAAATCTGCCAGCGTTTACCTGGCAAGCTCCTTGAACCTACACAAGACCCAATGTGCTGACAGGATATCGAAATGGAAAAGCTAGGGGAACAGAGGGGGAAACGGACCCACAAAACACTTACACCTTCAGAGTAGTCTGAACATTGAGATGGACAGCAAAGGAGCCAGCCTCTGAGTTGTGGGGTGGGATTGAACTTGAGACATGAGATCTTGAGTCTGACTTTTGTCAAAAAAGCCAGCCATAGTAGTTGTCAAATGGATGGGTAACCAGATTTGTGCCCCATCTCCAGCACATGATCTAGTTCCACCTGGCTGTAAATTGATCAGGTGAAGCAGCAAGAGAGAGGAGGTGGGCACCTCATACCAGACAGTCAGGGAGAGAGGCACCTCTTATCAGAAAACCAATTTCTTAACACCTGGCTTCCCAACAACTTCTCAGGTTATGGAAAACACTTACCTAAATTAGATGGAAAGTCAACCAATCTGTGCTATCTTAAATTACATGGAAAGTCAACCAGTCTGTGTTGTTTCCCTAAATTGGAATGAATCTTTCTTTGTGGACAGATTGTCAGCTGATGAAGATTGATCGACCAAGGCCCAACACATTTCTCATTCGAGGCTTGCAATGGACGACAGTAGTGGAGAGAATGTTCTGTGTCGATACTTCAGAGGAAAGGTGCAGTTTATAGGCTTTACAATTTAGTTTGATAAATAATAAGTAAATTATCATATGAAATAATTCGATATCTCAGTACCTCTGTCTTATACTTAGTAACAGTAGTATTTAGATACTTATAAAATTCATGAACTTTAAGTTTTCAGAAAAAGTCATTTACTTAAAGTTTTACAACTTAGGAGTCTTTGTTGTAGCTTGTGTTGTGTACCAACAATGGTATTTTGATATTTATGAAGTTTGTAAACTTTTTTTTTTTGTATGTAAATTTATTGACTTAAAGTTTATAGAGTTTATTATGAATGATTTAAATTTTTGTGTGTAATTCAAGTTAGCAGTCTTCTCCCTTGATCAGTTTGTAATCAGATTGAATCGTTCATAAGTGGAGTGGTAAAAAAAATCTGATGTAACAGTTCCGCACAAATTATTGTGAAACAACACAAATCCTTGGGCAACTGGCCTTTGTCAAGTGTATACAAAAGAAAACAAAGAATAAATGCACAATGCTTAGCACAAAAAATAGTAGACAACTTCCCATTTTCTCCTGCTGGACACTGCGATTGGGAAGTGTTCTCTTCTGGTTGCTTTTTTGGTGTTTATTTGTGATATATGTTGTGCATTTATTCTTTGGTGTCTTTTGTATATGTTTGACAGAGGCCACATAGCCAAAAATGTGCGCCTGTCTTGTTTATTATATGAAATACTTGTTCCTTATTGATTTGAAAGCTGGCAGTCACTTCGATTCAGTTTTCAAAATAACAGTGAAATAAAATGTACACAGTATGTGCAACAGAAGACAGTTTACAGTATTGTTTAGGAAAAAATTCTTTTTGTGGTATGATGATGATGATGGTGATGTGTGTGTGTGTGGGGGGGGGTAATCTGTTTCAAACATTGCTTGTATTCAGTAGTATGTCTGTTGTTTTTTGGTAATTGTTACAATGATTAATTGTTACAGAGAAGAATGGATACAGGCTATACGCTCTGTATCTGATAACCTGAAAGTGACGGAGGAAACAGGCCCAGAGTCTTTGTTAGACTTCCACAAAAGCAAAAAGAAAGTGGTGAGTTTTTGCTCATTGTGAAAATTGTGTATTTCAAAGAAATGTAAAAAGTGCAACAGTGAACTGTCTCAAAAGACTGCAAGTTGTGACAGTCTGCTTCCCTGTGGTGGTGTGTTTCAGTGTAAAAAAACAGTTCAAATAATTATATATATGAGACAGTGACAAAAGGTCGTGCAAAAAACGGGACACAGGTCATACAAATTCAAAACTGGAATAAGACAAAAACAAACTTTATTCTTAAAAGTTCAGTCATTTGTTTGCATGAAAACAGACATAAAAAGATAACTTGAACAACACTTTATCTGGTGATTTGGAAAATGTCAGATCACCCAGAGGAAAGTCAGTTGTGATGCTGGACATGAAAAATGGCTAGAACTGAACAGTTACTGAAGAGTGAGGGTCATAAAACTGGAGCTTTCATGAAAGATGGATGATGTAACAAAGACAACAAAGAAACAAAGTGATTATTTTATTTTATAAATGAAGAATGAGGTACAATTTCATGTCCACCATCACGTCCGACACCACATCATGTTTGTACTTACTGAGAAATCATGCAAATGTACATTATAGTTGATAAAGAGAATAAAACATATTAACCAGCCCATTTTAAACAAAAATAACTATATACAAGCAAACAGTTGATCTTTTTTATTTCATTTCCCCCCCCCCAAAAAAAGACCAAGTGTCAGTTGTGACAATTTTCAGTATGGACATGACAAAAACAATTAAATCAAGTTTTGTGCATCAGTTGACATAAATACAATAAAAACACAAATTAAAGTAGTTCTTCTGGCCAACAAAATGGTGTAACTATGCTTTTTTCTTCATCAAATATATGCAATTTTTTTAAAGTAATCTAAACAACTATGTAATTTTAACAGAGAATTTGGCACGGTAGCATTGATTCATTTGCACCTCCTCATTGGAGTAACGGGTAATATCTAAATTTTGTAAAAGCTACTTCAAGAACAGTCAAGAAAGTCTGGCACAATGTTTACTTACAGTGAGACTAACACACAAGTTGTGTCAAGATACTCTCGGATACAATCCCCATTTTTGAAAGCGAATCATGAAGTGACCACATGCGTCATGAGTGCGTATATAAATAGTGCTTATAAGCATTTATGACGTGCGTATTCAAGTATTGTGATTTTAGTTATTTTGCGTACGAATTACATATTCAATACTAGGTGCTTAGAATATTCTTAGAAAAAGGAAAAGGGTGTGACAACATGACAGCTATAGTATCATAGTATAACTTATACTGAGGAAAACAGGATTAAGTGTCACAGGTAGAATCTCATGCAGTTCAATTTTTTCCATTTTATATAATGCAGTATATTTGTCTCCTCTGTGTGCTGTTGCTTGGATCTAGTTCCAGGAAAACTTTCCTTTTCACTGTTGAAAGAGGCGCACAAGATGTGTCGTCTCTTTGTGGCCAGAAGTAGTGGCCACTGTTGTGACAGGTTTCAGCCATGAAGTTAAGCCACACCATGTCAGTATGAGTGACAGCATCAACATATGTGCCCTCAATCTTGGCCACATATTCTTTCCCATGCCAGACAACAATATAGAATTCATCAACCTCTATGTCCTCCAGTCTGAGAGATTTAGAGGTGAAGTTGTCAAACAGCATACTGTCTTGTTTTGAAGCAGGGCATTTAGAGTCTGAGGCAGACTGATCCTCACTAACAGATACCTGTCTTCTTGGATCTGTCATGGGCAGCATTGGTACAAAGTGATTTGAGGTTCAATGACTGGGATGCATGTCATCTCTATTGCTTGTCCAGAGGATGTAGACAGGCATTCTAGATGTTCGGTGAACAGGATTGAGTGTTCTATTGTTCATGTGTTGAACAATTTCCCATCCCATCTTGGGATATATGGAGCAGACTGGATTTGACAGAACATTGGTACAATTATACGTACACACACATACTTCTGAGATGGCCCCTCAATTACGATGGGCAAAATTGGTATGCACAGCTAAAGAGTGAGTAATGATTTATCGTCTTCTGATTGCTACTGTTCCTTTCGTGAACAAAGAAAGTGTCGGTTGTGATTTCGGACATGTCTTTCGAGGGGTCAGTTGTGACGGCGGAATCTAAGGAAAACTGACTCAAGTAATGCGAAACAAAGTCTGTGTCAGTATCTAGGCAAAGTGCCTACGTGACGATCAGCTCGTTGCCATCAACAATGTTTCGCACATGTTTTTAAGCCAAATTACCCTTCGCCACAGTGTTAATTGAAAGTGTTTTTCATTATCTTTCAGTCAGATGTGACCCCAAGGGTCAGTTGTGATGACGTACAAAGTGATGGACATGATATAACACTTACCTATTGTTCTCCGGTCTCGCATCGTCTGCTCTTGGTTTCGTTTCTGAGAAAGAGCACGTGACCTGGCTGCGGGGTAGGCAATTTTAAATGGCGGATACACACGGTGCATTGTATTTTTATCGCGTGAAGGTCGGTTGTGACGATCGGACATTAATACAGTGCATGTTAGATTTGTTCTGCTTTTGAAAATATAGCTTTACCAAAGCTTAAAATCATATGTTCAGTGCATCGGTAACACACTGAGATTTGCAGAACTGAAAACGCTGGATCGTTTCTGGCAAAATAAAAAGCAGCAGTGAACAAGTTCCGCGGTGCATCTCCAGGACATGGTGAATCACATTCGACCATGTTCACTTTCGAATTCGATTCAAATCAAACCAAAAAGTGTGCGCATATGCTTTGGGGACGAAAATGTTCGCAAAGGTATAGTGTAGTCATCTGATATGTTTCAGTTTTCATTTCGATCTTAAAGCAACTTTTCAATCCTGATGTGTGTGGCATGTCAGTAGATGTCCCATTTTGGAATGGCCGATTTCACCATTTTCTTTTAACAAAAATCGGTTTTGACTCACTCAGTTCAATGTAGCAACCTGATTTTGTTGCATTTATCTCTTTAGAATATCAGATAATTAAAAAATGCAACCAGTCAAACAAAATCATGTTTCTAGATAGTTTATTTCTCAAATCAGACACAAAGGGGACATCATCAAGACCTTTTGTCACGCTCTCATATATGTGTGTTTATAATGATCATGATGGAGTCACCTGTTGAGATGACAGGTTAGTAGACATACTGATCCTTTATCGCCTAGCATGGGTCTCCATGTGGAATACAAGATCTATTCTGGGGGCACATGTTCTTCCACAAGTGCTTCATGGATAGACTCATGATGGTTTTGGTTCTGCTTCCATTGATCCTTTTTCAGTTGAACAACAGCTGTTCTGTGCTGTTAACTGTGACTGTGGCCTGCATGCACTGCTGTTGCCAGCTTGCTCTTTTGCAGTCAGCAGCTTTGTTGTTGGTGATGTTAATGTCACAGCTGATAAGTTTGGCCTTCAGAGTACCCTTGTATTGCTTTATTAGATTTTCCTGGTCTCAGTATCCTGCCTTCAGCTTTCCATACAGAAGCATCTTTGGGATGCTGTTGCTTTGCCTTTCATATGGACAACATGTCCTGTTCAGTGACATTGGCATTTAGATTTAATGACTTGAAACTGTACTTGGCAAGCTCCAGTTCTTTGGAACTTGAAGATTGGACATGATCTTCAATGGCATCATTCCAGTTGTTTGTTCACTGCCCTGCTCATAGTTTGCTCTTCTGGGTGTTGATGACAGTTGAAGGTTATGTAGTGTCAGAAGCCTGAGATGATGTTGGCTGAAAAATAGGCTGTGTCTTGTTGAAGCTAATTATAAGGTTGAAGCATTTGCAGGCTGCAGCTAATAGGTCAGGAAACAATCAGGGGAACAAACTTCTGAAGACAACCAAACAGTTATAGCCCTGAAATGGCTATACGCAGTCAGCTGGGCTTTAAACAACAGTAACAATAACAATATTCTCTGAATGCATTTGTTGAGTGTGTGTGCATGTACAAAGTTAGCTTGGTGAAAAATTGTTTGACATAGTATGATGTAGACAGAAGGAGGTCTTGACATATGAATATTGTGCACAGCTGTAACTTAAGCCTTCAAGCATTTTGATTTTGATCTGTTTTTGTAGAAGAAAAGTTCTGCCTGTGTACATTTTTAATCTGTTTTCATAGGGAAGTTGAAATATGCTTCTGCGTACCTTTATGCACACTGTGCAGCGACAATCTTCTCTTTATCATTTTGTGACATTCTTTTTCTTTTGTCAACAGTCTCTGAATGACTTCGATTTCCTCAAAGTGTTGGGCAAAGGTACATTTGGCAAGGTGATACTGTGCAAAGAGAAATCAACAAGCCATCTGTACGCCATCAAAATCCTCAAAAAGGCTGTCATCATTGCCAAAGTAAGTGGAGTGCTATTTGTTGTTTTGTGGAAATAATTATATATTTTCTTGGAAGGCTGTGAAGTCTGTTCAAATGAAAATTTGGTTGCTGATCTTGAATTTTTCACTGTTACAGCTCAAAGAAAAATGAAATGTTACCAAAACGAAATGTTACAAAGTACTCACCATGTTTTTGACCTTAAAATTGTTTTATTCAAGATCTTGTTGGTTATTCTTATATTTTATTCTTTTCTTTTTAGGCGTAATGAAGGCTGGTATATATGAGTGAGTTATCTCTTTTGGATTACAAGACCCCCTGCCCCAACCTAAAAGTTGTTTTTTGCTAAAATCCCCAGCCTTCTGAATGGGCATCGAGTAAGATTTATTACTTGAAACATTTTTCCATTGCTGAAAAGCTAGCATAAAACTTCATGTTTTGTTCTTCTCTTCTGATTGACCAGGGGTGGGTGGGTGTGTGTGTGTGTGTGTGTGTGTGTGTGTGTGTGTGTGTGTGTGTGTGTGTGTGTGTGTGTGTGTGTGTGTGTGTGGTGCGTGCGTGCGTGCGTGCGTGCGTGCGTGCGTGCGTGCGTGCGTGCGTGCGTAGTGTTTGTGTGTGTGTGTGTGTGTGTGTGTGTGTACATGTGATAAAATTGTATCAGCAAGATTGCTCAGCAACTTATGAATGAATTATTACCAGTACCAAAGTCAGTTACTGGTGTTTTTATCTTACTGTTCCCATCAAATCGAACAGTAATCTAATATTCATGTAATAAACTTATTATTATCTTGGTGTGGTGATGATTGTGATGGTAATAGGGAATGGCTTTGTCAGATGTCATGTCACCCCATCCTGATAGAAACCATCACAAGTTGCTTATTCATCCGTGCGAACTGGCTCTTTCGTGGCTAACATCGGTATCTGGATGCCTACTGCTATCTGCAACTCATAGGACAGGGGATGGCCCTTCCAGTACCAAGTTAGAGACAGCCAGTCCAAGGCAGTGACGATGATTATCATCATCATCATTGTTATTGTGTTTTTGTCAGTGTTTTACAGCTTGGTTTCTGTGCAGGAGGAGGTGGCGCACACTTTAACAGAAAACAGGGTATTACAAAGCACCAACCATCCTTTCCTCACTGTGAGTATAACCTCGCATTATAAGTGATGTCTTGTGGCATGAGAGAAGTCTTGTGAAGTGAATCAGTTGTGTAGAAAACAATGTGATAGTTATATAGGTACTGTGAAAATGAAATTTGATGGTGTGAATTGACAGAATGTAGAAACTAAATGTGTTGTAATTGTGTGTGGCTGTGGTGTGTGTGTGTGTGTGTGTGTGTGTGTGTGTGTGTGTGTGTGTGTGTGTGTGTGTGAGAGAGAGAGAGAGAGAGAGCATTTTAACTTTGAGAAGAGTGAATCAGTACAAAAAAATTGTATTTGTACTTGTAGACATCGTTGGTTTTGGTTGATTTTGTGTAGATTTAATTTTAAGATACAAAAATAAAACAGTTAAGAAATATGAAAATAAAACAAACAGAAAATGTGTGGCTGAAAGTATTAAAAGTATATAAATTAAAGAAAGAACTCATGCATTGACACAATCTTAACTCCAGTGTGTAGCTACTAATTGTATTTCTGTGTTTTTTCCTTCATCAGCAACTGAAGTATTCATTCCAAACACCCGACAGACTGTGTTTTGTGATGGAGTATGTGAATGGAGGAGAGCTGTTTTTCCACTTGTCGCGGGAGCGGGTCTTTTCAGAGGAACGCACACGGTTCTATGGTGCTGAGATCATCTCAGCGCTAGGGTACCTCCATGAAAACAACATTGTTTACAGGGACCTGAAGGTGAGTGACAATGATTTGGTGTTCTTTAGGGTGTTGCTTTGGTAATTTGTGCTTTGGTAATTTTGTATTGTCAGGTTCACATAGAATAAGGCTCCCATGTAGAGTACGAAGAAAGAAAAGGACGATTCATATAGGTAGATTGATGTGTTCTTGATTTTTTGGGTCGAGAATTTTAATGTCAGGATCAAATACAATAATAACAATGCTTGGTTTTGAGTTATAGTTTGTTTGGAGCTTGTTCAACAAGGATTCATTTCACTCAGATAATTCCATATGCGCTTCACCCAAATCTGCCAGCAGTTATCTGGCAGATGATCTGAGCCTGTGCAAAACCCTATGCGCTTGAAGATCTTGAAATTGTGCTGGGGGAGAGGGGATGGAGGGTGTGGGAGAGGGGTCCTTTGAAAGACTAAGCTGACACCACCAGAACGATGGAAACGTTAAAGATTGGCAGCGAATAGGTCAGTTTTCAGTGTTGCTAGTGGGACTGAATGCGAGATATCAGATCTTGGAGTCCTTGGCTCTATCAAAAGAACCAACTGTGTCAAAAGACCCAGCTCTATCAAAAGAACCAAATAGTCTGCATTTAAGGTGTAGAAAGTAACGAGTGCATACATATGTATATATTTTTGTAGGTTATCAGTTTCTTGAGATTCATGACATTACTGGCTCAATCAATAATTCTATGTCAATGTCAGATAGACTAAGAAGTTTTAAGAGAAAGAGAAAAATGATATAAATGTAAAAAGTTAGTGTCTCTGATGTTGATTTTGTAATTATGCGTCAGTATCAAAATTGCTGTAATGACACTTGTAAAAAGTATTGTGGAGAAGTTGTTATATAAAGTTAATGAGTCATTCATTTTTCTTTGATATGTATGCCAAAATTTATATGTTTTGATCTGTCAGAATTGTTTTCAATCACCTCATCCCAAGAAATAGTGATACCATTGTTTTTATCATTAAAATTCTCAATGTAATATTTACAGCTGGAAAACTTACTTTTGGACAAAGATGGGCACATCAAGATTGCAGACTTTGGTCTTTGTAAGGAGGAGATGTTCTTTGGGGCCAGCACCAGCACATTCTGTGGCACACCTGAGTACTTAGCTCCTGAGGTAAGTTTTGTGTCTAACTCAGTGTTACAACCAAGATAGAAGAGTGTTAGGACAAAATGTCCAGGATCAGAAGGAAAAAACATATAATGTCCTGATCTGACACATAGAATAGGACAACTAATCAAGCATGGTAATTCTCCTTGGACCCACTAATTTCAGCAAGAACTAACTGAGTTTCCTTGGGAAAAAAACTACAGAAGTTCTTCAGATTCTCAGAAAGAGAGAGAACAAAAAATAGTATTCCTACCGATCCAGAAGTTTAAGAGAAGTACAGCTTTCAAATAACAGAGGCCCATAGTCACTGCCTGCTGTTGTTCAGTCATGCTTTGGACGAGTTGTAATTGAGAATGATGATAATTTCAACATATTGTTTTCTGTGTTTTTGTTGCTTTTATAGGCACAAAATGTAGAAAATTTTAGATGTGAAATGTACATGGATTTGATGCCTAGAAATATTCTGATTGCACAGATCTCAGTATTTGGGGGAAAAATTTGTATGGAGCATACCCCTAGATCCCCTAGTTTTTAAGCTTTTTGTCTTGAGCAGTGTGAAATGAAATATCATGCAAGCATTGCAAATTAGAAAATGAAACTGAGCAAATGTAGCATGCACATTTGTGTGTACATTATGTGTGTGTGAGTGTATATGTGTGTGTGTGTGTGGATGGGTGGGTGTATGACACCACCAGGGGGAAAAGCTTCACTATTCCAATTAAAAAAAAAGAAAAATCCAGATATAACTTTTTGTGCTTGACTCAGACAAAACAGATTTATTTGTGTGCGCATATGTGTGTGTGTGTGTGTGTGTGTGTGTGTGTGTGTGTTATAGAGATAGAGAGACTGCCAATGGTAAAAAGTCTCATTATTGCAGTTAGAATGAAAAAAAATATATCTAGTGATATTTTTTTTTTATTGTATTCAAAACAAAAGAGAATTCCTTGATAACAACAAATCTTCTTAAGGCTTTAAAGTCCTTGTAGAAGAAAATCAGTCATACATAGGCAGACCAGTAATCTATATATCACAGTATGATATATACTGTTGTGTTATGTTATTTTGTGATATCACATTCATTTTGAGTCATTACCTAAAATAGACACCAAAACTTATTCTTTTTTTTTTTAATGGCGTGAAGGCCTATGTCCCATATACAGTATTAACATGTAAATTACATGCTTTCTCTTACACAAACTGTTCATTCACATGGACGAAAAATCATTAATTAATCATTAAAAATCATCAATCCTTATATCATTTCAGTGCTTATCCTGACAGTTGGTAGCTTAATCAGACAATTTTAGTTATAATAGGACTTTGTCCTGAATCTGACCACAGGATGCATCACCATCTTGGCTACAAGTTCTACCAGTCTGTTGCTATTTTTTTCTGTTTCGCACTGAGCATAAATACAATATATTGACTGTACTTGTTCGTTATCAATATGATTCTGTTCTTTGGTACACCAGATCATGGTTTCTGTATGTTCTGCTGGCCATCAAAATGTTTTAACTGTGGAACACGGCTTTGTACATTCTGTTAGTGATTGTGGTGATAATTTTTCTTTGTGCTTTTTGTAATTTTACCCTTTTTCAGATTTCTGTGCTGAAATTTCAGCATGTGAACTTTTTTCCTGTATACCTTGGTCAGCATGGTTGCTCAGGGCTCCACAATAACTTAGATTTGGTTTTTGTTTGTTGTAGTAGTGGACATGTAGAAAAGTATATCAGCATTATTGTACATGTACAGATTTGAAATTAATTATTCTGGAAATAATGTCCATTGATCTAAGGAAAATTCATGTTATTTTTGTAGTAATTGTGCGTTATATTTTTGGATTTAATATTTTTGTTGTGTAAAAATTTTTTTTAAATATGCAAGGAACAGACTTGGGGGGGGGGGGGGGGGGGGGGGTATGCCATAATGTTAATATGAGCATAGTACAGCTAAGTGGTAAAGGGCCAGATGCTAAGAGCAACATGCAAGCTCAGCCTTTGTACATCATTTTTAGTTAGATGTCCAGAATATTTTAAACATGCACTCTGTGTCGTACCTTGTTCACTTTCTCCCATGGGGATGCTGGGGGCTCTTTCAGTATGAAAAGTATCCTCACCTTCTAGAAATTTTGTGCTAGAAATTTCCTCTTTTCTTTCACTCTCTTTGTTTATGCCTTGTTCCTTTGCTTTCTGTCATTTCTTCTCTCATTTTCTGCCTTGCTGGTCCATTCATCTGTATAAAGTCTTGCGTACTTTCTCTTAGGATTTATAGTTGGATACATGTATTAAGTGCATTTTTGGTACTAGGGATATGAGATATGCAAAGGAATTTTAGGTAATTTAAGCCCATTTTTATGTATATGTAATGCCCTTGGTTATATTTCAATTTTTATTGAGGAAAAAAATGTGTTTTTTAAATCCTCTGTGTGATAAATTGGACGGAGTTGTCAGCACCAGGGGCATCACCTTTGATTATGTGCGTGAATGCATAGATAGGTGTGCTTAATTTTCTTTTCCTTTTTTACCTGTTGAAGTATTGTGTTTTGAAACAGTTATAGCCCTGACATGGCTCTATGCAGTTGGCTGGGCTTTAAACCAAAAGTAACGATAACAACAACATAATGGCTACCTGGTTGAACCTGGCTCTCAGTTACAAAAAAGGCTACTTACTGCGTAGCTTTCATCAATTTTCTCTATCATTACAGGTGTTAGAAGACAACGACTATGGGCGAGCGGTAGACTGGTGGGGTACTGGTGTGGTGATGTACGAAATGATGTGTGGACGTCTGCCCTTTTACAACAGAGACCACGATGTTCTGTTTGAACTCATTTTGTTGCAAAATGTCAAATTTCCCCGTAATTTGTCAGAAGAAGCCAAAAGTCTGCTCAGTGGATTACTGGCCAAGAATCCCAAACGGAGGTAAGTCAGAGAAACTACAGTTATGGGGATGTCTGTCCTTTGGTTGTGGGATGGAAAATAGATTTTTACTTACTGTGCATATTCTTATATGTTGCAGTAAGGTTTGTTTCATCGTTTGTTGTTGTTTTTGGTGGTCTTTTTTCCCCCTCCATGCTTGAAAAATGCATTTGGACGAAAATGTGCACGTACCTGTTTGTTTGTTGAATAGCTTTCATAGTCTCCTGTTCATGTGCTTCAGACTCGTATGTACTGAGATATTTGCACATTGTGTAAAAAGTGTTGTTTGTTTACAGTAGAAAAAGAGGGGGTGGTGATTAGAGATAGAATGAAAGTCTCATGAAATTGATCCTTGAAGTCTTGTCTTTTCTGTTTTGTCTTAAAGTCAGGACATAAAATGTGCACTAACTTCTCTTTCCATTGTAATTTCAAATCTTCTGTTGTGTGCTTGAGGGGGTGGGATTGATATTATGAAAGCAGTTGTGGATTTAAAAGCAGCTTTCCTCATTGTTGTTATCTCTACATTGCGGCACATATATTGTAGACTTACAGTATTTTTTTTCTTTATTCCACTTGCTTACCAGACTGGGAGGGAGCGAAGCTGATGTCACAGAAATCAAAACCCATCCCTTCTTCCAGTGCATCAACTGGGACGACCTGGTGGCCAAAAAGGTAAACTCTTTTCATTTTCTCATTACACTGACTGATAGTTAGTTGACTGTTGGTGTCATATTATGCATGTTACTATTAGTATGTTGTGTTTCCATCTTTCAGGTACATGTTTAGTTTTTATCTCTTTCACTCTCTCGCACTGTCCACCAACTTTCTGCAGGAAATTGGTAGATACAGTGTGGAGTGAAATGGTAATAAAAAAGATGTGCTTGTATCTATGATATGTATGTTGACTGTATGTGTACTATCACCTCACATTGAGTAGTTTGTGTGTGTGTGTGTGTCTTTCAGCTGTGTTCTCATACATTTTAAAATGGAATGATGTTTAATAACATGTCATGTTCCACAAATTTGGAAAGGTAGGGGGTGCGAGCTCTCTTTCAGATGTGTTTGTTGAATATGAAAGTGGGAAAGAAACCCGTTTTTGCTGAAGCTATGCAGACAGGACGTGAAGGTGTTTGCCTCAGGTAATTGTTCAGACTTGATCTGTTTCATCTTTCTTCTGCTTGTGTTGGCTGTTCTGTTCTCTGCTCACCTCTGTATCTGGCAGTGTGAAACATTCTTTGCTGTACTGAGTTACTGTTTGGCTATTTAACAACACAGTGAACTTACTAGCTTTTCTCCTGTGGTACCAGCTTGGCTGTTTAACAACACAGTTAACTTACTAGCTTTTCTCCTTTGGTACCAACTTGTTATCTGTCTGTGTTGGGGTCCAGATGAAGACAGGGCTTGTGTGTGCTCCTTTATTGTTGTTGGTCTTTTTTTCTTTTGTCTTTTGTTTTTGCTTGTTTGTTTTTTGTTTTTTTGCTTATTTGTTTTCTTTGTTGGAATTTTTTTGGTTGCGCATGTGATGAATCTGAGAGGAAGGAGTTGGGCTGGCATAAGACTGGTTTCTGAAAATTTCATAATAAAGTTGATTTTACACTATACCAGGGGGTTTACTTTGGGCATCATAATTTGGTAGGAAATCTGTGTAGATTACCCAAGGTAAGGGCAACAGTTATTATGATGGTTGGAGAGGAAGGATGAAGATATACAGGTATTATGGTGTTTAGAGGGAAAGGATGAAGATACTGCCATTATGCCATTTTCATGTAGGGCAGCAACAAAGCCCCTCCACTTCAGTCTATTCTGTGCCAGCCTCTATGATTATAGTGCCATAGGTTTGTTTTAGGGCCTTCAGGCTTCCTTCTATTGTTGAAGCAGATAGGTTGTTAAATGGTGATCTCACCTGCACAAAGGCAAGCAGGCAGGCAATACTGTAATGTTTTGCATATGATTAAGAGTTTACCAGGTCTTTGCTGGCAAGTTTGGGTGCAGTAGTGCAGCACATTCGGAACAGTCTTCAGTCCTAAACGAGTGTGACTGCACATGTTCAAGCAAACAGAAACCAGAAAAAATAAAAAAAGAATCAGAATGTGTATTTAACACAACCAGACAAGACAAGACTTTTCTGGTTCGTCTTCAGGCCAGTTTAATCTCTTTTGAAAAAAATTACAAATTCCATTGAATCCTTAGACCAGTGTTATGAGGATGATGGAGATTGGTTTTGAATGAATCACAAGACTTTTCTGTCCTGACAAAATATATTCTGCACTGGGGACACTTGTCACTTTTCCTGTCCACTCATCTATTTGTGCATACTTACACAGATGACTTCTTGTTCTAATTCTGTGTCGGAATGTAACAGTGGTATGCTGTCTTTGGTTTTCTTGTGTGCATTATGTGTGTTTGCTTCTCTGGCACTAAACACAAAGTAACAGTCTGTATTGCTTGAAAATTTCTCCCAGTTTTGTTGAAATTGCTTGATTTATTTGCTTTAGTCTGATAACTTCTTATTTCATAGATGCTGTTGTTTTCTAAAGATACCATTTTAACCTTTGGAGGGGGTCTTTTGTATGGAGCTTGTAACACCTCTCTTTCTCTTGTAATATTCCTGCCCCCCTCAGATCTAATTCTTTGGGACCTAACAGTTCTGTAGATTACTGAGAAGATTGTGAGTAGTAAATATTGCTCAAAATGCATATCATTGCCTTGTGTGCAGTTTCAGGTTTACGTTTTCTTTGACATAGGCAGTGTGTCTAGTTATGTTTTTTTAATCGAAATCTCGATCGTATAAATCACTCATGTAATTCATGTTTAAAATTCCCCATCAAACAGGATGTTAGACAGATTGTATTGTGTTGTGAGCGCAGTGTTTTTCTGTGAAAAGATAGCTGTATCTCATTCTGTTTGTTTTGATTTTAAAGAAGAATGGTACATGTTTGTTTTGATTTTAAAGAAGAATGGAGTATGTACTTAGTGGATCATACTCTTAGTATAAGGAAGAGACTGATCTTAAAAAGAAGATATAGGGGATTTGATCCCCCAGTAATTTGTGAACATATTTTGTAGTATGTATCTGTCAACTTAAATAAACCATCAGTTGTGGTTTTGCATTGATTTAAAAGTAACATGTTGGAAGAATATTCATTTGTTTCATTAGTCCAGATTATATTTTCAGTGTTGTTTACAGTAAGTCGGCACAACACATTCCTGTTCATTTTGTTTCAGTGTATAGAGAACTAGGGTCAAGTGAACTTTACATTGTGTAGTACACAGTGCTACTTTGAAACCTTATGTAGTAATGTATTTTGCTGCTTTGAAACGTTATATAGTAGTGTATAATTTCTAATTCATTTATCACAGTGACTACTTTCAAACACTTAAAGGTCCTAACCAGATCTGTGTTTTAGGCCTGTGGAAGCAGTTTAAGTCAATTGCAAGAGCTCTTCGCTTATGTTAGGTTGCTTCAGCTGTCTGTTTTCTCATTCATTGTTGACAACATATTCACTTCCTCTTCGCAAATATTTGACTCTGAAATCTGTTTGAATTCTGTTTTCAAACAAAGTTAAAGGAAAAATTCTATCCCCAGTTACTAAAGTGTGTTTCTAATGAACATATACTATACCATGACTCATGAGTGATAACACTCTTCCAGCATTTAGCTAATCCTACCTGCAAAAAGTAATAGCTGTGTCGCCAATGTACACAGTGCACACAGTGCCTACTGCCCTATCAAATGTAGGTATTAGACTTTTTAGGAAACAAGCAAGTTGGATAAAGATCACTACTGAATAGATTCTGTCGAGATTTGGTGGTTTGAAAGAGACAAAGCTGACTTAGATTTGGAGGTATGAAAGAGACAAAGATGACTAGGATATGGTGGTTTGAAAAAGACAAAGCTAACTTAGATTTGGTGGTTTGAAAAAGACAAAGCTGACTTAAGATTTGGTGGTTTGAAAGAGACAAATCTGAATAGTGCAGACTGCTATAGTATATGGGAATAATGTATTTGTTTTGCTTGATGGAAGTCTGCATAACTAAGGATTCATGGACCCCAGGAACTGACAAGTGGGTCTGTGAGCAGCATTGACAGGTTCAAAATAATCCACATCAGTATGTGGTATTCTGTTGAATACATCAATTAGATTTGCAGAAATGTCCAGGGAGTTAGTGTGTTTCTCTGTATGTGTGTGTGTGTGTGTGTGTGTGTGTGTGTGTATAATACATACATTCTTCTGAATAATACATACATTCTTCTGAATTTGTTGCAACCATTTGAAAATTTTGGTGACATCCTGGTAGGAAGTGAAAATCCCTGACAGGCCTGACTTTGATACCCATAGTTTAGAAGACACTTTGAGGTCTTTCTTATTCAGAATTGATATATTTCTTTCTGTCTCTTTTTGCATAAATCTATTTCTTTTGTTGATGTTTCGAAGAAACTGAGTCGGTGGATGTCACCATACAGAATAAACGTTTCCTGACCATGAGGCATTCAAACACTCATGAGATACTATGGTGTATACTTAGTGCAGCAGAAGTTAAATACTCTAAAAGTAATAGGAATTGTCTGTAATTGTGTACTCATGTCATGTGAATATGATACTGGATTTCATTTCCATCATGAAACACTTGACTACATCTATGAAGTTGAGTCATCAGTATGTAGTTTTTAACTGAAGTGAACTGTTTTGTATGGCACATACTTGAGAAGGTTGTGCAGGAATCAATGTTTCATATTGAATTCCATTGCAAGATTTGCCAACTTTTAAAATAATTATTCTCATCCTAAGCTGTACAGGTTCTGATATGTACCAGTTAGGCTGGGTTATATCCATCTCTACTCAACCACCTGTAGTTGCTTGAATGACAGTCCTTTGTCACATACTTGACAATCTATCATCAAGTCACTTTGGAGTCTGCATTCTTTGGCTAGGTAGTCAGGATTTTTCTTCTATTTTTTACCTCCTCCTCTCTACTTGCTAAGATGTGGAAAAACAACAGTGAGGATATTGTCATATTTATAAGTGTGAACACAATTCACAAGTACTGAAAGGTAATGGCAGCTTCTTGGTAACACAAATGGCATTATACTTACAATACTTACTTGAGGCATTCAGACACGTAGAGTTGCTATATACCTTGGTCTTCGTACTGTGATGCAAACCAAGTCACCTGACTTTAGTCATGTTTGTACTGCAATACATTGGTCACTTAGCAGTCTGCATTCTTTGAAAGCTAAATAGCTATGTATTCAAGATTTTTCCTTTTTTTTCTCTCTCTTCCTCTCAACTTGTTATGAAATGGAAAAAGTAGCAATGCAGATACTGTCAAGTTTGTAAGTGTGAACACAATTCACAAGTACTGAACGATAATGGCAACTTCTTGGTTACACAAGTGGCATTATGCTTTTCCTTTCCCATGAAGTACTAAACCACAGGAGTTACTACACTTTGAAATCTGTACTGTGATGCAAGTCTAGTCACTTGACTTTAGTTATCTATTTGTACTACAATAAAAATGTAGTCACTTGACCCTAGTTATGTAAATCACTATGTGTCTGTATGTGGCACTGTATTTCACATCTGTCCCCTCCTCTTTGTGTCTTAACTCCTCCTTTCTGGCTTCCTGTCACTCGCCCAGATCGATCCACCCTTCAAGCCTCAGGTGACCTCCGATACCGACACGCGCTACTTCGACGAAGTATTCACCAGAGAAATGGTGAATGTAACTCCGCCCACTAACGAAGCGCCTGTACAGGAGGCAGCAGCAGCCCAAGTTTTACCCGGGCTGGATGATGAGATGGATACACTGCCCTACTTTGAGCAATTTTCGTACCAAGCGTCTAGAAATACCCTGACTGAACATAGACTGTCAGGCATGAGTTTCGATACTACCTGGGGCTAGCAGAATATAACCGTCTTCTTGATGATCAGCTCTCGTTCTTTATTTGTGGATGATAATCATTTTTTGACTCAAAATGACTGCATGTTCAAGCAAATATGAACCAGAAAAACACAAAAATATAAGTAGAACGTGTATTTAATATAACAAAACAAGACAGGTGCACTTTTTCAGCCAACTGGTCTTTGTCAGACGTATATAAAAGACAAAAATGAATAAATGCACAACGCTTGGCACATAAAAACACTAGAAGAAAATGCCATTTTGTCTTGCCAGGACACTGCATTTAAGAAGCAAATGCCATTTTTTCATGCCAGGATGCTATGTTTGGGAAATTGTCAACTGTTTTCTTTCTCCTAAATGTGGTGCATTTAGTCTTTTTTTGTCTTTTATGTATGCTTGACAAAGACCAGTTGATCAAAAATTTGCACCTTTTTTTTTTTTTAAAGTTAAACACACTTTTTATATTGGTGTTTTTCTGGTTCGTATTCTTTTTTTGACATTATTTAAATGTTTATGGAATGGCAAAGTTCTCGGTGGTTTGACAATCTTAGATGTTACTAGTCAGATTTCACCGTGTATAAAGCAGTAAAGCTTCTAAGTGCTTTTATTGTCGTCCGTTTCCAGTTTATCCTCATTCTGTCATTTTTCTCACATTGTTATCAGATTTTCAATGATTGTAATGTAGTCTGGCTTATGCTCACATGAATTTTGTTTCAAAACACAAAAATTCACAGCAAATTTTGTGCACAGTTTTTTTGCAGTAGTGTTGCTTTTAACGTGATTTTAGGCAGAAGGGATATGAAATAGCCTTTTGTTTTGGTCTTTGTGGATATATCTTTCTCTTAAATGCTTGATATATGCCAGTGTTGGCTTCAGCAATAGTCAAGTTTTTGTTCATTGATTGGCTTTGGCTGGGTCAGGATTAAAAAGGAGACTTTCATTGTGGGTTGTAATGAATATTCTGGTTGAATGGATTTTACCTTTAATTATGATCATTGCTTTAAGTAAAGAGAAATTCCATAATTTACCAGAAGTGAAATTGATGGACAACAAATTTCAACAGTTCTGGGGTGTATTTTATGACATGGATAACTATGGTTATTTGTTTGTGTTGCTGTTGGTTTAGTATTTTTGTTGTTTTTGAAAGGGATGTGTTTATTTTTATCTGCAATTTTGTTGACACTACGAATTTGTAATCGTAAAGGTCAGTTGCTTTTAAGTTAATTTGCACAGCTCTGATTCCAGTGAATCCCTCGTGGGGATGCCAGGGGCTCTTTCAGTATGAACAGTATCCCCACCTTCTGGAAATTCTGTGCTAGAAATTTTCTCTTTTCTGTCACTCTCTTTGTTTCTGCCTTGTTCCTTTGCTTTCTGTCATTTCTTCCTATCATTTTCCGCCTTGCTGGTCCATTCACCTGTATGTGTTCAGTAAAGTTTTACGTACTTTTTCATAGGATTGACAATTGGGTACATGTGTTAAGTGCATTTTTGGCTCTAGGGAGGTGAGATATTTTAGGTCATTTTAGATATTTAGCAATTTTAGGTAATTTATGCCTGTTTTTATATGTGTTTTGGTGTCCTCAGGTATGTTTCAATATGTATACAGGTATGTTTTTTAAATCCCCTGAATGATAAATTGGATGGAGTGGTTAATGCCAGGGGTATGTCCTCAGATTATGTGTGTGAATACATTGATATATGTACTTAATTTTTTTTTTTTTCTTTTGAAGTTTTTGTATGTTTTGAAGTAGTTTTAGCCCTGATATGGCTCTACGCAGTCGGCTGGGCTTTGAACAACAGTAACGATTCCAGTGAGGTATGGTGGTATGACATGAGAAGGTTATGCCCTGGTATGACTCTACGCAGGTTGTCTGGGCTTTAAGCAGCACTAACAATTTTAATAGAGGAAGTACCTCTCTTTCAGCTTTATTTGCGGAGGTTCAGATCTGGCTTGCAAAATTGTATACATGCAGCCTGAAGTTCACCCTGCTAAGAATGGGTATCTACAGGAAGATGGGGCAATGAGAGTTCAGCCTTAAAAAAGATATGCCGAAAGAAATGAGTCACTACCTCACTACCTTGTTACTTAATGTGTATGAAGTGACACTACCATTATTATGTTTCAGTGACCTGAAAAGAATACTAACTGTACATTTAGTGCCATATCTTTAAAAGAAAACGTTTCAGAAAGGCGCCTTGAAGCCACCATATCATGTTGAGTTAGCTCCGTTTTTATCATGTTGAGATAGATCAGTTTTAAGTATTTGTTCCTAAAAGTGATGATACTAATACTCTTAATGTCTATATATAGTAATGGTGAAATCCACATCCTTGTTCCTTTGCATTTTTAAATAAAGTTGCAACATGGCTTAATGTAACAATGGTCAGTCTCTTTATATTCTCTTGTCTGATCAGTTCATTATCCTTCAGACCACAGAAGGACTATTATGATGATGTTTGCTTTGGTTTGTTTATAGATTTTGGTGGTGGTGGTGATTTTGTTTTGTATATCTCTCCGGACTGAAGATCACCTGTTAATAGTTGGATCTGTACCAAACTTGTGCCAAATATTGATTTGGACCAAAAAATAATCAGGACCACATTTATAAAAGACAATTTTTTTTATTTTCTGTTTTGTTTTTGTTTTTTTACTATCAGATGAGTCATCTTTTTCTTCTACTACTGCCATTTTCGCAGACAATTTTATGTATCATGCCTGTTGCCAGGAAAAATGACAGATACTTTTGTCAATTATCTATTGTCAGTTATCTCAGATTAACTTAACAGGTCTGTTGATTATCTCTTATATATAATTGCCATTTTAATTAAGATAATTTTGTTATCTGTTGTGTATTGTTGGCAATTTGTTTTAAGATGATTTATGATTTGTTGGTTGCTGTTATTTCAGATGGTTTTGTTACTTATCTATTGTATATTGTTGTTCTTTTATTCAATTTTGTGAATTATCTGTTGTGTTCTGTTATTGTTTTATGTAATTAACTTTATGATCTTTAGTTTAACTCTGTTATCAGTTGTATACTGCAGCTCTTTTACTTAACTCACTCGCTAGTATGATTATGCACCTTGCTGTTCCCCTGATATGTACCATCTGTATAGGTCATGAGAAAAATTCTCATACAAACAAATGAAATCAAAGAGTTTTGAAATTTGGCAGGTCATATATTAAAAGATTGGTGTACAAAATGCTGAAATTTCAACTGTCTAACCCTCATGGATGCTGAGTAATGGTACAAGTAAAATTAGAGACATTTTCAGGTGAAAAATGTCTTACAAAATACACAGTCAGGTCAACACATCAGTTCCTACAGTCACATTTTGAATGAAATTTCATAAAATCCAATGTGCATACACTCCACGTGCACTGAAGGAAGAGATCGTGTTGAACAGTGCCAAGTTGTTGAGTATTGTTCAGCCATTTGCTTTTCTGTCATCTGCTTCGCTGTGGAGATAGTGGGTCGTGAACTTTGCACTGTCCACTCACCAACTGCGTAGTACAGTGACCTCGTTGCTTGAAACGAGGCTAGGAATGACCAAAGAATCTATTTCTGGCTATTAGTTTCGGTTAACGGAAATACTGAAAGCTCCGCAAATTTTCAAAACTTTCAGTCGGATTTCTCCAACGCTCGTATTTAAGCGTTTAGACATGATCGGGAAATCCTGACGCTCGTAGCGAGAGAGTTAATTCTGTTATCTGTTTATTTGCTGTTGCCTTTTTTTTTTTTATACTGCTAGTGCTGCTTTATTTAAGGTAAATCTGCTACTTATCTGATACATAATTTTGTCAGATTTTAAGCTACTTCAGTTTAGTATCTGCTGAAGACTTTTAATTTAGTATGTGCTGTCAACTTTTTGGGGGAATTGGGGGGAGGGGGACAGTTTATAAATCGTATTTCTTTTGGACAATATAGGACTGATTTGTCTCATACTGTTGCCATTTTAGTTATTTACTTACTTGTTATTTACTGTTGCGATTCGTATCACAATTTTTGTATGTGTGTGGTTTGGTTGGTTTGTGGGCTGCAATTTTCATGTGTACTACACTACGCACAAAAAGTTAAGGATCACTTGCACAAAAATTCATAACTTTCAAAATAAGAAAGCCAATGCGTTGAAGTTTGGCAAACATTTAATTCCATGCTTTAGTGATAACGATACACAATTGCCTTCAATTTCGAGCAATCGTTTGGTGTGTACATTTGATCAAAGTGGGTACGTATCGAAATTTGATTTCCCAAAGTCATTGAAATCACAAGACAGGGCATTCTGATGCTCTCAAAAGTTCAGTAATGCGTGTAACCGCCATGGCTGTTCTGGCACTCGACGCAGCGAGTCCTCATCGAGTTGACCAGGTTGGTGAAGATCCTCTGTGGAAGCGCCTGCCACTCAGCCTGCAGCATCTGGTAGAGGTATTGGGCATCCCTGGGAGGGGGGTGGTTGCTCCTCACTTTGCGATCCAGCTCATCCCAGAGGTTCTCAATCGGGTTGAGATCGGGACTGCATGCTGGCCACTCCATTCTGTTGACTCCAGACTGCTGCAGGAAGTCATTGACCAACCTTGCCCTGTGGGGGCGAGCGTTGTCATCCTGGTAGACAGCCGTCGGTCCCATCTGCTGCAGTGTAGGCACAGCCAGCGGTCGAAGGATCTCATCCTGGTATCGGAGGCCAATCAGGTTACCCTGTACATGATACAAGGGTGTTCTGTGGTGAAGACTGAAGGCCCCCCAGACCATTACAGAACCTCCACCAAAGGCCACCTTTTATTGGACAGTGGTGTCAATAAAGCGTTGCCCTGGGCGCCTCCAGACCCTCAGTCGGCCGTCGTTGTGGTTCATGGTGAAGCGTGATTCATCACTGAACAGGACCTGGGACCATTGCTGACGTGTCCACCTCACGTGACGTCTGCAGAAGGCGCGGCGTGCTGCCCTATGGGCTGGAGTTAAGCGTGGCCGTACAGCTGGGCGACGAGAACGGAGGTTAAACCCATGAAGGCGGTTCCGTATGGTCTGCTGGCTGATGTTGATGTTAGTGGCCACCCTCAGCTGCCTTCGAATGATGCTGGAAGAGGCTGTTCTTGTCTGCAGGGCTTGTCGTTCAATGAGACGATCTTCACGTGGGTTTGTCTTCTTCAGTCGACCAGATCTGCGTCTTTCATGGACCCTCCCAGTGGCTGTGAAGCGTTGAATCAGTCTGACAATGACCGAGATGGACACCTGAAGTCGCCTGGCCACTTCTCGCTTGGGAACACCATCTTGGAACCATGCAACAGCTCGTCCCCTCTCAAACTCGCTCAATTTTCGTCGTGGAGGCATTGTCAGATCAGGCCTACTACTGGTGGAATGTCTTCTTATAAAGCCAAGCAAGAGACAGCATCTCAAGCATAAACAGCAGTGCTTGCACGTGCATAATGGTTTTTCCATCTGGCTTGTGCAATGTGTTCAGGCAGAACGGTCCAAAACAAGGTCCTTTTTCGCAAGTTTCCGCTTTTCCGTTTGCGGCCAAGCTCAGTAGTAGAGAATCCCGTGCAATTTTCGCACTAACACAACATCGCCCACTTACAGCTGAACAAGAATTCATAACAATTTGGCTGGACTGAGAAATAAATAACAGTAGCGAACTGAGTTAATTACGCACCTGTTTTCTCATAGTGATCCTTAACTTTTTGTGCGTAGCTTAGAATATATGAGTAGGCTTTTAGATTCATGACCCTTTTGGTTTTTTATCCTGACATTAAGGCAGATATACTTCATTTGCGTTTCCTTAAGCCAGCAAACACTAACATGGTTTGCGGGATCTTTAACATGTGTATTTGATGTTCTGCATGTTTATTCACATGTGAAGGGGTTCCTATATTTTATGTTCTGCATGTTTATGCACATGAAGGGGTTCAGGGACCACCAGGTCTGCATGTATGTTGACCTGGGAGATTTGAAAAGTCAAGTAAAAAGTAGTTTTTCTGTTTATACTCTGATGCGGTTTTGTTTTAGATAATTGATTTTTTATGCAGTGACTTTTTGCTGATTGAGTGCAGTGCTGTTCAGATAATTTCTGAGGTCTGTGTTAATTTTTATACCTGTGGTGATTTTATTCCATTGGGAATGTTCAGGGAAGTTAATAATGAAATTATCCCTGTGGTGACTTTATTTGACATAAAGAATATTCAAGGAAGTTGATTGTAATCTCTTTTGGAAGTGGAAGTGAAGTGGCCATTAATTTGGCTTTTGTTGATAGGTGTTCATTTTTCAAGTCGACTGAGCAGTATTACTAAATGAACAAGTGAATGAAGAATCAGCAGTATTATTGTTGTTAATGTTATATCATCAGTATGTTTTTTTTAATTTTTTTCTCTATTCATTTATTTGAATTCTTTTACAGTTGATTTAATATTTGTCTGCACAGTCTGTTTTTGATGGTTTTGGATCTTGTCCACTGTTTTTCACTTCCATGTCAAATTAAATAGTTTATTTTGCACTTGTTAACATTTGTAATAGTTTTTGCAAATGGGGTCATTTTACATGACCTTTCTTTTACTAGAATGTTCTGTAAATTAGAAATGCAGAATTTGTTTAGCTTTTAGTATAAGTTTTTATTGCTCATGGATTGGTGCAACGAATCATCACATTCCTTACAACGAATGGTACTTCTGTTAAAGATAAGATTTTAAAGAATTGCGATTCTACGTTTAGCACATTACCCAGAGTATAGACCAGCATATCACAACACACAGCACACACAGCATGATGCTCCCAACCTCATCACTCCATGCACCACCAGAATGATGTGGTGCATGGCACTTTTTTGATTAAAACTTGCAACATATTGCAACATTCACCTGTCTCACCTGTCGGTGTCACCAGGTTCGATGTTGGGCGCTGCACATCTGAATGCCACCATCTCCCTCCAGACCGCTCTGTCTTGACTTTTGTGGACAATTTCTTGAATATATAGGCCACTGATGTTGGTTATGTTCTTGACATTGCAACATTGTATACTAGGTTTTCTGCATCATGCCACGCCATCCAATTTACATCAAAAGACATCTCATACAATGCTATACCATACCACACTGCACCACACACCTTGTCATATCATACCGTACTACAACAGAATGATTTGAAGACCTGTGTATGTAGTGCATACACATGCATGCATACATTGAAACCTGTGTGTTTTCTTTTTGATTTGAAAAGAGATTTTCAGAACTTTCAGGTGAATTGTAGTTATACCAAGGAAACGATAGTTGAAAGTTTCATACGGTGTTGGGACATGTTGTACCTTGTGATATGTAACCAGTGGATTTTTTGCAAAAATGTGTCTCAGTATTACAGTGTATGCCTTGAGATCTGTAGATGGTAGATTCTATCCAGAAATGTGCTATTATGTTATAACTGTATACAGATATGGTATTATTTTTAGACAACAGATTTTTTTTTTTTGTCTTGCCAAGAAATCCTAACAGCTGGCTATGTTGCACATTGTCTTATTTTAATCAGTTTGGAAATTATCTGAATGAGTCAAATGAAATCGGCTTAGTTTTCCCAATGGAAAACTTGTTTTCATTTGGCTGCCATTATGAAACGATCTGTGCAAAAGTTGCAAAAAGTGGAATAATGTGCAGATTGTACATATATATACAGTGTTGTACTAAGTGGAGTTGAAAACACTGCAATAAACATTTGGGGAAAAGATCACTGAAGTCAAAATGCACATGCACAACATCTCACTCTCTCTCCACTTTCACTCTCTCTCTCTCTCTCTCTCTCTCTCTCTCTCTCTCTCTCTCTCTCTCTCTCTCTCTCTCCACACACACAACACACCACACACACAAACAACACACACACACCACACTCACCACACTCACACACACACACACACCACACACACACACACACACACACACACACACACACACACACACACACACACACACACACACACACACACACAACACCACACACACACATATCATCATACACAAAATGTGACATAATGTTGGTTTTTTGACTCTTCATGTCTTTCTGCATTTTAGCATGTTCTTTCCTTGGTGATGTTAAAACTGTGCCATTAAAGTATAACTAATCATGTATGGTCACAGGTGCTTCATAAGACCAGAGAATAAGAAAAGTGCAATTTAATTGAAAATTTGACTTTCATGTAAAGTAAAGACAATGTCTCTTAAACCAGCCTCACTCTGTACAGATATTTCAATCCATCCCCTTCTCACCCTTCCCCTCTATACTCATTTTGTTGCTTCTTCCTTCTTCCTTCTCTCCTCTTCATCCCCCCCCCCCCCCCTGCCCCCCAAATTTCTGTTCTGTTCTGTTCTTTTTCTTCCTCTGCATTCCTGGTATTTAACCTTGTGAAAGAAAGATATGTATAAACAGTTTGAAATTGTTGTTTACACAGGATGGTATAAAAACAAGTTTGAAAGTATATTGCTTATGCAAGATGGTTTAAAAACATTGAAATTATTGCTTACACAAGATGGTATAAAAACAGTTTGAAATTTGTAGCCGGTTTTATTGTATCCACTTGATCCAAGTGATTGCCAATGTACTGACTGGGCTTTATACGCTAATGATGATAATAACAATGTGTATCCCACACATATATACATATGTATCATAGCTAAGAGTGGTTGCAGTGCTTACCTTGTGTGTGTGTGTAGCAACAGACATATTGCTTTGTCATTTACTATCTTTTCTTTTGAGATTCATTTCTTGCCTGTCTGCTTTAATGCTTCTGTGCTAGTCTTTATGTAAACATGTACTTACATGTTGTTGTTGCTGTTGTTATTTTCATTGTTTTTGCTGTTGTTTCACAGTGAATGAATAATTGATATGTGGATTTTTTTTTCACAAGTATCCACAATTTGGCAATGTTTGTAATGATTGTATTAAATTGTTTTCAGTGATAGATAGATAGATAGATAAATAGATAGATAGATAGATTAGATAGATTAGATAGATTAGATAGATAGATAGATAGATAGATTAGATAGATAGATAGATAGATAAATAGATAGATAGATGTACAATCGTACTGTGTTGTATGGTTTATTTGTGTTTCCTGTGTGTGTGTGTGTTCCTTATCTAGACTCAGACTCATTTATTTGTTACGAGAACCCAAACAGGGCAAAATGGTAACATTAATTGAAGATAAAGAATCACTGATGACCAGCTCATTTTTTCTGTATCATTGAAATAATTGCTGATTTATAATCGCAAAATTACCCCCATAGGGATGCTGGGGGCTCTTTCAGTAGAAATGACATCCCCTTCTTCTGGAAATCATGTGCTAGAAATTTCCTCTTTTCTGTCACTGTCTTTGTTTCTGTCTTCCTCCTTTGCATTCTGTCATTTCTTCCTACCATTTTCTGCCTTTCTGGTCACTTCACTTGTATGTGTTCGATAAAGTCTTAATACTGTCTCTTAGGATTGATAATTGGGTACATATATTAACTGCATTTTTGGCTCTAGGGAAGTGAGATATGTGGAAGCAATTTTAGGTAATTTAGGCCTGTTTTCATATATGTTTTAGCGTCCTTAGTTATATTTAAATTTGTATTCAGGTATAAATCCCCTCTGTGGTAAATTAACGGAATGGTCTGCACCAGGGAATCTCCTTGGATTATGTGTGTGAATGCGTTGATATGGGTACTTAATTTTCTGTTCCTTTTTTTTTTCCTGTTGAAGTATGTGTATGTTTTAAAACGGTTATTGCCCTGATATGCCTTTACGCGGTGGACTGGACTTTAAACAAAAATAACAATAACAATTATCACAAATGCTTCTAACAGCACTAAATACAACAGTGTTTTTATTTGATTAGTTGGGATAGGTATGGATTTTCTTTTGATTAACTGTTATGTACCCTCTTGTGACATATTGCGTAAAATCGGTTTTTAAAAAGATGAGTTGAAAGAAATTCTAATTTTTGATACCCTGATAACTTTTGTTTGTTTCTCTCTGTCTCTGTCTCTCTGTCTCTCTCTCTCTCTCTCTCTCTGGTTTTTTTTTTTTTTTTTCATGTCTGTGTGATTTTGTGCGTTTGAAATTAGTTTTACCACTCTTGCATTTGGAAGCATTGATATTTTCTGATTGTTCTGATTTGATTGATTGATTGATTGATTATGGATCGAATCCATTCACCTTCCTGTTTGTTTTCAAAACTTCTCCCTTTTCCCGAAAATACCAAGTTGGCATTTGTATGGAAATAACAAACTTTTTTTTTTTTTTAACTGAGGCTTTTTTAATTACCCAGTCAAGAAGAAACTGGGGAGTACTTGTGTTATCAGTTCTGTATGAAATGAGACTAATCAAGTTTGGAGCATTGTGCAGGTGTTTAAGACAACATCATAGTGTATAAGGAAAATGATTTTTTTTTTTAACCCTTTGACTCTCACACCCTGCCCACTAGCATCCTGCATTTTCAACCATGCCAACAAAACGAAAACTTAACTGTTTGACGCCCTCACACTATCCACCAGCATCCTGCAGGAAGTTGGTAAATAGGGTGAGGGAATCAAAGGGTCAAGCTTTTGCAGTGAGTGGATACGGTGCAGGAGTCAGAAGATTAAAGACAAAAAAATCTATGGAAAAACCTCTCTCTGCTACTTTTTCTACGCACAGTCGAAATGAGACCAAAGCCAAACTTAAATGCCCAGAGCGGTCTACCACAGAAGAAAAAAGCTCAAGAAAACAAGAATAAGAAATCACTTTGAAGATATTACTGAAGGAAAGAAAGAAAGTGGGGGGGGTGGGGGGGGGGGGAGAGAGAGAGAAAAATTGATGCACCATCTTTTTAGTCTTATCCTATTAAACGAGAAAAGCCAGGATTCCCACTTCCTGTAACCTCCCACTCTGTGGGAAATGAATAAAACTCTGATCCCAAAAACCAAAACACTGTCTGTTCATACCACAGAGACTGTTCATTTCAAATGGATAAATTTTAAAAATTCTTGAAAAGAAAATTTTGATGTGTGATTGACAAAACTAGACAGACGCAAGATTTCTTTGTCATGTGTACCAAAAAAAGACAACAACAAAAAAGGAAATTGGACAAAACCATGAACAGTGAATTTAGATGTACTTCCCAGGGATAGGTCTGTGAGGCATTCTTACCTTAGTGTACTTACCTGAGCCAGGTAAGTGTATCACATGCATGCAGCTATTTCAGGGATGTACTGTTTGTTTTGCTGTTTTTAGATTTGTCCTTAAACTTGATTTTTATTTGTTGTCTGTCTGAGCACATTTGATGGAAACTGGTTTACCAGAAATGTGTGCATGTCTAGGTTTGTCAGTAAAGTGCGCGTTCTCATTCTCTCTTTTGTTATTTCTCATTTTTGTTTCTGTCCCTCCCCCCCCCCCCCTCTCCCCACCTTAACAATATGTGAAGACTTTTTGGGTGTTGTATTCAAGGGGAGATATCAAACTATTTTCAGAGAATGTGGGTGCTGTACGTGAATTTTAGCCCTTGCGCTCCCTCGCTTAGAAGACTGAGATGAAGAGCTGAAAAGGTTTTTAGAGTCCTAAAATCTAGTCATTTTGATTTTCTTTGCATTTTTGAGAATCTTTTAAGTTTTGCTCAAGATGATTTCTGTTCCACCTGTTTTAGATAATGTTAAAGATTTCGTTCAAGATAATGTGATAACCTCTCTGTATGATACATTTCCTGCTCTTGTTGTGTTCAGAATGTCATTCTTTCGATAAACCCAAACCCACCCCTTTATAAGATATTGTGGTTTGTTATTCATGATATGCGATTGTATATTTATTGTGTAGGACATAATTCATAGTTCCTGTTAAATTATACATAAGTTTTGACAAGTTTTAATTGTTGAATTATGTAAGTAAGGTGGATGTTACGCATGCTTAAGAAAGAAAAGTAGAGTGCCCTGGGTATTAATAGTTCATTCTATTGTTGTCAGTGGTATGAATGGTTCTCTTATCTATGGCTATTCAGGTCTATCTCTTTCTGTCTATATCTCTGTCTTTCCATCTCTCTTCCTTGTTATGCGCGCACGCACGCCCCACACACACACACACACACACGCACGCACGCACGCACGCGCACACACACACACACACACACACTTGCACGCGCACACACGCACACACACGCACGCACGCACACACACACACACCACACACAACACACACACACACAGTGAACATGACTGTGCTAACCAACCCTTATCTTGACATTCATGAGAACTTATCTTTCCATCTAATAAAATTCTCCCCTCCCCTCCTCTCTCGCTCTCTCTTTGTGCCTCTGTCTGTCGTCTCTCTCTCTCTCTCTCTCTCTCTCTCTCTCTCTCTCTCTCTCTCTCTCTCTCTCTCTCTCTCTCTCTCTCTCTCCCCCTTCTCTTTTCTTCTATTGCCTAAATGCTGCAAATTGTTAGAAAATACAATAAACAACACACACACACACACATACACACACACACACACACACACACACACACCACACACACACACACACACACACCACACACACACACACACACACACACACACACACCACATTAAAGGCAAGTATAGTGGGATATAAGCTACTGATGAGAAAAATGTTTAAAAAGTTACAGAAAGTCTGAATGAAGACATGTGAATAATGTGTGAGGAGATAACTCATGATGCTTGTTTAACCCTTTGACTCTCGCGCCCTGTCAACCAGCATCCTGCATTGTCACCCATGCTAGCAAAGCAAAAAGTCAACCCTTTGTTCCCTCGCCCTATCCTCCAGCTTCCTGCAGAAAGCTGGTGGATAAGATGAAGAAGTCAAAGGGTTAAGATTTTGTAGTTGGTAGATAGGGTGCGGAAGGCAAAGGAATAACCGTGGATCAATTCAGGTGAATTTGGAGTAAGAAGTGTTGCAGCAGCAATTGCCATTGACGAAAGTGCAGCATAATTGCCAATGACGAAGCATAGTTTAGTTACTATGAGCTAGAATCAAAGAGAATTGTCAGAGTGACACACTCTTCCCCACCCCCACCTCCAGTGGGGATACCAGAAGCTCTTTCAGTATAAATAGTATTCCCCACCTTCTGGAAATTCTGTACTAGAAATTTCCTCTTTTCTGTCACTCTCTTTGTTTCTGCCTTACTTCTTTGCTTTCTGTCATTTCTTGCTATCATTTTCTGCCTTGCTGGCCTATTCACCTGTATGTTTTCAATAAAGTCTTGCGTTCTTTGTCTTAGGATTGATAATTGGGTATATGTGTTAAGTGCATTTTTGGCTCTAGGAATATGAAATACACAGTAATTTAGGCCCGTTTTTATATATGTTTTAGTGTCTTTAGTTATGTTTAAATTTGTATTCAGGTATGTTTTTTTTTAAATCCCCATGTGCAATAAATTGGATGGAATGGTCAATGCCAGGGCCATCTCCTTAAGTTACGTGCGTGAATGCATTGATATGTATACTTAATTTTCTTTTCCTTTTCTTCCCTGTTGAAGTGTTGTGTATGTTTTGAACTGTTATAGCCCTGATACAGCTCTACGCAGTCGGCTGGGCTTTAAACAACAATAACAATAACAGTGTAAAGTACTGGTTAAGTGTAAACTGATTTTATTTTGTGTGCTTTTCCATGTAACATCCACAAACATGATTTAGTCGTGTTAGTTTGATCTGATTTAATTCATATGTGTTTCAGACTTCTCACTCATGATTGACGAATAATATAATCAGTCTGGTCATATTTTGTATATATTATTTTAGACATGATTTAGTGTTCATTGATTTTGTTAATTCATTCACATTTTGCAAGTTAATTCTCAAACCTGTCATTATGGAGGGAGAGAGAGAGAGAGAGCAAATGAGCAGAAATCCTTGTTATATATGGAGGACTGCTTTGCGCAATCCCATCCTCTTTCTCTGTCTTTTAGTCTCTTCTCACTCTCTCTCTCACTCTCTCTCTCTCTCTCTCTCTCTCTCTCTCTCTCTCTCTCTCTCTCTCTCTCTCTCTTTCTCTCTCTCTGTGCCTTCACCCCCACCTCCGTCCTCTTCTCTATTCTTTTCCTTCCCATTGTCTTCCTTGGTTCCCTTCACCTCCCTCGTAATTCCCTTCCTTGCCCTTATTCTCTCCCTTCTATTAACTTCTGTTATTCTGAGAATTGATCAGAAATACTGATTCACAAAAATTTGCAGATTATAAAGTGTAGTACAGGGCATCATCTGAAAATTCAAAAGCTTAGGACGTATGCCCTAGCTCAGGGAAAATCAATAGGCATTTTCAAAATCTGGAGGACAAAGTGCCAGGATACTTTGGAAAAAAGTGTTTTCTTTTTGTTTACTACTCAGGTATGCTTTCATTTGAAAATAATATGACAAAACCAAAAATCATAAAACAAAAAAATACACACAAAAATACCACCACCACCAAACCATGTGGACTACACTGGCAAGTTATGCAGACTAAAAGGAATCAAAACATTTTGTCAAAGACATATCTTATAGATTTGAACCTTTAAAAAGAAATTTAATATATTGGTTTGATCAGCTGATACAGTCTGGACTTTACATCTGCAGCTGGTGGCCACAGGTGACTCTTCTCTTTGCCTTGGTGTGTGACCATAAAGCGTTCTTTGTTTACTTGACTTCCATCTGAATCCACATTTATTTTGCAATAAACTTACCTGGGTCAGACAAACTGAGCATAGACTGCCCCAGCAACAACTTCAATGTTCCTGTTTGGCGGCATTGTTTGGAATAGACCATGAAAATTGGTTCCCTTGAACTGGAAGTCATTTTCACAGAGCTGAAGGAAATGCTTCAGAGCAAACAAAGCTGCATGTTCTGGCTTCAAATCATTTCCACCATGTTTGTCGATCCATAAAAGCTGATTATTGGATGCAACTCAGTAATAAACAGTGACTGCCATGTGCGATTCAGCAGAAAATCATTTGGACTTCATGCAGACTTGACTGAAAACATTTTGGTCATTTTCACGAGTCGTCAATCAAATATCCAGTGTCTTGTCTAACGCTCTCACGAAACTTTTGGGGTGTAATAAATTATGTGCCTCTCCAGTCAGGTTCTAAGTTTGGGGAAAGTTGGAGATTGCTTTAAGACTTAATTTGCTAAATCTTTCTCAGACAGCCTTTTGTGTTATTTGGTATGAAAAAAATGTAAAATTTGGTCATTTGTGACAAAGAACTGGTTTACATCTGAATTTTTGTTTTTGATTGATGACAGTGGAGTGGTTACTTGCCTCTGTTTCTCATTCTGTTCCTTTCTTTTTATTTGTCTCTAACCCTCCCCTCTCCCATTCCCCTGTTCTCTCCCTGAATATGTATCGTGTTTGTTATACACCCCAGTGTTGGCTAGCCTGTGTGTCCTTGGTGTTTCTCCAGATCCCACCGCCATGGAAACCAGACGTGAAGAGCTCATGGGACACCAAATACATCCCTGAGGAGTTTGCACAGGAGACCTTGCAACTGACGCCAGGCCACGAGCATTCCCTGTCCGACCGCCTGGACCCCATTAGCGAGGACTCAGAGCTGCCTTACTTTGAGCAGTTTTCGTACCATGGCTCCAGTCGGTCTTATGCCGGAGGTTACTTGTCGGCAAGTGCCCACACCACCAGCGAACTGTTCTAGCACAGAGATGACTTTGTTCTGGTGTTGAAACAAGTTGTTCTGTTACTGAGACAAATTTGTTCCAGCGTTGAAATGAGTTGTTCTGACATTGAGATGAATTATTCTCATGCTGAAATGAATTATTCTGTTGCGGAGACCGAGTTTATTTCATCACTGAGATGTATTGGGTCTGGTGCTGAGATTGGTTTGTTTTGGCTCTGGGATAAGTTTATTTAAGTACAGAGAATTTTTTAGCACTGAAATGATAGTATCAACACTGACGATTTTGTTCTGTAGTCATATTCATATTTTTTTTCCTTTTTGTCACAATGGATTTACCATGTGAAACCCAAGCTGCTCTCACCGTTGAGAGCGCATCACCACAGTACAACGCTACCTTTTTTTTTTTTTAATTAACCAGGTCTTTAGAAAGACAAGAAGGCTAATTGGCTTTCAAGGGGAGGGACCTGGGAAATGAACCTGTCTCTCTCCAATGTTTTATACCTGGGCAGCCGGGCTGAATGCTCTGCTCCTCATGATTTTAACTGCCATGGGATCTTTAGTGTGTGCAGGCCAAAAGGCACACGGGTCCAACTTGTTTTTCATCCCCTTCTGAAGGACTAGATGTTCAGTTCAAATTTTCAGTCAAACTGAGGAGAAAAGTCGAGGCCTAAAACCTCAGATTTAGTTATTGGTAGGTGAATGTCTGAACCAGTCTACCACTCTAGTCAAATCAGTATTTGGGCAAAATGAATCATTCTAGGTACACTTGTTCAAAGACAAGTCAGGTGAGTCATTGTACCTTAGAGTCTGTTAAACCTTAAGCCCAGAGTTTGTTTTTGTGCAAAGACAGATTTGTCCCTGTGCGAAAGTATTCTCATTCTAGCATGGTGACTAGCTTATTCTAGAGCTAAAACAGATTGGTTCCAGTGCTGAGGCATGTTTGCCCTGGCATTGAAATGAGTCATTTTTCCAGTGCAGAGACAGATCTTTTCAGTTTATTAAAGGGTGTGTGGTATTTATTGCAGTGAGATGCACATACAGCTGAGCCTGTTGTTGAATGATGAGTGATCAGGGAATAAACAAATAAATAACTTCAAGAAGAAAAAAATCAATTCCTTTTGAAGAGAAGATGAATCAGATCTGAAAAAAATCAATTCATCATTCTTTATTATTGCTGCATACTTTTTTTTTTTTTTAAGTTTTGGCATCGTAATACTGACTGGCTGAGATTAACAGCCATCTGCCAAAAGAAAGCTTTGCACTCTCAAACATTAAAATGGGGCATCAGCATTGTATATGTATGTATGTATGTATGTATACTCGTGTTATATTGAAAGATTAAGTAATGCTCTGAAGAGCCTTCAGTGGTCTTAAGAATCTTTTTATTTCAATTCATTGAAATGCCATACAGTTGCTGCAGTTTTCTTTTTAGCTCTAATTATACTATTGGCATTTTACAAGAGTGTATTGTGTGTTGGTCATTTACAAAAGGGGCAAACCTGTGTCACCTGCAAAATGCATGGAAGTTAAATGATTACTGTGTACTCTTATGGTATCAGTTACTGCCCTTTATGCCATTGGCTTGTCAGACAGCAGCACAGTTTCTCCAATTCTGTCTTTTCTGAGCCGAGCTCTGTTTATTACCCTAAGTGTGTTTCAGAATCTTAGGGTGTTTTGTTCGTCACTCCTATGGTATGCATTGGGTATAAATGTGCCTGCCTGGTTGCACGTTGGTATAAGCCTCCTCCCAGTTGGATTCAGATGTGTTTTCATGAGATGTCTTCAGTTGAAAGTGATGTTTGATGAGATTGTAAAGAATATGCATCAAATGGGACTGAGGTACAAAATGTAAGAAACAAGCTACAAAATATAATCCCAATTTAGACCTTGCCATCAATAGAATAAACAGTAAAGACGAAGATAGCAATCTGATCTTTTGAGGTGTTGTATATACATGTGAATGTGGGAAATTGTAGTAAAACTTTTGAAACAAATTCTCCTTCTTAGTTTTTTCCTTTTCCCAATTAAAAAGAAATTAAGGAACAGGAAAATGTCGACTCAAAGGCAGATATGAGTACAGAATGAATAGTAAACTCACAGGCAGCAAGAGACATGACTGCAATACAGCAGTGAGAAAGATAAGAGTAGACATATTCTTTCCAGGGCTTAAAATGGCAAACATTCATAAATCTCTACCAGAAAATAATCAAAACACCCTTTAAGAAAATGTAATTTTTTTGGTCTCATGAACAGTATTATGATAGACCTTCAGTATGAATGTGTGGGTGTATACTTTTAGCACAGAAGAAAGTGTTCCGAGTTGAAATTTGAATATTTGTGCACATAACGTTGGTCTTAAAATTACACATATAGACATGTATATAATTTAGAAGGGCTTTGGTGTTTTTTAATCTTCAAGGAAAAATTGCGAGCATGTGTTTACATCTTATTGGCATTACAGTTCTTCTTAGATGATGTATGCATGTTGGTTTTCCCATACTGTGCAGGTGGTATGTTGTTGAACAGTCTGCATACTCCCATCTTCCAAAGGTGTGCATACAGAGTGTTTCCATGTTTCCTTAAGCTAGGCTCTGACATTACTTACAGGGTTTTTAACATACAGATTTTATATTCTTCATGCATACATATACACTCAAATGGGTGTTAGACACTGGTAGGGCTGTACATGTGTTGACCTGGGAGATAGGAAAAATCTCCACCTTTCACCCATCAACAGACATGTCTAGGCAGATTGGATCCAGGACTTCATGATTGGAACATTTTACCCCTTGATCATAGCACACGCCATGTGTTTATGTTTGTTGATGAATATAAAAACATAGGGCTGGAGTTTTGTGAACAGTAAGCTTTACTCAGCTGTAACTAGATAGACATTGCCCAAAAGGAAGCTGTGTATGCTTAAATTTGAAGGAGATGGCCCCTGTTTACGGTCCTGGCCTCTGAAAATGTTTTACTCACCAGCTTGATTCGACAAGGCTGCAGCTGTGCAAAGGTCTTTTTTTTTGTTATTGTAGAAAGTGTCAGAAATTCTGTTATGTCAGGGTTCGGGAGATGTAACTGATTGTGTTTTGTTTAAAAGACTAGTTTGTTATTATGGTTTATTGATATAGTTTTACCATTGTTGTATGAATTTACTTCCATTTTCTTACCCTCCCCTTTTTCCCCTGCCAACTAAGTGATCAGGAGAAGCAAGATTAACTAAATTCTTGAGGATCTTCAAGGTGTACTGAAATAATGTGTGTTATTGGTAAGTTGTCTTTTTGTTTTGTTTTATATATATATATATGTATTGTGTGTGTGTGTGTGTGTGTGTGTGTGTTTTCTGTTATTGTGTTGTTTTTGACTTAATCAATATTAGTCACACTGAAGTCTGAGATATGTTAGCTTATAGCCCTTAGTGGTTGGTTTGGCTGTATACAGCACAGATTGAATTAGATGTAAGTTTGTCTTGGGAATGTCAAACTCACTGGGGATGTCACATGATATTTGTAAAATGTTTCAGACTGTTGTCAGCTATTGCACTCTAATTTGCTCCACACTCAGTTGACAGTTGACACTATAGTAATACAAATAATGTTCATGATAGAAAAAAATAACATCCCTCAAAATGTGTAACATCCCTCAGAATGCGTTAGTATGTTATTCATTTTGGAGGGCTATGTTGTGAACATGTTTTTTATTATGGGAGAGGGACATTAACAGTTTAAGATTGTGATGAATCATTATTTTTGTCTCCCCCTCAAGAATACAAAAAAAGATTAGCAAAAAAAAAAAAAAAAAATGGACACTGGCATGATCAGTATTGTGTGTATGTAGAAAACCACTGTTTCAGAATCAAAGCAAAAGTAGCAAATAGATTGCAGTGTTTGATTGGATATGATTTCCCATGTGCAATAATACAGTCAGTATGGAGATGATGTCAAAAAGTAATACATTTTGATAAAATCTTAAAAGCACCCATACACATCTGAGTCCATCTCATATTTAGTGTCTTAAAAGATTTTTTTCTCATTTTCTTTTTCTCGTTTTTCTTTTCTGTAAATAAAAGTAGTTAGTAAAACATGTTTCCCTCCATGTGCACTTAATTCTGAAGTCTACTGTGACTCTTTGCATTCTCTATGTAATGTCTTTGTTACATAATGTTTGCTAACACATGAACTGGAAAATATACTTGAACACTTGCTGAGATACCGGTTATTTGTACAGAGCATTTTCTTATATTTCTGTTGTGGTCAATGTGTACATTTTAAAACTGTCAGATTGCCTATGTTGATTATGTCATAATTTCTCCAGTTGTAACCATTACTTTGATGTAGACAGATAGAAGAACTTTTTAAATCTTCACTGAATGAATCGTATTTGCATATATAGTAAAATTGTAGTTAGATTTTTGCTCCCAAGAAAACAGGATGAAGAGAGTTTTCTGTTGGCAAAAGTCATACACAATGCACTACGCCCTCCATATTGTCTTCACCAGATACCACAATTGGTGCCACTAGACATTACAGTCAAATCAGATGCAAACATTTCATCTACAGTATTGTCATTAATGTTGACACATAATAAGCAAAGTCTCTCTTTCTCTGGTAGAATTGCTCTTGTGCAGATGTATTGTACCTTGTCGTCGGACCATACCAGACTGCTGTTTCTTGCTTGAATGTATGCTGTTGCTACACAAGAGAAATTTAGTGTGTAGTGACATGAGGCTTGTAACACTTGTTTTTTTGTTGTTTTGTCTCAAACCTTGTCAGAAATCTAGAGACAGTGTTTTTCATTCCTTGTTCACTAGTAGGTACAGAAGTTTTTGCAGAGAGTTGGAAGCTACAGTATGTTTCTTTCTTTGTGTACACTGTTGGAAGAGAACTACTCAGATAGAGATCAAAAGAAGAGTTTTGTTTACAATTTTGATCAGTTCATCAAAACGTGTGTCAGCAATTTTTTTTTTTTTTTCTGGCTGATGGTGAAATTTTCGAAATGATGTTCATTGATCTGAACTGTAGAGGAAAGATAAATGGGTACGATTTATTTTCATAATTCAGTTGTCTCATACAATGAATATGTACCATCAAAGTTTTTTGTTGTTTTTATTTGGTTTGTTGTTGACAGAGTTGTAGTAAATTTTGATCTTTAGGGTGCCCAGTTTTAAATAGTCATTAATTAAGTAGCAATGACCATGATAATCGTTGTAACCCAAACATCACCAGGAAAAAGATAAGGTATGATATGACCTTATTGTTATGAGACTTGGTAGGGTTTGACCATCCGTTTATCTTGTTTTCATACTGTTGTCAGGACCATCCTAGTGTTTAATGCACAAGGTATGGTTTGCCCCATTTTTTTTCCTGTTATTATGGATTAATGTTGCAGTTTTTTCCCTCCAGAGCTGCAACTCTGCACTGTGAAATATGTTTGTTTTGTATTTGTCTATGGGATGGATGGATGTATTGGGGAAGAAATGAAATGGAAAATAACAGACTGTACATAACTGTGTAATTGTTATTGTATTAAATAAAACATGTATAAACAGACTTGAAGAGAAAGACCCGCAGTATTTTTCTTAAATAATGTCAGACTCTTTACTTATAGTTCTCTTTAGTGGTTTGTTAACTCATCCACATTTTTTAACCTGCCATTCATGATAAAGTAGTTTGTTTAGAAAGCTTCAACCCATGTGTGCTGCAGGTGCAAAAATATTACAAACTGATGTATTGCAGACTCATGTATGAAGATGGTTTTCAGATGATTATTCAGTGATACATGTTACTAGTCATTTGTGTTTGCATTTGCATTTATTCATTTTGACTGAATATTAGACAGGCAGTCAGCTACAAAAAGTACCACCCATTATTCTGCAGAGAGGATGTTGTCCTTGTCTCGATGAATGAATTTGAGATTGGGGAGTTACAAGAAAGATTTGCATAAGTTAGCTGAAAACATTTCAAGATGAGTAATTGTAACATATGTGTAGGCAGGAAGCGCCCAGCAGGAAGTGACTCTTCTGCCTAAGAGACAGACAAGCAGATCGCCTAGCAACATAACAACAACAGATCAGTCTACCGACGGACACACGATCAACACATTACAGTAATATATTGCAGTAGGTTTTTTTATCCAAGGCAGCATGATGTATGGGAATGACGGTATTGGTGATGTAAAAAAAATCTGGTATTTGTTGGATAGGGTCTTTTTAAGATGGTGTGCTGATTTTAAAGAGGATCTTTAATATTTGTGATCATGCTGGTTGGAAGTGTAAATCGTAAAAGAATGAAAAATATTTTGTGTAATGATTAGTAACACTTGTTGATTGGTAAGGCTTTATAGTGATGATAGTAACTATTATTTTCTTACTGTGTTTTTAAAAAAATCTCAAAACTTACTTGTAAGTATATCTTGTCTTCTGATTTCATTTTTTTAAAAAAACAAATCACAAATATTGTAGACCTAAAGCATACTTGACAAAACTAAGTTTCAAGAAAGAACAAGTGTAAGAATTTGAAATTATTTGGAAGTGCCTGTTCTCTGTGAAAAGATCAAGTTGGAAAGCATTGTATGCGAAAAACACATCTTTGGAAGGAGAAAGATTATCTGTGAGATATTGGTGAAGTGTTTTTTTCTTTGAAAGGAGAAAGATATTGGTATGACACATTGATGAAGAGTTTTTGTGGTCAGAACTAAACGCTGAGATAGAAATTCAAATGCCTGTTAAAAAAAAACATCAGATATTGGACGGCGACAGGTTTTGTACAGTGTACAGAAAAGGTAAGGTGGTATGACATTATTTTTATGATAGTACGTCTGGAGTCTTTCATTAGCCATGGCCATAAGTGCTTGGCAGTGGTTAGCATGGGTTGCATTCTTTCCACATCTTCAGAGAGGAATCAGTGTCATATATGTATATATAAGGTATACAATTTTGGGATGATGTTACCACTTTTTTTATGCGCTGAGAAAGAAATTTGGTGAAGAATTATTCCTTTTAAGTACTGCTCATTAAAAAAAAATTTTCTTTGTCCCAACTCCTATTTTTGCTGACTTTTTTGTCTTTTCTTCCCCAAGTCGGGATACATGCATATGTGTAGTTGTTCCAAATTTTTCAGTATGATGTTTTTTGTGTTTTTATTTTTTAAGTGGAATACCTTTAACATTTAGGTTTCATCGAGATTAGTACATGCTTTTTTATTTATTATTATTCATGGTATTATAAAAATTTAATTGAATGACTTCTTTATGTTCACCATTATAAATGAAGGTACTTGAGACAAAAGGAGAAGAGACAGAACAGACGTTATGTATGTAAAGAAATCATTTTGATGCCTGTATGAGATGGGGAAGAAAATAGGAAAATGTATGGTATGTATTAACATGTAACCTCTCATTGCTTTTAATGGTATTCAGTTCTTGTGATTGATTTTTTTTTTTTTTTTTTTATCTGAATGTGTCAGTTTTTCATCTGTACGTTCTTCCAGTATATTCCTTTAATCTACATTTCAGTCTGTTGTTTATGCGAGTAGTTGTATGGTGATTGACCCATTTAAATTCCTCCTTGTTCGGTGCTTAATCTGTTGTTCAGGCTTGTATGGTTCATATGCCATTTTTTAACACATGGAATAACAGTGATTTAGATGTATGTGTATGTGTGTGCATCATGTGTGTGTACTGATGTGTGTGTGTGTGTGGTGTGTGTGTGTGTGTGTGTGTGTGTGTGTGTGTGTGTGTGTGTGTTTAGAATTGCATCAGTAAGGATTTCCCAGCTGTCTATGGATGATTTACCCCAGATTTCGATCTGAGGTCCTTTGCAGTAGGAAGACAAATACAAAAATTTGTTGTTACAATCAAATTGACCCAGAATGTTAGTATAGAAATATATGTTTACAAAAATTGTCATTGGTTTGGGGGTGGATTGTAACCAGACTTTATCAGTTGGATGGGAATAAAAGAAAACTGCAAATTAATGGTTACTAAAGGATTAAGTTAAGTTGTCAAAGAGCTGATTGTGTACGGTTCTGTGCATAGTTTAGGTCTGGTTTACAGAGTTGGATTAATTGAAAAACCTATAATGTTCACAGTTGATTTTGCCATGTATTAGATTCACAATTTCTGTTCATCATTGCTTTGTGTTTTTCTTCTTTTGGCTTTTGATATCTGTACTGTAGATTGTCTGAAATTTTTAGAGGAAAATCTGCTCTCGTGTGTAGTATCGATAATTGTCCCCTCTCTCCCCCCAAGAAATTGTTATACCAATTGTTCAAGTTGGACTGATTCATTGTTATGATTGTCTCATTGCTGTAACCTGACTTTGAATTAACTGATTTATTATGTTGTGTGAACAAAAAACAAAAAAAGAATGATACATTTTTTGTGTCTCATCACTGCCAGAACTGTTTTAGATATTGACAGGTTTAATGATGATGCTTATGCAGCACATATGACTACACAACCCAGTCCCTTCACCCGCTATTTGATCAATTACCCCCACAAATATACGCATTTTTGAAACGTAACTTAAACATCTTTGAAATGAAAAATTACCTCTTACATGTTGTGATCTTAGCTAGTTATCATTAGCTTTCAGTCCTGTCTTCGAAACAAAGAGGACCTTTTGAACTCTAAATTGTCTTTGATAACTATGCCCTTCATTCAGACCATCGGAATGACTGTTTTAGGCTTGATCACGCTGGAATGCAAAAGAAATAATCACGTTTTAGGTGACCCTTGTTAGGTAAAAAGTTTGATGACATTTTGCTCTATATTGATCACATGTTTCGGCAGAATATTTCGTCTGACAAAGATTTAAAGACAGGATTGAAAAAGTAGTGGAAGCTAAGGAGGACTGCAGATTTATACTACAGCAAAAGTTGTGCCTTCTGAAATACGCACCTGTTGACACATATGATAGTTAGTATTGTACAAAATGAAGTTCATTAAAATGATACTAATGCTCTCATGCAGAAGAGCTTGTTACGCAGATTATTATCATTAAGTAAACACTGGCAAGGTCAGTTTTTTATCAGCAGTGTCTAATCAAGAAGATTGTTTTCATCCTTCTGTCACTTGCTTTATTCTACAGGAAGGTGCTTTTCAGTTTGTGTGTGTGTGTGTGTGTGTGTGTGTTGTGTGTGTGTGTGTGTGTGTGTGTGTGTGTGTGTGTGTGTGTGTGTGTGTGTGTGTGTGTGTGCCTGCCTTACTAGTTTGGCCTGTTTTCAATGTAAGGTCTGTTTGAATTGTGGTGCCAGTGTGATTTATATCATGTATTTATTATGGTCACTGGAATCATGAATATGGTGGTGCTTTAACTTACTTTCCATTATTTAGTCTGTTCAAAAAGTCTTTTTTAATTCTTGTAATGTTTATTTACTTACATTTGTCTATTCAAGTGTGGCATGTGCATTCATGCTTCCTCTAGTTTGTCTATTCAAATGTGGCACATGCATTCATGCTTCCTGTATTAAACGTGCATTTTTGTGTGAAAGATAAGGATATAATCCTTATTTTTAATTTTGTTGTTGTTGATGTTGCTTTTTGTTGTTGTTTTTGTTTTTGTATTCCGGCTGTGTCAACCATAATATGATGTAGGCCTATCAAGTGACTGAATTGATTTCTGTGCTAGGTTCTTTCAATAAACTTGTAGAGTGTATGATGTATGCAAGAACGTTCTTGAGGCTTGTTCCACTAACTGTTTCGTTCGGTGAACTTTTTCATGGGGAAACAATATAAAAAATTATATCCTCCCCCCCCCCCCCCCCCCCCCCCCCCAATTTTTGGGAAAAAAATGACAGTAACAACATAGTGTTGCAATTACTGTTCAGTCATTAATAAGCTTGCTGCAACTTTTAGAGAGAGGTATGATGATTTAAAAAAAAAAATGAAACAAAAAATGACAAGTGACCTTTTACCTTTTTCTTTTATTGATAACTTTAATTGGGGAAAAAAAACTAGTAAACATACTGTAGAAAAAAATCATTACAGAAATTCAGTCTAGTTTCACTTAAAATTTTACAGCTGCGACTAGTGTACTGCACCCACACATGTGTATGTATCAGAAGATAACAGTGACATTTATCAGCAGATAATCATGGACAGTAGTCTGTGTCCTGTGCAGTTCATGACTGTCAATGTAAGCTGTGTATGCAGGGGCTTAGTATGTCATGGCTTTTGTCACCTGATACTTCCCATCTTACTTTCAGAGATAGATGGGCATTGTACATGAAAGTGCATAGTGGTGTTGATTAATTCTGTTTGTTTATCTTGTTAAAGAATAAATCTCTTAAGTCAAAGTTTGTACAGGCAGATGTTCCGTATGATTGTTCCTAGTTTTTCACAGATGTATCTTTTTTCTTTTGTAAAACAGATGGGACTTGTCCTTGATTTAAGGAGTGTACAATTGTACACTCATCAGCGTGTTTGTTGATTGCTTTAAATGATTAGGCTTTGTTTGTAAAAGATAGGGTTCTTTTCTCTCACGTATTAGAGGACAGTCCAATTGATCTTGATGTTTTTAAAGAAAAATTCTCCGTCTGTCTGTTTCTCATTCTGTCTCGATGTTGCTCTCCAGTCATGTATAGTCTAAAACCTAGACCACATATTTTAACATCAGCGAAATTACATCTTGGTATCAGGAAATTTTTTTCTTTGTAACTGTACACAGTGTATATTGCCCTTATGGTGACTTTCATTTATTCATACTTTGTACTTTTTTTTAATTAAAATGTTGAAGTCATGATCGGACTGCATTAGCTGTGTATTTTCTTTTTCTTTTTTTTCTTTTAACTAAAATGTAGTCACACTTAGACTATCAACTGCCAAACCATTGCTAATTTCCACTTGCTGAGACACTAATTTTGTGAAATGAAAAGTTTGAAGATTGAATATCAGTGTACAAATCTGCACTATTCTTTGTTTATACATACTGTACTGTTTTCCATTTCTTGTCTTTTTTTTTAACAACTTTTTCATTCCCTGACCCTGTCAACCAGCTCTCTGCAGGAAGCTGGTTGACAGTGTGATGGAGTGAAAGGGTCAGACATGCAAGTGGAAATATGAAGCTTTATATGCTCTGTATAAGCAGATTGAAAATGGACCCAAGCAAATCATTGAAAGGCAGAGAGAAAGAAAAGTGTATGCAACTGGCCTCAAAGTTCATGTGATTTCACATCACTGTGTGTCATTTATTTTATATCTGCGTGATCTTTGTATCCGGTACGACATTATGATACATTTGTTCATGTGTGTATATTGTAAAGACACTGGCTTATACAGTTATCCTATGATTATTTATAATTATTATATCTTTTGAAATATAATCTCGAATGCTTGTGCAGATTGTTAATCCAGTCTTTGAAAGACTCATAAAAGTGAAGTGATATGTTATTGCATTGGATTGACTGATACATTGATGTTCAGGATGAAATAGTTATTAAGCTGGAATGGGTGATCAGTCTTTCTCTTACACAGTTGCTCTTGGACAGAAGGGATTGTGAAGGTTTGGAGTCAGGAGAATGATGGATGAATTCGGAGGATAGCTTAAGAATGTATGGGTACAACTTGGAATCATGGATGATAGTGTTAGAACAGGTGGTAAGCTCTCATAACAGAAAAGAAAGTGTTTGGATAGGGTTTCAGATCTGTAAAAGAGCTTTGCAGGGAGGAATGTGTTTCAGATTTGCTGATGTTTGGGCTCTAAATCCTTGTGGTTCTTTGAAAGATCAAACATCAGAAGTCAGTGTGTTGATTATTATTCTGCGTCTTACTGACCTTTCAGTTCATATTCACATTGTTCAGTATTTTCTTTCACCTGAGACCCTTCCCATCCCTTCCCTGTTCCTCATTGTAGTTGTGATGTTTGAAGTGACCTTCCCCTCTTTTTTGTGTTAGATGTTTTAAACATTTGTGTTAGACGTTTTCGATGTGAAAGATTGGTGTTAGATGTTTTGATATGAGAGATTTGTGTTAGGTGTTTTGATACGAAAGATTCGTGTTAGGTGTTGACGTGAAAGTGAAAATCATTTTCACCTTTCACATTTATCTTTTGCCTGTAAGACCTTCCCCGTGAGCACCATGTGCACTTTGGATGATTTCAATAGTCATTGTTGAAATTATGATGGTTATTGTTCATATAATTGTTCTATCATTGTTCCTACTTTACCCATAAATCATGATTGTCTGCAGATGAGCCTCATGTTACTTGATAAAGATTATAATGAAGGTGATAATGTTTGCTTTTCTGTTGAATGAAAGTGTTTGCATGGGTGCTCTCTCTCTCTCTCTCTCTCTCTCTCTCTCTCTCTCTCTCTCTCTCTCTCTCTCTCTCTCTCTCTCTTCTCTCTCTCTCTCTCTCTCTCTCTCTCTCTCTCTCTAACACACTCACACAGTCTATATGTCTATCCATCTGTGACTCTCTCTCTCTCTCTCTCTCTCTCTCTCTCTCTCTCTCTCTCTCTCTCTCTTTCTCTCTCTGTCCCAGCACATATTCATGCATACATAACCGCATCTCAGACCAATTCTGTCTTTGGGATCCTTCTTACTACCTTAACTTCCACACCAGTTTATTATTGTTGTCCGCGTACTGTTCATTTCGACTCTCCGATACACAAGCTGACCAAAGTTCATACAGGAGAAGCTGGTTGCCATGAAGTTGATAGGCAATTAAGATGTCAAGCAGAGTGAACTACCCACTCTAGTGGAATTTGCACTGCTGTCAGGTCATTTTGCCGGAGTTTAATAGTACTTACTGTGATCCAAAGTGCTCAAGAATCTGCTTACTAAGCCCTCTTCTAATGAAATCATTAATTGTTCAGTTCTGGAAGCAGACAGTGATCATCTAATCATCTTCCAGGGGCTTTCTGCTCTGGATCAGAATAAAATTTTGAAAATAGATTGCTTGGGAAATCTTAAAAGTTCGTCAACAAACAGCTAGACTCTAGTAAATGCACTTCGGGAAGGGGGATAGGCCTAAATCCGGCATTTTCCCATTAAGTCACTTCCGGTGTTTTTTGTTTGTCAGGCGTGGTTGTTTTCAGAAATGATTGCAAAACTTTTGAAGAGTGTGACCATGTCTTGAGCCGATATTCTGGAGAAGGGGTCTGCCACAGCAAAAACGTTTGACAAAGACAGCAAAAATAAGCAATGTTGGGAATGGATTTCACGAAAAATTGATGTCATGGAAATGAGCACATGGCTGGCAAAAATAGCAGAGGCCGGCATAGCGTACTATTTTGTGCCGTTGTAAGTTAAATTACTTAAAAGTCACCAAAGTTGAGCAGGCATCCAAAAACTTTCAGACCATTTCAAGTCAAAGTACCAGATGAGGCAGAAAACTGCAAAGAACCTTGAAGCTGTTCAGTCTAGTTTATTGTTTGTTGGAGCATACATTGGAAAAATAATTATTTTTCTTGAAATTTGACACCAGTCGTCCAGTGTGTATAAATTATTTGCTTCAATACAAAGGATCATAAACTAGCCTAAAGTTGTGCCAGATAGCGTCAGATTGCACTTTTTTGCATCTACATTCAAAAAACTTTTCCCAGGACCCCCGTACATTTTCAGAGATTTTCTTCGTTTGGTATTGGGAGGCCTGCAAAAGACGTGAGCTCAGGGAGCTAGGGTTTAGGCGCTTAATGGTTCCATCATTTTCATTTTCAAAGCGTGGCCTTGCCAAGTGCCACCTCACCCTGCCTTGATAAAGTCTATTGCCATTAGGTTCAAGACTGTATGTATGTCCAGGCAAGCCTGGCTTGTTCTGCAGCCATGCTCAGTGTCTTAAGGTCATCTGTCATCCCACCATCTGCAACCCGCTGGGTCTGGGACGGTCACCCCATTACCAAGTTGAAGATAGCCTTTCCCAGAGACAGAGCAAATCATTACAAGCTGTTCAAAAAAGGTGTCTTTACCAGTGCCAGTGGCTTTTTCTGATTGAGCGAACCATACTATCATGAATGCAGTAAAGATGTATTCTTAAACAGTTGAGAAAATTCATGACCCATTTGTCATCTCTGGTGACCTAGAAATTAGCTGGTCGTATTCAGTTTTGCATTTATAAATCATCCCATATTTCTGTTCATTCTTACATTTTTGTGTTCTTCAGTCATTCTTCATTCGGAAGGTTTGTACATTCACAATTTCAGTTTCAGTATCTCAGGATAACATCTCTGCACTTAGAATAAATTCTATGTACTCTGTCGCCTCTGGTACATGTGATTGAGAAGATCCAAAATGATTGTTGCATAAGTCTTAAGCCTACGTATAACACTGGCCCTGTTAGTTCACTTGCATACCCACAAATGTGACATCTCAGTCCAATATTTAGTCAAAATATGACTCATCTCTTAAGTGGCTTCCAAAATGGCTCCTTCCTCTGCAACCTCCAAAGGAGTCGTGCCACTGTGGTCTCGAAATGGCCTCGGCACATTGTAACCTAAAACTAGATAAAATTACGGTGACCACTACCACCGCACCACAAAAAAAAAAAAAAGAGAAGAAGAAAAAGCATCATCTACTTTGATGCAAAAATGTGTTATTCCACAGAAACCTAAAATTAGCCCTGCCAGTGTGACCTGAAAAATGTCTTTCCACTGCAATTTAAAATTATTTAGCAGATCCGTTTTGACTTTGGAATGGTCATACCACTGTGACCTTGACATTTTTTTCTCCGGCCTATAGCTGTGATATGCCTCAAAAATGACATTCTGTTAAAGTTTGATCAAAGGATGTAAAAGGTGTCCAAACTACTGACCTAGATTGGCATTGTTTTTATGATAAAAGCAGATAAAGTAATATCTAAATGAAATCTGTTAAAATATACAAAGATCTACTCACTTGCAATCGGCACTACACACAATTTAGTGATAAAAGCAGATAAAATAATTATAGGTTAACTCTGTTCCATAGAAAATGAAACTAGGGCAGGGTTTTAAGCGTGTGACATCATTTCATTTTTAGAAAATCCGTCACTGACAATCAATGGCTTCATGGGCTAGTTTATAACAAACAAATAATTGAATTAACAATAAACACCACAAGGGTGCGGATGGGACCCGGAGCACCAATGCCTCGCTACTCTCCGACAGTCACCTGCCAAGCTCCCGACATCACTTGATAGTCATTGATCATGCAGGGGCTGTCCATTCGGACCCAGTGATCAGTTACCTTGTTTGACTGTTTCGTTGGTTTTAATTAGGAGAAAGAAAGAGATCGATGCAACAACACTTTTTCGTCAGTCTATAACTGTGCTGTGCTCAAAAGAATGAAAACAAAATAAAAACAGATAGATAAAAACGAAAAGAACAAGATGATTAAACCAAATTCATTAACGATCTCTCTTTGTATACAAAAATAATAGCAGGAAATCCAGATTTTGTAGCCTACATCTCAATGTTATTGTAACCTTAAAAAATGTTTCGGTTGAAATAAAGCTTGGCATGGATCGAGGACAATGGTAGACTGTCACAACAGTGAAAACTGATTTTGTCAAAAATTTGTGTGAAAGTGCTGATCTCACACTTTCCTTGCATGTAAAATGTGTGCACTTAGACGTTTTTAGTTTTTCGGTCCGTGTGACCTTGACCTTGGGGCTTTACCTTCAGAACGAATACTATGGGAACTCCACAACAGTCCACTGCTTTCGCCAAATTTGGTAAAGATCCGCTTACAAAAAGCTTTTTAAAATTTTGCTCACACACACATACACACACGCGCGAGCGCACTCACACACACACACAAACACACACACACACACGTACATACATACATACATACAATACATACATAAATACATACATACATACATACATACATACATGCACACATACGTACATACTATGCCACTGAACTTTGTCACACAAAATATTTTATTTGGGTTAAAAAGGGGATTAGCCAGAACAACAACTTGTTTGGTCGTTTTGTTTTGATTGCAACTGCAATCAACTGTTGATCATTTTTGCGTAAAGAAAGACAGACACAGCCAAACAGATAGACAAAAGGAGACGACAATCTAGATAAGATTAAATAAATTTTATTTTCAGGAGTGACAGATGAATTATAATGAATACTTTCCCCCATTGACCCCTATCCTCGGATACTAAGGGACAAGTACATGCATACACAATACTGCTATATCATCATCATCATCATCACCATCATCATCATCATCATCATCATCATGTGCCTTGCTGCATGTCGATGACGATCATGGCCGTCCATACGAATCTATCTTTTGTCGCTGCAAGCGTATCTCCTATCCTTATTGTCTCCACCTATTCTGCAAGGTTGTCTAGTATTTTCTCCCTAGGTCTACCTGGTGCTCCTTTTCCCTCAGATTTCTCTCGTCTCTTAAAACGTTCTATAAATGGTTGCTTGTCTTTTCCTAATCTTCATTAATGTTCATTTTGACTGTCTCGTTTTGTTTTCTTTGCTGTCCGTGGAACTCTTAACATTCTTCATAGAAACCATCACATTTCAGCTGTCTCAGTCTTGTTCTGACTTTTCACACACACACACACACACACACACACACACACACACACACACACACACACACACACACACACACACACACACACACACACACACACACACACACACACACACACACACACTCACTCACTCACTCACTCACTCACTCACTCACTCTCTCACACACACACACACAAACACATGACAGACTGACTCACTCTCTCTCTCTAACACGTGTGTGTGTGTGTGTGTGTGTGTGTGTGTGTGTGTGTGTGTGTGTGTGTGTGTGTGTGTGAGAGAGAGAGAGAGAGAGAGAGTGTGTGTGTGTGTGTGTGTGTATGAACCCGACGAAAGAAATGTGCTTAAAAACACAGCAGACGCTGCTATGGACTTGCATAGAAGAAACTTGATCGCTGTCAGCTAAAACCGAAAACGATGGCCAGAAAAGGAAAACATGAAGTACTATACAGTTTTTGTAAAAGCACGTTCTTTGAAACTAAAAGTTGGCGGGCCTCAGTAGCTCAGTTGGTTGAGCGTCGGATTCACATGCTGCTGGAGGCTGGTGGAGAGGGTGAGGGAGTCCAAAGGTTAAGTTTTTGCTTTGTTAGCGTGATTGACAGTGCAGGATGCTGGTGAACAGGCTGCAGGAGTCAAAGGGTTAAAACGTATACACTCCAACAAACGGCACAACCTTGAGACAGGTTGATAATTTTAAATACCTGGGAAGTTCATTTCACCAGACGGCAGATGCACATCAGAAATAGCCAGCAGAATCGGCCAAGCCAAAATAACATTCAAGAGGATGGAAAGCATTCTTACCAACAAATGCCTATCAATTAATATCAGGAAGAGAGTTCTGGAATGTTATATAGAACCAATACTGTTGTACGGTTGCGAGGCGTGGACAGTCCACAAGCAAAGCCAGAACAAGATTGAGGCAGCCGAGATGTGGTTTCTAAGAAGGATGTTGAGAGTTCCATGGACAGCAAAGAAAACAAACGAGACAGTCTTGATGGAGGCAGACACAAGTAGATCATTCAAAAGGAAGACTAGGAAAAGGCAAGATCCAAAACAAGTTTGACTACCCGCGCCCAAGCAAACACAAACCAGAAGAACAAGAAAACCAATGTAAGCGCGTATCCAACGAGACAAAACAAAACAAGCGCAAATTTTCGGCCAACTAGCCTTTGTCAAGCGCGAACGCACGGTCACAGACAGATCACAGACACCAAACAATGGATAATAAAAACGGGACTAAAAACTTCCCTGCCGCCTCGTCCAGTGGGTAAGAAATGGAATGCCCATGTCGTCATGAGCAGTAGTAAGAAATGGGGAGAGGGGAGGCAACTATGATGTCAAAAGGGAAGTGAGATGAGTTCTGCAATTTTGAGAAGTGGCCATGCTATATTATCGGTATAGCCCTGTTCTGAAGAAGGCACAGGGCAAGAGTTAAGAGATAAGGGAGTAGATTGTGCCCGGTGCCAAGAATCTGGTAGGCGTGGGAACAGGAAGAGATATGAAACGGCATGTCTGAATTCTGTTGCGCAGTGGATTACTTATGGTTTGTCATTAAGACCATATGGTTTGCGTGTTCCAAGTTTATTTATGAGGTGGGATTCTGTCTTTCCTGTCTATGGTGCTGTTATTGTGTAGAAGCCACAGACCTTTCACTCGGGTGTGCCTTCTTCAGAACAGGGCTACACCGATAATATAGCATGGCCACTTCTCAAAATTGCAGAACTCATCTCACTTCCCTTTTGACATCATAGTTGCCTCCCCTCTCCCCATTTCTTACTACTGCTCATGACGACATGGGCATTCCATTTCTTACCCACTGGACGAGGCGGCAGGGAAGTTTTTAGTCCCGTTTTTATTATCCATTGTTTGGTGTCTGTGATCTGTCTGTGACCGTGCGTTCGCGCTTGACAAAGGCTAGTTGGCCGAAAATTTGCGCTTGTTTTGTTTTGTCTCGTTGGATACGCGCTTACATTGGTTTTCTTGTTCTTCTGGTTTAGGAAAAGGCAGGCAACATTCATGGGCCATTTTGTGAGGAAAGGGGAATTGGAACATCTGGTCACAATGGGAAAGCTGGAGGGAAGGAGAGCACCGGGTAGACCAGGGAGAAGCTACTAGACGGACTTGCAGAGTGGCTGAAGACAGGGAGGGTGGAAGAGATGCTTGAGGCAACAAGAGATAGAGACAGATGGAAGTCCATAATCGCCAACACCATGCGGCAAGGCACCTGATAATGATGATGATGTATACACCCCTCCGGTCGATATGAACCACTCTTCACACACACACACACACACACACACACACACACACACACACACACACACACAAACACACACACACACATATATATATATGTATATATATATAATTATGTATATATATGTATGTATAGATATATATATATATACATAGATATAAATGATGAAAGGGATCAACAACAACAACAAAAAAGAAGAGAAAAAGGAAATTAGGTCATAGATTTAATAGGTGACACATTTCCGATTGATATGTCCGGTGGTCAGTGTGAGTGAATGCACTACAACTTTTTGATGACACGACAGTGCACGTTGGTGCTGATCACAGCAGGACATAAAATATACACACCATGTCATGATGCACAGAATCATGTGACTCTGGCCATATAAACGGCACGCATAACGGGTCAATAGTGTGGTGAATTGTTCAGTTTATGTTGTGTACGCACGACCTGGATTGCATCTGGTTCAGACACTATGTCACTGAACTTTGTCCCAGAAAATATTTATTAGGGTTAAGATAGGAATTAGCCAGAGCAACAACATGTTGATAGTTTTGATTGCAACTAGGATCAACTTTTGATCATTTTTGTTTATGTGTGAGCGTGTTGTTTGAATTATCTAGAAACGCTCTATGACTGAGATGGATTGTTATGTGAAACAAGTTTTTGTCCATTTCAGTGTTGATTAATTCTAAAATAAGTCAGTTTCTGTAAAGGCTAGTGTCAAAATGCCAACGCTTAGAAATACTCTAATGAACGGCACAAACTCTTGTGATTTGTAAGTAAAACAAAAACGAATACAAAAGCAACAAAAACAAAACAAAACAAAAAACAAAACAAAACAAACAAACAAAACCACCACCGTCCAGACTGGAATGGTCATAGAAAGATATTATTGTGGTCCTATTATTAACTATTATTGATTTGGCCAGGAAATCTCAAAGTTTTGGGGACAAAATCAGATTTTGTGATTCTAATTGTTTCCTTTGTTTTTATTTTTGCCTCGGTATAAAAGGAAGACAGTTTTGAAAAACAGCAATGATTGCACATTGTACGGAAATTTCGAAAACGAAACAGGAAGAAAATAAATACATTACAGTTAAAAGATATTATGTTCTTTTTCCTAAGATCAAATTTCGGTGCAGCTGTTTCAGTTAACTCGATATTAAATTAAGCAAAAGCTGAAAAATAACTAAACAAAACAAAACAAACAAATAAACAAACAAACAAACCGGAATAATGATGTAAGTTTTGTAATGACAATATCGTAAGTGATGAATTTATTTTAGAATGTCCTAATCATAATTATTTAACCCCACATTTCAATTAAATCAGCTTTTTTTGATTATTTACTTTTTACTGTGTAACGTCACATCTGGATGAAAAGATCAATTGGAATTAGCAAAATTTATCAGAATTTGTTAAATTGGGTAGGTATACTCTGAAATGTGAATATCCAATCATAAGACAGTTCCATATAATTATATTACTTCATGCTCTACTGTCACATTCCTTCCGTGGGAATACCGGGGGCTCTTTCAGTGTGAATAGTATCCCCACCTTCTGGAAATTCTGTGCTAGAAATTTCCCTATTTCTGTCACTCTCTTTGTTTCTGCTTTGTTCTCCTTGAATTATGTGCGCGAATGCATTGATATGTGTACTTAATTTTCTTGTTCTTCTTCCTTTTTTTCGGTTGAAGTATTGTGCGCGTTTTGAAATGATAATAGCCATGGTATGGCTCTATGCAGTCGGCTGGGCTTTAAACAAACAAATTAAAAAAACAAAAACAATGACAACAACAATGACACCCCACCCCTTGTACTTGTCTACATTATCAGGACAGAGAGAGAGAGAAAGAGAGAGAGAGACAGACAGACAGACAGACAGAGACAAAGAGAGACACAGAGAGAGAGAGAAAGACAGACAGACAGAGACAGCGAGGGACAGAGAGATACAGAGACAGACAGGCAGACAGACAGACAGAGAGAGGAGAGAGACAGAGAACTAGGGAAGAGACTGGTGCACAGACGGGCAGACAGAAGTACAGAGAAAACAGAATCGTCAGACAGACAGCAAAAAGTGATTACTCCTACTCACAGAATCGGACAGGCAGACAGATCGATCTAAAAACTGGCAGACATACAGACAGATGGTCAAACAAAACAAAGGCAGACAGATGATACGCGCAGGTGGACAGTCATCAAGCAGATAAGTGGAGGCAGATACGCAGGCAGACATAGAACAGACGGGTAAACAGACAGACAGGCACACTGACAAAAAAGGCGAGACATACAGGCCGCCATGGAGATAGGGAGTTAGAGACTTACAGACAGACTAACAAACGAACAGCTTACCCTGGGTAGACAAACAGTTGAAAAAAAAAAAAAAAAAAAGGTAGGCCTACTGACTGCAGTCAGATCAATATAGACAAATCGAGACACATACAGATATAGATAGACAGAAAGACACAGCCAAACAGATAGACAAAAGGAGACGACAATCTAGATAAGATTAAATAAATTTTATTTTCAGGAGTGACAGATGAATTATAATGAATACTTTCCCCCATTGACCCCTATCCTCGGATACTAAGGGACAAGTACATGCATACACAATACTGCTATATCATCATCATCATCATCACCATCATCATCATCATCATCATCATCATGTGCCTTGCTGCATGTCGATGACGATCATGGCCGTCCATACGAATCTATCTTTTGTCGCTGCAAGCGTATCTCCTATCCTTATTGTCTCCACCTATTCTGCAAGGTTGTCTAGTATTTTCTCCCTAGGTCTACCTGGTGCTCCTTTTCCCTCAGATTTCTCTCGTCTCTTAAAACGTTCTATAAATGGTTGCTTGTCTTTTCCTAATCTTCATTAATGTTCATTTTGACTGTCTCGTTTTGTTTTCTTTGCTGTCCGTGGAACTCTTAACATTCTTCATAGAAACCATCACATTTCAGCTGTCTCAGTCTTGTTCTGACTTTTCCACACACACACACACACACACACACACACACACACACAAAACCACACCACACACACACACACACCACACAACACACACACACACACACACACCACACACACACACACACACCACACTCACTCACTCACTCTCTCACACACACACACACAAACACATGACAGACTGACTCACTCTCTCTCTCTAACACGTGGTGGTGTGTGTGTGTGTGTGTGTGTGTGTGTGTGTGGTGGAGAGAGAGAGAGAGAGAGAGAGAGAGAGAGAGAGTGTGTGTGTGTGTGTGTGTGTGTGTATGAACCCGACGAAAGAAATGTGCTTAAAAACACAGCAGACGCTGCTATGGACTTGCATAGAAGAAACTTGATCGCTGTCAGCTAAAACCGAAAACGATGGCCAGAAAAGGAAAACATGAAGTACTATACAGTTTTTGTAAAAGCACGTTCTTTGAAACTAAAAGTTGGCGGGCCTCAGTAGCTCAGTTGGTTGAGCGTCGGATTCACATGCTGCTGGAGGCTGGTGGAGAGGGTGAGGGAGTCCAAAGGTTAAGTTTTTGCTTTGTTAGCGTGATTGACAGTGCAGGATGCTGGTGAACAGGCTGCAGGAGTCAAAGGGTTAAAACTGGCCTTCTCACTGTCCCATCTTAACATCATTATTCTGGTGGAGTCAGTACAGGATTAGATAAGTCCCCATTCCCCCATTTTCCTGGGATGGTTATCCCCCTCGGCCATATCACCTGAAGTGGGTGCAGACGTAAAGATTGAACCAAATCACTCAATCAAACTAAAAGTTAAAATTACCCTTCTGAACTATACGTAATCATATTAATAAACTCCCAAATCAGACCAATAGCGATCTAAACATGTCCAGCAACTTGTATTGAACTGGGAAAAAAATCCCAAACAAACAAACGCATAGTCAAAGGGGAATTTACTTTTAGTTTCATTTGTTCACATCGCCAACATTGTCTGACAATGCGCGTCATACCTACGCATGTTATTGGGTAATAAAAAGGTGTGTCCGGTTGCTATAAATAGACTTCATGAGCCTTTTTCATTGTGCCCTCATGAAAGCTTGTCTCTAAGGTCAGATTTGGCTATTATTTTTTTCTCCACACCTGAAGATTAAACCTGAATCTGAATAAAACATTTCCCAGATTTCCGGCGACTGGCTTCTTCCGTAAGATTCAATTCATTCACATCATGATACTTAACTCACCACACTGAGGTCCCCCCACCCACCCACCCACGAACACATATACACAGCTCCACACGGACTGTAGAGTGTGTGAAGCCTATTGGCTGAAGCATTTGCCGAGGACGCGAGAAACCTGAGCTTGGACAGAGATTTGTCTCTCCATCCACTAGATCTTAATAAGTAGTCTAGGTGCTTTTCATTATTTTATTTAAAGATGTGACGATAAACCATTAAGGTCCCACGATGATGTAACACGCCCTCAGCACACGTTAAAAATCCTACGACAACACAGGAATCGTCCATGGAAAATTCTGCAGAAAAATCCACTTGCGCTGCACTGTGGCAACGCGCTTTCCCGAGGGACAGTAGCCCGAATATCACATGGAAAACCCTATTGTGATAAAAGATAATAACAAAGTTAATAAACGAATACAAATACAAATATACACTCCTTGATTCAAGCACAAGCACAAGAGTACACATGCATTTGCTCCCCATCCTACAGCCACTTACACACACGCAGACACACACACACACACACACACACACACACACACACACACACACACACACACACACACACACACACACACACACATTCACACAAACATACACAAAGGCAGGCACACACAACACACACACACACACAAACACTCACACACACACACAAGCACACACACAGAGCAATGAATAGGGCTGGCAGTACCGGTACTAAACTTGATTTACGACCTCTCTGAACATGAAAATTTAATGAATGCTATATTAGAAAACAAAGTAAAAGCGCAATGTCACTATCGCCCCTTCATCGTAAATTACCAGGGTTTTATAAGACAAGAAATAACTTTAGCTTATAGATTATATCTGAACTCACTTCGGACTAAGTTCAGTAAAATCATCAAATGTATCTGTAGTGAGTCTATCAGAGTTAACACCTTCTGTGTTGTCAGCGAATGCGACCTTATTTCCCTGCATCATTTTCAAAATTAAAACAGAAACACACTGGTTTCACTTTGTATTTACACTTTGCTAGGCATTTACTGCACAGTCCTGTAGGTCGTTTTCTTTGATTAAGACTGATTGTTTTATACCTGTAACTCCCACCTATCTCTGTTTGTATGCTTGTTAGTTTTATCATTACTCCTTGATTGTTACAATGTTTTTATTCGGTAAGATTATCCTCTTCTGCCCCTCTGCCCCACCAGATAATCACAGATGGTTTGTCATAACCCAGCACAGAACACGCTCGTTGCGTGCGCTTGCGTATACGCACACACACACACACACACACACACACCACACACACACACACACACACACACAACACACACACACACCACACACACACACACACACCACACACGCACGCACACGCGCGTGCGCTTACATACACACATACAGCCCTGAGCTATTGTGAAAGTCTGATTGTTCTAATGTTCTGATTGCTTTTCTCTTGTCCGATAAATTTGTTGCTGTTATATATATGTTAAACTGTCTTTATGATTTCGTAGATTCTTCCACCCCATAGACACCTCTTTATCTTATCTTGTCTATTTATTCATTTATGAATTGTATAATTTTTTTCTTTTTTTTTTCTTTTCTTTTTTTTTTTTTTTCGTCTAAAAGCACATAATTATGTGAATAGACGTTAAAAGAAATAACGAACGAAGCACACACACATGCACTCCTGCATACACACACGCATGCAAATGCACACGCACACACATGCACACACACACGCACGCACGCAAACAAACGAACACACACACACACACACACACCACATGCTCTGTGTATTGCGCACGCGTGCGTATGTGCGCGCGTGAGTGTGTATGTGTATTCATGTAGCCTACATGTGTGTGTATGTGTGTGTGGGGGTGGGTGGGTGAGTGGATGTGTGCACACGCGTGTGTGCACCAATGTGTGTGTGGGTATGTGTGTGTGTGTCTTTGTGTGTGTCCGTGTGTGTGTGTGTGTGTGTGTGTGTGTGTGTGTGTGTGTGTGTGTGTGTGTGTGTATGTGTGTGTAGGTGTAGGTGTGTGTGTAGGGGTGTGTGTGTGTGTGTGTGCGTTCACTGAGACACGCATGCACTCAGACGACGTGCGTGTTTAAACATTTGCTTGTAAGAAAGAAAAAAAGGACATCCTGCCTGATGCCATAGATATTATGATAATCATTTCGTGAATTTCCACGGTTTAGAAACTTACTTTTTCTGTTAATTCTTCGAAATTTCGGTCAGGTCCTGAGGTCTTGGCAAACTGTAAGGAACATAATTTCACAAAGCATCAAAGTTATATTGATGTCAGCTTAGTTTTCTCCCCTTAGTTTCCCATTTGTTGACCAATCAAATACTGCGATATATGAAGAGACGACTTGTTTTGCTTCAGATAACTGGCAGATAGACACTCAATCTCACCTGACTATTATTATATCGCTTGGGAGTGAAAGCTGCTGTTTTCTACTTTGTTTGGAGATCGATTTCTCCTCAAGAAACCTGCCACCATGCCAGAATCTCAGGACACACAACATAAGACGTTCAAGCAGCGTAAAAGTTTTGGTGAGTTGTTTCTTGCTTTAGAATAGACGCAACAGTCTGTCGTGACGTTATTTATCCTCTGTTGTCTGTGGCTTTGACCAGCACGGCAGTAAACGCCTGACTTAGGTCTAATTCGTGAAAGCATGAATCTTACAACAATTAGATCTGAATAGCTACCCAGACAAAGTTTGTAGATGATTGTTGATCAGTGTAATAACATTTTGAAGTGTAATCTAATTGCCATAGTTGTAGATATGTGAACTGCCTCTGTCTGATACATATGATTCAGTAGCCTAACCAATGGGGAACAGTCAATTCGTCTCTGTGTCAGTGTGTGCTACGACTACTAGTTTGAATTGTTGTCGCACCATTTTGGCTGGTTGGTTGTTTGGCAAGTGATTATCATTATGGTCACCATTCATTATCGTACTCTGAACTTCAAATGTCAGTACAATAATGGAAAAACATATCATTGAGTTCTAATGATTTCAATGAAAATTGAAACGTCAGTTTGAAGAGGAAAGGTAAGGCGTTGAGAAACCAGTGCCCCTCCTCTTTTGCGTTTGTTTGGCCAAATGACAGAAATCATTTAGAAAATTTTAAAGAACTTTGTGGGATCAGGTATGTTATAATTATATAGATCTGTTTTATTAAGTTTGTTTCTTTCATTGTATTGTGCAAGTAGGTGCCATATAACATCATTGTTTTTTGTTTTTTTATTTGAGGCTGTGCACATCTCTTGGTGTCATTGGGCAAAATAACTACTAAACCAGAAATGGTTTTCAGTTTAGTCTTTTGTGATTCCAAGAAATGGAATCATGGTGTTTTTTCCTGTTGTTTTATTATTGTTTGATTTTTTAAATTTTTTTTTTTATAGTGTAAAATATAAATACTTGTGATAATGGCAATGAGTAGATGAGGTATTTACTATTTAGAGCAGTCAGAGCTTTTTATATTAGGAACATTGACATAGATAACAGGTGTGCCCATTAATCTAATGCTCTGTAGTGTTAGTGTTACTGTTGGGGGTACATCTTCATTTTGATCAGGTGACTTGAAAATCAAGAAGACGTAGCAGTAAAGAAATGTATAAATCCGGTATGATTCAGACTGATGCTCTTGACACTTTGGGGTATTTGTGGTTTTGAACAAGAGGAAATTTGTTGACTGATTTATAATATAATCACTGTAATTTAAACAACAACAACAACACAACAAAGAAAAGGTTAAAAAACAGATAATAAAAATATCTTGGAGTGCCAAGCCAGTGGTTACGGAATAGCAGATAATTCATGCCCATGGCACTGCTGTGATTGTTCATATATTATGTATAATATAGGGGCATATATATATATATATATATATATATTATATATATATATATATATATATATATAAGGGAATTGGAGCACCTGGTCACAACAGGAAAGCTGGTGGGAAAGAGAGCACCAGGTAGACCCAGGGAGAAGATACTAGACGGACTTGCAGAGTGGCTGAAGACAAAGAGGGTGGAAGAGATGCTTAAGGCAACAAGAGATAGAGACAAATGGAAGTCCATGATCGCCAACGCCATGCGGCAAGGCACCTGATGATGATGATGATATGTATATTATGAAAGTTTTTACTTCATAGGTGACATTGGTGGTCTGGCACTAGTGGCAGGCAATGATTAGGAACTGACCAAGCTTGGTTAAATACTAGTTACTACATGAGACAAGACATGACATGGAAATAAGCAGTGAAAAGGTCAAGTTGATGATCAGCCAGATAATCATCACTATTGATATGATTATAACTGTCTATAGACTGAAGCTAAGATCAGGAACTGTTCAATTGTTCATTTATATAGGATCCATCATTTATAACCAGTGAGTTGTTCAAACCAGATATCCTCTAAAGGGCAGCAAAGACGACACACTATGCAGACTGAAACCCATATGGAAGGACAAGAAATCATCCTTTTAGTTACAGGCACTGTGGTGATCATTCCATCTTCACTCATGCGAGACATAGATCCTCACAGTAGAGTTGGAGAGGCGAATCCAAAGTATGAAATGAGATGCTATCGCAAGATATTGAACATAAAAAAAATACATTGATGATTTGATCATATCACCATTGAACAGTGCACCAGACTATCAAGCAGTGACATCACTTAAGAAAAGAAAACTACACTGGCATGGCCATACTGATCATATCACAGTTGAACAGTGCACCAAACTGTCAAGCAGCGACATCAGTTAGGGGGAAAAAATATACTGGCATGGCCACATAACAGATCCGGTATTCTTGCTGAATTAACCCTCCAGGGAACTGCTGAGGGAGGGAGATGGAATGGAAGACAGAAAGAAAAGTGGACTGAGAACATTGGGGAATGGACAGAGAAACCATTTGCAGAGATCCAGGATTTTGCACACAACTGACAGAGCTGGAGGAATCTGGTGAAGTGTTCTGTTGTGCAGCGCCCTGGTGACTCTAAGCAATTATGCGAGAAGAAAAAGAACAAAAGTGTGTTTGTGTTACTGTTAGCACATTCATGGTTGCATGCATGTTACTTTTGTACTAGGCCATGACATAGTTCAAGATTGTCACAACAAGGGTAGTATTGATAAGGCTTGATAATAAGAATGTAACATGTAAAGCTAGTTAGATAGACTAGAGGCATAGAATAACAGTACAAGTTGGAGCTTAGTTGTCAGAATGGAACTTGTAAGGCTAGTTAGACAGAGACATAGAATAACAGAACAGGTTGGAGCTTAGTTGTCACTGTCACTGTCACCACCACTTTGTACCAGTAGTTCAACACTTGTGAATGAATTTCATATTGCAAATGACACCTTTATTACTCTTTTGCTTGGAGCTCCTATTAGTATTATTACTGTTCAAGTTCATTAAGAGACTATATATTAGTCAATTACATCATTGTATTGGACTAGTACTGATTTTATCAGCAGTGATACCTTTACTGTTATTCTATGACTGGAATTGATTTTTACAAGGTCAGCCACACAGCTGATGTATAATTCAAGAACATTTTAAACTTTTTACCTCATCATTTTAATTCTATCTGTCTGTCTTCTCCTCCCCCCCCCTATGGGTAAAATGTAAAACTTAGTTAAATCATTTGTAGCCATTATATAAGAAGAAAAGTCTCCTATTCCTAACTTCATTTTGTTTCATGAAATTTATTGGAAATTTTGTAAAATGAGTGACATTTATTATGCAATATTACTATGGGCCCAGTGGTATTCAGTGGATAAGGAAATGACAGAAAAATAAGAGCTGACCTTGTCGATTAGTACAAGTTAGCTATTTTGTGTTAAGTTTTCATTAAAAAATATGCACTGCAATATAAACAAACATTCATTGAAAAATATGCAGGCCTACTGCAGTCATTGATTTCATGTTTCACAGTGTAAATTTGACAGTATCAGATTTTGGGGGACAATTTGTTGTGATTATCATAGTGTTATATTACTTGTAATATAATGCCTATTTCAATTTTTCTCTCTCTCTGTTTTTCTTAGCTGTGAGGAAAGAAGAGGTGGAAGGCATCAGAAACAAGTTCCCTACAAAAATTCCTGTAAGTATCATTTTCTGTGTCTATTTTTCTTTTCGTTATGCTGTAGTTCTGACATATATGCAGAGACAAAAAAATCCATTGTGTATGCATAAATGTACTAACACACATTCATACAGGACTCAGTGTTTATGTATTATATATTAATTATTTGCATGGACATGCATACACTTGCAGTTGCACACACATATATATGCACTCACTACTGCTGTTGTTTCTAACAAACAGTAATCACAACAGTGGCAGCAACAACAACAACAGGCATAAAGTATGAAAAGTGAAATGAACAGCTGACTTCATCAATCAAATATTTTTTTCTGAGTGTGCCATGGTGTTCATTAGTTAGAGTTCAGAGTTTGTTCTAGTTTAGAAGAGATTCATCACAATTTGACAGTTCTGTACAAATGCACTCCACCAAATATGGCAGCAATGATCACCCTAAGCTAGTAAGTGCTGGCAAGATGTTGAAACAGAGAAGGGAGTAAGACTTACGAAACACTGTTCGCGGACACCACCTCAGTGATTAGAGCATCATGATAGGAAAGAGAACAAGTCGACTTTTATATTGAAGCTGTCAATTCATATATCAGGTAAACAATCTGCCAAATGTGATGATCAGCATTTTGATGCTACTTACTCTGCATAGACAGACAAATCCTTTAAAACAGGTAAACTGACAGGCAAATTCTTTAGTACAGGTAAATTCATTAGTCTGAATAAGTCAGTGAACTTGAAACCTGAGATCTTGAGTCCGGGACTCAATCTTATTGTGTACTAGGACTGTAATTATATATATATATATATATATATATATATAAACCTAGATTTATATGAAAATAGTGTAAACTTATACCGTGCTATAATGAATGGATTGGAAATAGTGTGAATACAGTAATAAGATTTAGTGCATACCCTTTTCCCTGGTCTAAATGGCATACTTTCAGTCTTTTATATCCTTCAGCTGGGGTAGTGACACTCCAAAGTTATCTATAACTTTAGATTGATTATAGTATGGATCAGTGGTCTTGTCCTGCTTGACTGCCCCGTACCTCTCAGCCCTGTTTATTCTTGTTTACATAGAACAGTGCTACTATTTGGCAGAGTTATGTTTCAGTGGTACCTTTGCTTGCTTGTGTTCCGGAAATCATTAGTTTCTTTTTCTTTTTTTTATACACAAAAATCATGGCTTAGTCATCTCAATGACATTGGCTTATACGCTTTGTGACAGTTTGTCTGTCCTACATCCATATGCACTCCACCAGATCTGCCAGAAATTACCAACCATATGTGCTGGCAAAAACTTGAAATGGGGAGAGGATTGAGACATGAAACACTGTTACACTGACTCCACTGAAGTCATTGGAGCATTAGCATGGGAAAAAACAATGTCAGATATTATTTACATGTCCTACATCATTTAATGTGTTATTTGCAGAATGTCTGTATTGATGGAGATGACCGGACTTTAATTAGTATTTGCAGTTAGATTTTTACTGAAGAGATCTCACCGCTGGCACTGCACTAGTTGAGAATGAAGTATTGTATTGATCGTATTTGATATCCATGGACTTGTATGATTCCACAAAAAGAAAAGTTTCATTTTAATGGATGTAATGTTAGTGTGTAGTGGATTGACTTTGACGGATTGTTAGGTATAGTGAGACTTAAAAAACTTCAATCACAGGAATTTGTACAGAGCCAGTTGATTAAGCTTTATTAATAAACATATTTGACAAATGCTTAGAATAAGGCTGCATTGTAGAATATAGACTGCTTAGTTTGCCCCATAGAATTTTGACTCATTGATTCAGATTATTGTATAGAATTGAGTCCAGTCACCTAGTCTCAGGGAATTTGGACATGACTATTTTCAGGTTGTCTGTCCTGAGGAATTATGTTTAGCACTTGTCTCCAGTAGATGCCACATGAATCAGTGCCTTGGTCACAGGCATTGTCAACAGTTGTCAGTGTGTATACTTTGTAGGGGCCATGATGTAATGAGATTTGCTGAATTATTATTAAGCTCACAAAATACTAGAAAATGATTGTGAGTACATTCCAGTTGATGATTAATAGGCTTGAGATTAAAAAATAACACCACGGGTTTCCCAGAATAATCGATCACCCACAACTCTTTAAAACTTCAAGTATGTGCATGAGTAGCATATCATACTTCCTCCTTCCCCTACAGTTTTTGTCACAAACGCAAAAGCTCACACACACAACACACACACACACACACACACACACACACACACACACACACACACACACACACACACACACACACACACACACACACACACACACACACTACACACACACACTACACACACACACTAACACACACACTACACACACACACACAACACACACACACACACACACACACACACACACACACACACACACACACACACACACACACACACACTCGTCTAATATCACTCATAGTCATACTAGTCATAGTGAAAAGACATTAAATCAAAGAATGAACACATGCACAAACACACGCATGCATGCACGCACGCACGCATGCATGCACACACTCTGTATATAAATGAACATGTATGTATTCAGACCAATGTAAACTTGATGTTGCTGGGCTTACTAGTGTATGAGAGATAGATCATCAGGCATGATTGAACTTATGTATGTCCATGTGTGCTGAGAGTAATGTGTTCTCTTATCTAAAAGATTGATTTTGACATAAAGTTTGCAAGCTGTCAATTCATATATCAGGTAAACAATCTGCCAAATGTGATGATCAGCATTTTGATGCTACTTACTCTGCATAGCAGACAAATACAGGTAAACTTACAGGCAAATTCTTTAGTACAGGTAAATTTATTAGTCTGAATAAGTCAATGAGGTAAATTTATTTTACAGCTGCTTGCTTCTCCAGGGCTTATGTGTATTTACATATCTTTTTCAGCCACATGTCATTTTCTGCAGATCTTGAATTTAACTAGGGGTTTAGAATTAGATAAACACCATGCACAGAGCCCCTCAATTCATCAGGCTGGTTTTGTGATAACAACATCTCTTAGTGTTAGAGGGGTTGAAGGGGAGCAGAAGCAGTAAAGCTGCAATAAGATAAAGTCACTGGCATTAGTTTTGCTGCAGTTCATAAAATGAATGATACATGTTATGACCTATCTGCTGTAAGAGGTGATACAATGAAAGAAGTAGGTTTGCGTTAAAAGAACACGACAATGTATCACAGTACCAGATGTAGGATTCTTGTTTCCTCTTGTGCAGGAACAAATGAATGGAACTGTAGTGGAGATAATTGACTTGACCTGATTTGCATTTAACTGATTTTGGTTAGACTCCTGAAAGACAGTATATATGCTTTTGACAACAATGCAGTGCTCAGAATAAAAGCAGATTATCGTTAGTGTCCCCTTTGCTCATCACTATTCAATGGCATAATGGGCAGTTAGTAAGTAACTTTCCCACCCTCACCTTCCATATTTGCATGCATGCCTGCATCCAAATTTGCATGTACTGATGTAGACAGATGCAAATTGGCATACATGTAGGCCTATAGAGTTACAGACAAATGTGTATGTGCACATGAATGGTATGCACACCATCATGTGACCATGTGCATATATATACATTTTATTTAATTTCAGTCTCCCTTCTTTGAATGCATCTGCACATGTTACTCCCCACCCACACATATGCTTGCATACATATAGGCACTCATAAACACACACGTATATAATGCGCACACACTCCTCATGCAGTTGCTTACATATATGCATACAAAAACGCAAGCATCGGTTTATATGCACGTGTAAATACGTAAATAATACCAAATCCATCAACTTAAGTCGACCACCTTCATGCAATCATCATTAAGCCCCTTCCCGCCACACTCCCCCCACAGTTAAGAGAAACAAGATGGTAAAGCCATTCTAGGAATCTCACTTTATGTAAAAAAAAAATTATAGAAAATCCTGATTTTGTAATTCACAAGGTCACTGTGACTTCAAGAAGCATTGGTGAAAATATTTAACAAGTGTTGAGAACAGTAGGGAAGTAATGTGAATATTGTCAGAAGTTGCCGAGAAAATGCTTTTCGTATGCTTGCTCATATGTCTGCCTCAAAGAAATACAGATTTTAGATATTTTCTTCATCCATGTGACCTTGACCTTGGGGCTTTACCTTCCTAACTGTTAGTTAGTAAGCCCTGAACAGCCCTCAGCTTGCTTTAATCAACATTTGATAAAGATCCCCATAAAAAGCTGTGAAAATATTGTTAACAATTTTTGTTGTTGTCGTGAATAGAGACGTGGACAGACACATAAACACACACATGCACATGCATGCATCCATGCATGCACGCGCCCCACACACACACACACACACACACACACACACACACACACACACACACACACACACACACACACACACACACACACACACACACACACACACACACACACACACATACCATACACACACACACACACACACACACATACACACATACCGCACTACTCTCAGATTGATATGAAATTGTTTCCTCTCTCCCCCCCCCCCCCCCCCCCCTCTTTGCCTTGTATTGGAGCTTTTTTTTTTCCTAACTGTTGTTTAGCAATTCCTGAATAGTCCACAGTTTGTATCAAAATTTGGTAAAAATCACTTGTTGATTGGTTTTTAATCATGGATTAACAGACAGATGGACACACACACACACACATATCACACACACATATCTCCACACACATACATTCACACACATATATCACAACACACAATACACACACACACACATACACACACACACAGCACACAACATGCACACACACACACTCCTCTTCACGCACCCACGCACACACACACACCACACACACACACACACACACACACACACACACACACACACACACACACACACACACACACACTGTCTCTGTCTCTCTCTCTGTCTCTCTGTCTCTGTCTCTCACACTTGCACACACACACACACACACGCACACGCGCGCGCATACGCACACACACTCATACTACTCATACACACACACTTACCTCATGTATGTATGAAAATGGACCACAGAGAATAAAAACTACATTTGCCCTTGGGGAATGTTTGGAATGTTATTATGACAGTTAGATTGGATCATGCAGTTATTTTATGTTATTTTGTCATCAGATGTTTATATGATACGTTGTGTTTGAGAGAGAGATAGAGAGAGAGAGAGGGAGGGAGGGAGAGAGAGAGAGAGAGAGAGAGAGAGAGAGAGAGAGAGAGAGAGAGAGAATATGTGAGTGTGTGCGTTTGTGCATGCGTGCGTGCATGTGTGATAGTGTATGTGTGTGTGATGTGTGTGAGTGTGATATGCGTGTGCGTGTGTGTGTGTATGTGTGTACATTTTATGTGTGTATTCACTATTCAGATATGTGTGTGTATATGGATGCATCTATGCATGCATGTTTGTAGGTTTTGCTCATGTGCGCACATGCTTTGTGCAAGCACAAGTATGTACATATTACAGCGTGTGATCTTTCTTGCAACTGTATGCAAGTGTCTAAGATGTCGTCGTTCAATTTGATGAAGGGTTAGAATGTAAGTTAGAAACAACCTTTTGTTTTTGCTTTTGTTTTGTTTGTTTTGTTTTGTTTGTTTTTTGCATCAAATCAATACCATTGAACCAGACAGCTGCATAGTTTTGAGGTCTGCGCAGGTTTGTTTTGCTGGTATTGATTGTAGAGTGTAGGAGGAGGAAGGCTATGCATACATGTATAATTTTCTCTCGTTATGTAGACTGTTATATCGTTTGTGTTAAAAGACTATCTGTTATGTTGCTAATGTGTAGTTGTGGTCAGCTGTAGTGGATTATACATTTAGTCATTTGTGAATGTACATTTTTTCAGTTTTCAGAGAGAGAGAGAGATAGGTAGATCGGTAGATAGGTAGATAGAAGAGAGAGGAGAGAGAGAGAGAGAGAGAGCTCCATATACCTGTATGCATCTGAAATGCTTTTACTTTTAGAAAGCTGTGTTAATACTTAGTGATGACAGCGATGTATTACTGATGGATTTTTTCCAAACTGATTTTTTTTGGGGGGGGGGGGGGGGGGGAATCATCTGTGGCCTGTCTCAGTCATTGAAGCAATAAATGGGTGCTTTAGAGTATGAGTATTTAAGTTGTAATTTAGTCTTTCAACACTGAAGTGGCCTGGCAGCACTGCATGGTCTCTGCTGGTGGATGACTTTTTGGTGATTTGATAGTAAAAAGACCTGTGGACTTACCGGCGCTCAGACTGCAGCAGAATTAAGCAGGGTTTGGACATCAGTGCAGTGTTACCGGAAGGCTTGGATGATATCAAATAACTGTTGGTAATCCACTTTCTGGCCTACTGCAAGTGCAAGGGTATGAACCTAGCTCAAGAAACTTTGTGTGTTCATGGCCTTTAGTATACTTAATTGTGAATGGGTACCTTACACTGTTTGGGACTGGGAAAGGTAAATCAACATGGAAAATGAGTGGTATCCTCTTAGAAACATATTCTGGAACTGTCTCCAGCATCTGGCTTCACATTGACCTCGAAGTTAAGCAACAATGTAAGAAAGACCTATTTTTAGAGTACAGTTCTTGGTGATAATTCAGTGTCATTGTGTATGATTGGCCAAAAATAATGTTCTTCCCTAACCATTATTATTATTATTTTCATTTTTGATTGTGAATGTGTGTGTGTGTGTGTGTGTGTGTGTGTGTGTGTGTGTGTGTGTGTTGTGTTGTGTGTGTGTATGTGTGTGTGTGGTGTGTGGTTTGACAATGCCATGTTGCATCCGGTGTAAAAGTACTAAAGTAAAATGATTTATTTTATCATGCAGGTGATCGTGGAGCGTTATCATAAAGAGAAGCTGCTGTCCACGCTGGACAAGACCAAGTTCTTGGTGCCACAAGAACTGACTATGTCCCAGTTTCTCACCATTATCAGGTACTGTCAACATTACAGTGAAATGATACAGTCATATTGTATATTTTATACATTTATGATAAAATCTGTATTTGCCGCAGTGGAGTTGTAACCTACTGATAAAAGCACCTTCTTAGAATGCAAGACAGCTTAGATTGATTTTCATCATGTCTCTGGCCTCTCATCGACACCATTCCCTCCTGTGGACTTTGAGTATGGTTTCAGTGCTAATCCTTCAGATAGAAATATAGACAAATATTCCTTGTGTAACATACACTGCGCACATAAAAAGCCCATAGGGAGAAAATATGTATCTGGCTTGATATGATACAGAACACACTTTGAGAGGTAAACAAAACAAAACATGAAAGAAAGCAAACCACTCTGAAAATAAAACAGAAACAATAACTAAAAGACAATCCCAACCAAACAGAAAACAAAAACAACCTTCAAAAAACAAATAAAACAAAAAAAACAACCTTTAAAGCAAAGGGAATAATCAAACGAATAATCAAGCATCCAACAACAAGACAACAAAACAGGAAACAACAGTGCACACACGTATGTAACATTTGAGTAACAAAGGTAAAAAAAACTTATTATGGTTGCAGTTCACTACCCACCAGACAGATCGTTCAATAACATAATGCTTGCTCAGTGTGGGCAAGACTCACTGTATTATTATAAAATTGGTGTGCTTGCCACATGTTGCTTTTACTGTAGACAACACAGCATAATCCTGAAATTAATCAGTGTATATCATAAGAACTGTGTTGGCAAATCATGTTTGCCGGTCTTATGCTGAAGGTGGTCTGAGGATGTTTGGATAGCTATAGCTGTTTATTCATTGTAGCAGTGAAGATGAATTGGTGAAGAAGGATATTTGGGAAGGACATTTTGACAAAGAAAACATTGATCTCAGGACATTCTGGTAAAGAACACATTGATCTCTACTTGCCCAGAATGGGCATGATATGCAAATGCTGTCATATCTGACTGTAAAAAGGAATTGTGGGCAGATGTTGCAAAACACTATAACAAGCTTAGTGGCAAGTGTAGATCAGACAGTCCAGGAGATTTCTTGGATAAAAAGATTCTCAGTACGATATATCTGCATATGAGCCAGTGACAAAACATCATGATGATGCACCTTTGTGTGTTTGATATGAGAAATATACCATCTAGAAAGTTTTCTTAGTTAAGTTGTATTTTTTAATAGCTTGTATCATAAAGAGAGAAATACAGTGTCAGGTAGATATGTCAGATCGTGTTGATAACACAGATTTTTTACAAAGAAAATGGTCGCAATTGGCAATGCCAAAATGGGACACCCATTGACATGCCACAAACATCAAGTCTGTAGGCCTACAGCTGTTGCAAAGTCAGGACACAGTAAGAATGTGTGAAACAGTTGTATTATACATTTGCCAACCTTTTAGTCCTCAGAGCATGCACACACCCTTTTTAGGTAGGTTTGAGTTGAATCCCAAAAAGGAATTTGGTTGAACATGATTCGCCAAATCTGGGAGACACCATGGTTCACTGCTTTGTCAGAAATGAGACTTGACTGTGTGGTGCCAATTTTTCCCAATGAGCCCATAGCATGCTCAGCTCTGGGTAGGAGCTGGTTGGAGCCAAAAAATGCCCATGATTTTTGAAGGGACTGATGGGGATTTGAACCCACAACCTTCCATTCGGTAGCATGAGTGGGATTGAAATGAATTGAGGGGTGCGGTAGAGGGGGAGGAAAAAGAAATGGAAGATCACAGTAATGCTTCTAGAACACAGTATTCCGTGCCTTTCTTTCTTTCATTCATTCTGTCTTTATTATGTAATTGTTTCTTTATTTATTCATTTGTTTCAAATGAAAACATTTTTCTCCACTGTAATCTTATAGTGCAGGGTTGATGCAAAACACCTTTTATTTGCTCCTGCTTGTTGGGACGGAATCTATGTTCATATTGTTTAGCTCTGAAAATAGATGGACAAAGATGGTGCATGCATTATTCTCTTTCTCTCTCCCTGTCTATCCCCTACCCCTGTCTCTTTGTCTGTCTTATTTGCTCTGTCTCTTTTCTTCAGCGCTTTGCAGTGATTTCTTCTCCTTGCTTTCTTTGTTCTGTTTTTTTTTTTTTTCCTCCCTCACTTTTGGAAAACTGACTTAAATTTTGTTAGTGGTAAGTGGTGACATGCAAAATGCACATAAAAGATCAACAACAAAAATTTCCAACCTACAGATTGTATCTGCTTCATCTATCATTGTTTATCATGTATTTCATATAATATACAAATGAGAATTTGCTTAAAACATGCATTGACACTATATAAAATGACATATTGTATAATTACTCTTGACCTCATACAGTGTTATCATTTCAAGTTTTGCTTTAAACGGATTTGCTAGTAAGATTTTATTTTGTTTATATTATTATTTATTTAATCAACTTCCTGTTTTTATTCATATATGTAGTTAGTTATAACATTTTGCATTTGTGATTCCACATTGCTAAATTTCTTTCAGACTCTTCTCAAAGTATATAAAGACCTAAAAAATATTGTTGAAGACCCCCAAATTTTGGCAAGAGAGAGTCCCTTGGACCTTAGAATTTTGAACTTACAGGGAATGCCGATTTTTATGGTGATCCTGTCAGCTCAGTTGGTTAGAACACCATGCTGACAATGCAAGGGTTGTGGGTTCAGTCCCCAGGTGGGCCACAGACTTTCTACACTGGACTGGCTTGTTCTGATGTCTCAAGTCCAATCCCAGCCTGCAGCATAAGAATTCGTTAGGTTAGTTTGCTGACCGTGTTGGTGTTCAGATCATACTAGTGGTGTCAGCTTTGTTTAGGTTTGTTTAGCCCCGCTTATCCTCCCTGTGCATTGCAATGTATATACACTACCAGCGCATAGGGGTTTTTCACAGCCTCAAGGACCCTGCCAGACTTAGGTGGAGAGTGTATGGAATTGACCAAGTGCCAGGAATACCTCTTGAATAAATCCTGAATGCCATAAGGTGAAGTGCTCTGAAAGCCAGTCAGTCCTAATCAGCAAATTTATAATAATGGATGCACTGTGTTCACAGATGTTACCGGTTATTTTCTCTTTCTAATAATATCTTAGTAAGTGGATGCAGAAACGTAGTCATTTTGCATTGTGGAATATAAACGATAGCGCAGTATTCTATTTTGCTGGTAGGGTTATTTTTTTAAAGTGTTAGCAGTTTTAGTAGATAACTTGAGTGCATTCCTGTCGGTCTTCCATTCCGTTTTGCATCCTCATCTGCACAGATGCATGTGTGGAATACAGATGACTGACAATTCATGGCAAAATGAGGTGACATACCGTGATGCATTCATATGTTATTATGAGTGTTCTTGGCTTGTCCTTATGAGACACATAGAAATGCACATGTACACATACATATTTGTGCATATGCATACACATGCAACGTGTATGCTGTCACAGACATAAACATACACACACATACGTACACACTTTCTTTCTCTGTGTCTCTTTCTTTCTGTGTTTGTCTGTCTGTCTTGCGCATGTGTGTGCAAACACACACGCACACGCACACGCACACGCACACACACTCACACACCACACACACACACACACACACACACACACACACACACACACACACACACACACACACACACACACACACACCACACCACACCACACCACACCACACCACAACACACACACACAAAGTGTGGGGTCTTCTGGTCAAAGCACTTGCTTAGGATGTGAGAAACGTGGGTTTAAATCATTGATTGTAAGGGAACACCCCCCCCCCCCCCCCCCACTACCACCATTACCACTAGGTCTTGATTGTCGAGGTGCTAGTCTTTCAGTCTCCTGCGCAAGAGAAACACCATGTACACTAAAGATCCTATTCACAAGGCAACAGAGGACGTGTCCCCGGCAAAATCCTGTAGAAAAGTACACTTTCATAGACCTGTAAATAGAAATACAAGCAAGCTAGGGAGGGAACAAGAAAAAATGGCACTGCACTGCATCAACATACGTCTTTGGGAAAAGTTGCCCAGATTTCACGTGGTAAATTCATTGTGACCTGAAAAAAAAAAACCCAAAGCAAACACTAAAAGCCTAAAAATATACTATAATAGACACATACACACATGCACGCATGCATACACACACATACAAGCTTGCACAGGCACACACATGTGCACGCATACATACACATACATGCACTCACAGGCACACACACGTACACGTGCACACGCACACACATGCATGGACACATGCACTCACACACATGCATGGACACATGCACTCACATATGCATGCACGCGCACGCACGCACACATGCACGCACGCACACACACACAACACACACACACACACACACACACACACACACACACACACACACACACACACACACACACACACACACACACACACACACACACACACACAATCACACACACACACACAATCACAAACACCACAGTAAATAAGATTGCCATATGAGGAGCAGAGCACAAGGTTAATTACAGGCTGTCAGTGACATATGGCAGGGCAGGCAGGGAGTAATGTCATGTCAGCTGGCAGTCATCCAGCAACAGCTGACTGGGTGCACTACCAAAGGCTGAAGTCTACACTGTTGCACACAGTCCCAACCTGCTTCAAAATAAAACTTGGCGAGGAGGAGGCCAGGTTCCAGTCTGACAGAAGAAAACTTACACGTGCTGTGAATGGGTACTAATGACCTTGTTCACGAAGCTAGTGAGGGAGACTAAAGGGTTAAGGTTTTGCAGTTGATGGTTTGGGTGCAAGAGTCAAAGGGTTAAACAACTGTCTTGTTTCAAATTTCGTGTATTTTGACAGTGGTAATTCAGAAAGTTCTTATTAAATCAAGAATTGATTTAACTCTTTCTTCTACTAAAATTAGATACTATATCATATGCATTTTTGTTTTCTTTTTTCTTTTTTTTTTTACTGAAGTATTCTGTAGTGTGCTTTGAGTTCAGACATTCTAAGAGCATGATTCAAAAGGTTGTGTGCAAAACTAAGTGTACAGCTCTGTTCATCAATCTTTCTGAAGTGCACATTTATTCTTAGTCTGGCTGTGGAAGTCTTTGCCTGAGAACTGCGTTTGAGTGTGTGTGAATCTGTACTTTTAGTCACGTTTGAGTACTACTTGTTTGAATATGTACTTACAGTCAGTACACTGTGTGCAAGATTGTGAGTCAGTGTGTGCGTATATGTATGTCAGTTTGTTTGTGGCCTGATGACATTGCTACTAATTCTACAGTGAATATCTACCGTACATACACATTTGCCTGATCGGTTTCTTCAAGTTGGAAGTGTCAAAAGACCACATTTAAAAATGTTTTATTTTGTGAGATTAATTTAGTCCCCTTGGATCAGCTTTGAAAAAAAAAGATTTTTTTTCAACAAGTTATTGATAAGTCAATAATAAAGTGAGTGATTTTATCACAAAATTTCAAGTCTGTCTGTACTTGCATCCTTCAAGAGTTTTTTTTTTTATAATCTGTACAAACAGCCAGTACGGAGAGTGTAATGGAGGAAGCAGCCAGCCAGTTACATAATGAGACCAGAGACCGCAGTGTAATGTAGAAAGTTCTTATTATTGAATTTAAGATTGGTTTAACAAAGTCAGCAAAGGCAGTAATGTGTCGCTTTTTCTTTAGTTCTTTAGGTACCCTTTACTCTAGTTAAAAACGTTTGTGAAATCTGATAGACGTATTACGACAGTGGTTAACATAAGTGCAATTGGAGAAAGTGAGGTCATGTCACTTGATCATGATGGTGACGTCGAGATTAACCTAATTGACTTTGCGGTTGATGCTGTGGTTCGTTGGCCCCTTATCTGACTGATAATAGGATAGTGGGAGGCCTTGCCCTCTGCTGTGCTCTTGATTAGACCACAGTTAGTATATCACAACGTATCACGTGGGCATGACTCGTTTGACTGTGCAAACTAACTTTAAGTAACAGAACATTATCGTCATTCCATAGCTAAACAGTAATCTGAAAGGAGAACAGACCACACGATTGTCGTGTGATCACAGCTGGCTGACTGATTGGCTGATTTAACCCATTTACTGTCTGGTGCTGCTGTTGCATACATGTTGTACATAATTGATCTGTTTGATCAACTCGATACCCTTCTGCACCAGGAGGGGTTATGGGCATAAATGTACCTGTGGGCATTCTGTGTCAGTGTGTGTGTGTTGTGGTCCAGTGTCACTCATTCTTTCTTTTTTTCTGTTTTTCTCTCATTGTCTTTCATTTTGTATTGATGATAGCCTTTGTTAAAGTCAGATTGAATATATTTTCAACACTTTTTAAAAAAAATCTTCGTACGTTTTTTTTTTTTTAATCTTCATGAATACTCAGGTTGAATTATGTTTTCAGCGCTTTTTTTAAAATCTTCATGAATATTTTCTTTGATCTTCATGAATACTTATAACTTCATGTCCCTTTCAGTGTCTGTCTGTCTGTAGATGTGTCTTCTGTCTCTATCTTTTCATTGTAATTGTTGATCAGTTGAGGGCTGTGTTGGTCAGTACAATCAGTCGGACTCTTCTTTTTTCCTCAGTTGGACTGTTTTCTCAGTTTGTTTTTTTCTGTCTTTATGTTTTTGCCATCTCCATGTATCATTTGCTTGCCTCCATAGATGGAGTTATGGATTCTTTATCAGTTGCCACCAGTTTGCATCAGCACTGTCTTCCATTCTGTCTCTAATTGTCTGAGATTACGATATGTTATCACTGATTAGTCAGTCAGAGATTAGACGTTAGACTCTCTATGTTCGTGTTGGCTTTTGCCAGTCATGTTAGACACATCACATTGAGTTAGTTGTATCTTTACACGCATGCCCCCAAAGAAGTTGGTTAGCTGGCCTTTTTAAAAATTTTTTTTTTTTTTTAAGGTTGTTTGATTTTGTGTTGCTTTATGCAGTATCTGTATGAGCAAGTTCATACGTGTGTTTGTGTGTGTGTGTGTGTGTGTGTGTGTGTGTGTGTGTGTGTGTGTGTGTGTGTGTGTGTATTGGGTGTCAAGATAGAACTGCACTTTCTTAAAGTCTTGACTTCTGTCCTTGTACACATAGTCAACATGCTTTGTTTTGTGTTCATCACAAGGTGTGATTTATTTTGTTCTCCCCGTGGGGTTGCCAGGGGCTCTTTCAGAGTAAACAGTATCCCCACTTTCAGGAAATTCTGTGCTGGAAATTTTCTCTTTTCTGTCACTGTCTTTGTTTCTGCCTTACTCCTTTGCTGTCTGTCATTTCTTCTTATCATTTTCTGCCTTGCTGGTCCATTCACCTGTATGTGTTCAATAAAGTTTTGCATATTTCTCTAAGGATTGATAATTGGGTACATATGTTAAGTGCATTTTTGGTTCTAGAGAAGTAGATATGTGGAAACAATTTTAGGCAATTTAGGCCCGTTTTTATGTATGTTTTAGTGTCCTTAGACTTAGTTGTGTTTAAATTTGTATTCAGGTATGTTTTTAAGCCCCTGTGTACTATGTGTGTATTGAAACAGTTATAGCTCTGATATGCTCTATGCAGCCGGCTGGGCTTTAAGCAACAATAAGAATGAGAATTTATTTTGTTGTCAGGTTGGAGATTTATATGATTCAGGTCTCATTGTCAAGTTGGAGATTTATTATAATTCAGGTCTCTTCTCCTGCCTATTTCAAGATTTCTCCATTGTATTTATAACACAGGCTTAAGGAGTCTTCAGAAATATTGATAGCAGACATGGTATGTATGATATATGAAATCCTGCTTGAGCGAGTGCCAATTTTTTTTTCATTCCAAATTACAGAAAGACTTTCATATCTCAGTATTGCTGTTTCAATATATCCAGGGGAATTTTTATGAAAAATATGGTGTGTGTGTGTGTGTGTGTGTGTGTGTGTTGTGTGTGTGTGTGTGTGTGTGTGTGTGTGTGTGTGTGTGTGTGTGTGTGTGTGTGCGCGCACGCATGTGTTTCCCTCTCAAAACATCCTTGACCTAGACCTTGTCTGAAAGTACTTCTATATTTATTAAGAAAGTGTAGGTTGTTTTTGTGATACAGATAATCAAGTACTTCTTGTTTGTTTGAATGGAATTCATATAAATATGCACTGTTGATCACTTATCCAAGGGCAAAGTGATTGATAACAGGGTGAAAGTCCAGAGCACTGAAGTGTTTACCCGAACATACTGAAGTTTTTATCAGGTCAAATGATGCATCAGCTTTAATTAGACTTGCATTTGTACAGCAGATCCATTTCATACAGTACAGCACACAAGCTGTTGTTAGTATTTTCTCAAAATTTGTCTTTTAATTTTCATTGAGTCAGGTATCGTCAGAGATTTACTTTATTTTATTCCAGCCACAGTTCAAAGTGATGATACCTGGGTTTTTTTTAAATTTTGTTTTTAATAATATTTTTTTTTAAAATGGCTATTATCAGACTTAAGTCTTTATTTTATTCCAACTACAGTTAGAACAAAAGAGACATACAAAATGTTTGTTAAAGTATTATAGTGCTAATAATCATCCAGATGTATTTTCATAACATTGACTCAGTAACTGCACAAATAAAGAAGAAGCAATAAATCTTAATATACTGTCACAGTGTTGTTGTTTCTTTGTTACTGCTTGATGAATAGATGTTATTTTGAAGTATATACATATGTTTTATCTCATATTTAACCCTTTCACTAGTTTCAGGTCCTCATGCTATCAACCAGTACTGTGCAGGAAGCTAATGGATAGGGTGTCAGAATGAAAGAGTTTATTATAATACTGTCTGCAAGAGTAAGAGCAACGCAATAATAATAATATCTGCAAGAGAAAGAGGAACGTAAACTAAGATAGAAAGTTGACGTGAGGAACATAAACTCGGGTAGAAAGTTGACGTCCAAATCTATAACTGGTGAAAAGTGCTGGCACAGATAAAATCAAAGCCTTGACTTACAGTTACACTGAATAAGTCTCATTCTCACATACTGTCAATGTGCCAAGTATATTAGGCCCTTGCGTAACTTGGGGTTGACTTTTGTGTAATGCCAATTGGTCTGGTGTTAGAGCCAACTAGAATATATATGTCTGGTCTCGGTCTGAAATATCAAGGACAGTTAGGTCCCTTTGCCCTGTACACATTACAACTGTAATATAAGTGTCATTATGTAATCATAGCTTCCTAGTGCTTTAGATTATCACACTGTCTTTCATTATTTTTCAAACTCAGCTGTCATGAAAATAGTGCCTCATGGTTTTACAGAAATGTCTATTCATGTTTGTACTCTTTTTGTTTGCTCTGCTGTCTCAAAGTGTTAATCAAGAAATTTTGATTTCAGTATGTTTAGTCTTTGGGATTTCATATTTGTAATTAAAGAGGCAGATGAAATTAGTATTTTATTTTATTTTATTTCATTTATTTATCCATGTATTTATTCATCTATTTTTGCATTTGTTTGAGGTGAAGATTGGATCTGTGAAACTGAATAAGTTTTCATCTATTCCATTTCAAGACATGGTATACTTTAGTTTTCAAGATCGTTGTTATATTCCATTAGTGTTTGTGTCTATGGTGCACACACGCACTTCCACATGCTATGGGTATGCACTTGTGCTCACATACTCGCACACATATGCATTCATGCTCACACACACACATGCATCTTCTTGTGCTCTCTCTCTCTCTCTCTACACACACACACACACACACACACACACACACACACACACACACACACACACACACACACACACACACACACACGCACACATTGCATGTACACACTTGCACGCACGTACTCACACAGGGTCTCTCTCGCTCTTTCTCTTCTGTGTGTGCATGCAGAGTGGTAACAGTATGAGAGAGATGACTACATATTTGTTTTATACTGTGATGTGCAGGAATCGTATGTCCCTGAACTCCAACCAGTCCATCTACTTGTTAATCAACAACAAGTCCCTGTCCTCCATGTCATCCACCATTGCTGAGATTTACCGTGACGAGAAGGATGCTGACGGCTTCCTGTACATGACCTATGCCTCACAGGAAATGTTTGGCGCATCCAGAAGATAGACAATGTGGAATGTGTTGAAGATAGACAATCTGAAATTTTGGCTATAGAATTATTAAAAACTTGTGGATTGTTTCTTTTGATGTGAATGTGAGAAGGATGTTTGTAATTTCTCAAGGACTTGTGGATTGATTGATTAATCTGGCTGTGAATGATGTTTTTGTTCCATGTAAAGCTAGAAGTTTTGGTTTTTGTTAGATTCTCTTGAAACATCAGCTTCTTATGGATTTTTTTTTGTGGCGAAGTGTTGCACTGTTGTTGTTGCAAAATAACATTGATGGATTTTTAAACAAAAGAATAGGTCAACAAACGTGTAAAGTGGATCATTGTTCTTCCTTGTGTGTTTTATTCATTATCGTTTTCAGATATATAGATATTAGTATGTGTGTGTGTGTGTTCTTTCATACCAGAACAGACATGCAGGCAAATTAAGATATTGCACACATGTATGCATGTGCATGCCCAGGCATATACAGATGTATGCAATATATACTGACACACACACATGCATGATATTTCTGAAATTATCTATAATTCTGATGGAAAAAAACGCAAACACTCTACTGACCAAATTCAGCTCAAACGTACAAGTCCCCACCCCCACCCTTTTTTTTCTTTCTTAAATTGTTGCATGATTATGACCATTGAGCTTAACTGATTTTCAATGGGGAAAAATGTTGGCAAGACCTTGGGAGTTTGGCTATATTACCATTTTACCTTATTTGGTTAATTACTTATTGAAATGAGAACTACGACTGTGTAGCTGGCCTTGTTCCGTATTTTATATGTATTGCTGCTGTGGCTGACTTGATTCATTTGTGGCCTAACAGTTTGTACTGTGTGACTGTTGTGTGCCTTGCTGCTACAACTAACATAATGTCTACTTTACAGTTGGAAAGAGAGTGACAATAATGAAAGCAGTTATATGACACTTAGGTAACTGCAACCACTTACAAACGATGTGTTGGTTGTGCGCTTAGATAATTACTAAATAAAATCATGAGATGACTTGCATTTTTTGTCGTTTTTGCTGAATGAAATCATTAAGTGACTTGTATTTTGTCAGAATGGTGGTTCTTTTTTTTTTATGAACCTTTCAATAGCATATATATCTAGATTGTGTATTGTTATTCTAAACATTTTATTTTCATGTTGTATTTGTATTATTTTATTATTGTTAGTGAATGGACATTGACTGAAAGAACAGACACATAAATATGCTGCATAGTTGTAATTTTTCAAAAGCCTGCCTTTAAGATACCTGATCAATTTGCTTGCAGTTTCACTGGCCTCCCATGAACATACACTTCATAAGTATTTAAGATGATTGTTTTGGTCTGTTTGTGATCCTAAGACCTAGTAAATGTATGACAGTTGATGAGATGAGAATAATGTGTGGTAGACCAAGAAACTTCGAGACTGAAGCATCACATTCCTTCATAATAATTCTACTGACTGTGATGTGATAATGCAAATAACTGGCAGTGCTTGCTATTTGTATTAATGAAACATTGTATACATGTACCATGTGTATTAATTGTAATTTTAGGGTAAGAAATCCTTTAATACCTTATGGTGTAAGCTGAAATAGAAAATGCAGGTGCTGGTATTGGTTGGGTTGCATTTAAAACAACAACATTCACTTTACACCCTTATGGTGACTTTATGGCATGGTCTTTAAGTCTTCTTGGTGAGCTCAAATCTTGTTCATCTTTGGGAAGAATCCAATTAGACTTGAAAACATTCAGAGATAATCAGTCTTTCTCCACATCTTCTCAACTGTTTTACCCACAGTGCTGACTATTATGGAATGATGTTGAAGTACACTGGACTTGCTGTTTTGGAAAAAAAATGTGTATCTTCGAGCAACAGATGGAGAATATATAGAAATGAGTGATGCATTATTAATAAACAGGAAATAAGCCAAAATAACGAGGAAAAAAAAACGTGATGATCAGTTCAGATACATTGCTCCCCATGAAATCATTGATTAATTTTGCCAGTATTTTAAAATACATGTGAAAAGGTTCACAGATTAACTTAAACGATGCCATAACCATCTCATCTGTTACAGTGTACTTGCCATTTCTGTGTCACAGACCGGTTTGTATATAGACTTCCAGTAGCCTGATGGTGAAATGCTATCCTGAATGAGATGAAGTTTAAAGTGTCATCTCCGCTGTGTAAAGTCTGATTTGATCTACTTACATATAGTCCCTGTAGAAACTTGAGTGAATTTTGATGTGTTGCCACTGACCTCTCTTCCAGCCCTAATTTCGTTAACCTCTAAAGTTTCGTACAAGGTTGCCTGATTTATCTGAGAGGTAGATTATTACTGTTAATGAGGATGTGTTTTCAACAGTTACCAGCTAGTCTACAGTAAACTCTGTTCTGCGCTTCCACCCTCTCCTCCATGATATACAAAACAATGTTTAAGTGGAGGTAGCATAACGCAAAATGAAACGCCATTGCATTCAAGATAAAGGTTTTATAGATCAGTATACTGTCTGACACTGATTATTTTGTTATTGGAGTTCAGCCAATTTAGTGTCTCTTCAGTTATGTTCAGGGGCAAAGAACTGCCTTAAAGATTTTTTTTTCACTGCTGCAGCCCAGTCAGTTTTAGGAAATGATGTTCAAGTCTGGGGTGCTTAGATGACGTGCTGTGCAAGTAGTCATTATTACTATATTTTCCCCCCTATTTCATTCTTAAAAGTGAATAACTTTTTTTCTCATAAATAATAAGTAGTCTGTATTATAAGTATCTTGTTAAAGAAATAAAACAAAAATCACTCTTACGTTTCTTCTTTGCTGTGTTTGTGTGGTATCCATTTAATACACAAACATTAACAATGCTACGCATAAATATATATTGATGTAGTTTTCTGTTCTGCCACTGCTCATAAGCTGTCGGATGTTTGTTTAATTTTTTCTTTTGTTTTGCGAGAAAATCATTCAATCTGAGTTTACAGGACTGTTTTCATAAGATTGACACTTCAAGGGAGATAAGTAGTGTTTGGATGTAACAATAATACTAATGACTACTTGCACAATGAGGAAGGAGATGAAATTAATTAGTATTGGATAAGCCCATGAAAAGGGAGATAACATCAATCAAAGCAAGTATTACAGGCAAATCATGGTCTGAATGTGATATTGATAATAATAATAAAAACATTACTACTACTACTACTACCACTACTAATATTAGTGTGTCTATTAGTAAAATTTTGGCATGAAAATAATCAAAGCAGTGGATTTTCAAAACGTTTAGGTTCTTCATGCATGTGTGCATGTTTATTTGGAAAGGTTTTTGGTGGGTTGGTGATTTTTTTCCCCCTGAAAGTGCCCAACTTTTCAAAGTTTGAGTCAAAAGACGAAATGATAAATATAAATAATTCGAATATATGTGTTCTTTAAAAAAAGAATTTTTTTTGTTCTTTTGAAAAAAAATAGGACTTCTTTTTTTATTGATTGAAAGTGATTTATTCTTAAGATATTCTGTGCACTAAAGGAAATCAGTGTAAATTAAATACTGCAAACTCCATGACATTTTTTGTTTCGGTTTAACCTTTTTCCTACCAAGAAAATAGATCACTGTACTAAGTATTGACCAAGTAATGTTAGGAGAGAGAAAGGCCACAGGGGGTATTGTCAGAAAACAAGGTATATCTTGCCATTTTTTGCCGCTTCAAAAATCGTGTAAACACAGAAAGGAAATGACAAGAGTATACTCCCTTTACCGGAAAAGAATTCACGTCAGCAATGCGGTCATTTTCTATTGATATACTCGAAAGTGAAACTACGATTCAGGGCAAGAAATCCTCGTGACGTGGTCCAAGGAGAGAGAAAGCTGAGTCACGAGGATCTCGTGACGCGGTACGGAATGTGTTAAAGTTGTGAAATGGGCAGTACTCACTTTGTTGGAATATGACACAGTAGGGGGTTTTCTCATGATAAATGTTTATCTGGAAAACAGATATGGTTCACAAACATTGTCAGGTTGATTTTATTGTCCGTTTTAATTGCAGCTGCTTGCTTTGAATGTCATTTTCTGATACAGTACCACTGATAGAATGATTAACATGCAAAGTTATATTTGTTGAGAGCTTTACCTCAAAATTGATGTTGGTTTTTGCTTCAATACTTGTTACATTAATTGAACATGTAACCAGATTCTCAAGTCTATGCCTTGTACTCACTGAAGTCAGGTAACTGTTTAACTTTTTAGTTAGTTTCTTCACAAGTAACATATAGTTTCTTCACAAGTCACATATAGTTAGTTTCTTCACAAGTCACATTTATGCCACTTGTGGTAGTTAGTTTCTTTATAAGTCACATTTATGCCACTTGTGATAGTTTCTTCATAAGTCACATTTATGTCACTTGTGGTAGTTAGTTTCTTCATAAGTCACATTTATGCCACTTGTGGTAGTCAGTTTCTTCACAAATCACATTTATGCTACTTGTGGTAGTTAGTTTCTTCACAAATCACATTTATGCCACTTGTGGTGTCTGTAACATACAAATCAGTAACAAGATGTTTATGGATGCCACCCTCGTTGTGCTGGCCCCGGGAAAAGTTGAGGTCTCTTGTCATCTCACTCCCCTACGACCTCATGGTTATGGAAATATCTAGATAGGACCTCAGATCCAGCCATCTCTTGGGTTTATGTGCAGACTTAAGGCTGGTGCTGTGATCATTCCGGATTTTCTCCACCACATGGCACCTGTGATGATAGTGTATATGAAATTCATTCCGAGCGCTGAGATGTCATCTTGAGAAAATGAAACTGAAACTTATGGAAGATATAATAGGATCTCGGCCATTGATTCTTGTAATGTGTTATTCTGTTGGTTGATATCAATATTGAAGCACACACCAAAACTAATGTTGATTTACCTTGCCCATTTCCTCGCCCCTTCTTTGTCCATATTGTCAGGAGTGTTTACAAGCATTTATTCTCCTCCTATTAACAACAGCAGTATGGTTTAGCTCTTTGATTTCATTATATTTTATTTCTTATGTTATTGATTTATCAGTCTGTTTCTTCTTCTGCGTGTTCAGTTTCAGGCAGACATGTAGACTGGGAAAAATATATGAAAAATTGCCTCAAGCCAGGAACTTCTGCCATTGAAAACTAGCGATATTGTCACCGTCTTTATGAAATTCAGTCTTTTTTTTTTTTTTTTTTTTTCATGCACTGTTGAATCCTTCCCTCTGAAAATATCATTAAACAAATGGTACTGCTCTTAACCCTTGCTCAGCTAACATCACCTGCTCAACAAGAATTGAATCTTCCAGGGAAATATATGTGTAAAGTTAGATATATGCCGTCATGTGTATATTATTGACAAAAATAAAAGGGCTGTTAGCCAAAATGCAGTATTCATTGAAATTCAAAGATGGTAAACAAACTGGTGCTATTAGTCCAGTTACCGAAGGCCTTCAAACACAGTGGCAGTGCCTTAAATTAAATATGTGCTAGAAAACTGAACTGATCAGAAGATCGCATGGTCTGTTTCATGGCTGAGGTAATGATTATTACTATGCATGTGCCTTTGAAATCATGTGTTATGTGGTAATATGGGGTGTTGGAAAACCCGGTGGTTTTACCTTTTATTTTTGTCAGAATCAGTCAGACTGTAATAATGCTGCCCTGTGTTACTGTTTGACGGCCTGAAAAATACTGTTGCGTCATTATCAGCACTGTTACTAAATTAATCTGGTCTGTGTTACTTCCCTTGCTTCATTTAGTCATTCAAGTTCCTTGCTGTCTACTTTAGAGGAGATTTATCTTTGGTTATAATTTTTTCAGAAGAAACAGTAAGTGTATCTGTGTGTGTCTGTCATGAGATGTGGGTTTAGATTGTGCTGGTTGTTTATCAAAAAGTTCAGAAAAGTCGTTGTATGCAGAACTCTGTCAGAAATTGCCGTCATCCCAGTTGCTGCCTTCAGTTCCGCTATTCCCAATTGTTCGTTTTCAAAACATATTCAATCTGACAGTTCTGCTTATACTGATGAACAGAAAAGTAGTATCCAAATCCAAACATAACGATTTTTTCATTTCTTATGACTCCCTTTCTGCTTTGCAGGTAATTGCTGGCCGAAATATTAGTCAGCCAGAGCTTCTTAAGTTCTTTGAACTGTTTTCTTCTCTTACAAATGAATATTGCCAGATTGTCTTTGTCTGGATTTCTGGCCATGTTGGATTGGAGGCAATGAGCCTGGCAAAAATGCCACGGGCAAAAAATGTGTATATCCTTTCTTTTTTCACAGATCTGAAAGCCAGAGTACTCAGGTATATGAGAAATCTCTGGCAGGAGGATTGGAACAAGCAGACAGACAGCAACCTTTTCCAATTCTGTCCCAACCTTACAGAGATTTCCCTATGCGTTTCAGGGAACCATAGGAAAGAGACAGGGTTACATAGGTTACAGACAGGTCACACATTCTGCACTCATTCGTACCTTTTAAAAAAATAAAGAAGCACCATGGTGTATGCCATGTGACGAGCTGATGAGCGTCAGACATGTGCTTATTGAATGGTTGGATGTGCACAATGTGAGAAATAAGCACTACATGGTGGACTCCTTAAAGAACCTCTTCAGAGATGTCCCCCTGGTTCAGTTTTTCAGTTTTTACAAGAGATCAATAGATTTCATCTGATATGATTTTATGTATGAGAATATTTTTCTTTAAATTCATTTCACACTTACAAGGATGATGGTGAGCTTAGTTTTTAAATGTCATCTTTTTATATAAATTTGGGTGTCGTTTTTAACATGGTGTTAGCCCCTGATATAGCTTTGGTAGTCATTGGGGCTACAAGCAATATGAATCTATGAACCTAGACATCTGTTGATCAATGTCTTTGAACCTAGTTTAAGGCAAGTCAGATGATGCCAGAATTTTGAAATTTTAGCATGTTTTTTCCAAGAGATAAGCCACTTTACTTAATTGTGGCCTCTTGTACTTTTGTGATTCTGATCCTTTGCCAGCATCCCCACAAATCCTTACTATTTGTGCACTGATAATCTGTCTTTTTGCGCACAAATTTGCATTTAAACAAATGGGATTGGGGTTTGTGTGTTCTGAGGTTTATTATATTCTTAGAATTACTGATGTGGGGATTGAAAATGTGTAGTTTTGTTGTCGGCAAGAGTTAGCAATGTTTCAAGTGTGGTTCTTTTTTCTTCTTTTTCTGACATCATTGTGAATGGTTTATTTCTGGGTTATTTTTGACTTGTTGTTTCTTGTTCATGTGATCTTACTTTCTGTGTTTATCATCATGGCATTCGTATGTTTGATTTGTGAAATTTTGCCTTTGTTCATTTGCTTTTTTTTTTTGCTTTTTAAAGTTTTTTTTATAGTAAATATGCATATTTGTGCCTGTATCCCTGCCCATTGCTGTTCCATTTTATGGAATGGACAGAAAGACTGATCTAGGAAATATAGGGCTAATTTCAGTGCAATCAGACAAAAGAGCGCAGGTTTAGTTCTTATGAAGTAAAACTCTTGATGTTTTTGTTTCTTTGCTTTTCTTTTGTTTGTATCTTTGGCTTTTCTTTGTTTTTCATATGGATTGTTTTTCTTTGGTTTTGTATCAGTGATTTTTCTTTGGTTTTCAGTTGGGTTGTTTCTGTTTTGTTTACTTATGGATTGTTTTCTTTGGTTTTTCAAATGGATTGCTTTTCTTTTCTTTTCCTGTGGATTGTTTCCATTTTGACGTTAGCTGCGTTATATTTTCAAAACATAATGATCACGTATTAGTAAGCCATCAAGACAGTTTTATTAAAGCTTTATTTTATTTTTTTTATTAAAAAAACTGTCTTGATGGTATATGTGATGAAAGAATTTTTTTTTAAATTAACGACACTATTCACTTTTACAATGGTAGCGTTGTCTTGTGAAATGCCCGAAATACTGGAAACAGTTGACATTCCAGTCTCTCTTTACATAATCATTCTAGAATGCTGCACTACAGGCAGTGTTTGTTGATTTTCAGTCTTAGCATTTTTTTTTCCTTGGGGGGGAATCCTCTTGACTGTATGGAAAGGATTCCAGCATCTAAGCATACTGACCAAATTTTATGCTCTGAAGTTCTCTGATGAAAGATTTTTTTTTATTTTGATAAACTTGTTTTACAGATGAATGGTCCAATCCAGGCGTATATCTGTTTTGTCTTTTAATAAGTATGTGTTTTATGGGTAAGTATTAAGGGTCCAGTCCTGTCAAGCATTATTTTGTTTTAACTTTTGTGTTCGATACATTTAATAGTATATTCGTGATTCGTTTGTTTCATGTGAACTTGAACTGTGTAATTGTGATAACGGGCTCATTATAGATCTTCACATACTTCTTTTGCTAAAAGTTAGTGAATAACTTGCTTACATATGTCGTAAATTTGAAATTTTCTGTTTTGCATAAATGTAAACATGTGTATATTTATGCATCATGGTGGATGGGTGTAGGGAGTGTTTTAGTGTCTGAGTAACGTGAGTGTGTGCATGTGTGTGTGTGTGTGTGTGTGTGTGTGTGTGTGTGTGTGTGTGTGTGTGTGTGTGTGTGTGAAATTGTTACCCACAAGGCTGATATTTGAAAATACATGTTGAAATTCCAGAAATAATGTCTTCCATGGTAATCCCATAAAATGAAATGGTTTTAATGCTGCATCAGCTGCATGATGTAGAAAAAATTGTACAGAATACATAACATTGCGGATCTGCTGTGCCAGAAAATGCGGTAATTTTCATGCATTCATTTCATTATTCATGTTCATCTATTGTTATTCTGCGTCTTTATTGTGCCTGCCACTTTAGTGTATGATGTTGTACAGTCCCAGATTGTTTATTGGATTTGAAGTCTCAGCCTTTGAAAAGCAAAAAAAAAAAAAAAAAAAAAAGGGGGGTGTTGCGTGCAGAGAGAGAGATCAGATTGAACCATCAAGGTTTCTATAGGTATACTTTTGGGAGTCCTATATTGTATAATGTCATACAAGAGCCTGTTTCAGTAGTTGATAATGAATGATTCAATTTAGCATAACTCACCCCCCACCAGCCACACCCCCACCCCTGCCCATCCCCCCTGGTAAGTCACAATGGGGAAGACTATGGATATGCATTCGCTACATATTTTAAACATCGTTAAACCTTCACCAAATTGTAGTCACAAAGTGAACATTATATTTTAAACATCTTTAAACCTTCACGAAGTTGTAGTCACAAAGTGAACATTTTGAGAAAAGATAAAAAAGTGGTAAGTAAATTTCCAGGAAGCATAGTGTGATTTTGTGCTCGTGGTTGGCAGTGAAAATAATTGTTTTTGAGGATTTGTCATGTTTTGCAGAAAAAAATGAGGTTTGTGAGGATATCTTGACTGCTGATTTGGGTTATATATTTAGCTCTTTGTCTCGTGACTTTACAAGCGTGAAGTGAACTTGCTGCAAGTGTTCGATTCAGTAAGGTGCTGGGAAATAGAAATTGTATGGCTTGACTGTCTTGTCTCTGTTCTTTTTTTTTTTAAACTAACTGGTGAAATAATCAAGTGCCTGAAACTGCTTTGTTCATGAACTGCTGAAAATTCATGTCGAAAAAGTTGAATACGATCTGCTACTGCTGAATATATAATTTATGATGTGGTAGAGATGTGTTTCCATTTTAATTTGTTATACATATTAAGCCTTCAAAAGTTTATCAGTGCTCTTTTTAGCTATCCAACTATATGTGACTGGGCTACTACAGTGTGCTAGACATGGTGTATCATCTGTGTTCCCCACGTGGGGATGCTGGGGGCTCTTTCAGTATAAATAGTATCCCCGCCTGGAAATTCTGTGCTGAAATTTCCTTTTTTCTGTCACTATCTTCGTTTCTACCTTGTTCCTTTGCTTTCTGTCATTTTTTCCTATCATTTTCTGCCGTGCTGGTCTATTCACCTGTATGTGTTTGATAAAGTTATATGTACTTTTCTCTTAGGATTGGTAATTGGATGCATGTATCAAGTGCATTTTTTGCTCTGGGGAGAGATATGCGGAAGCAATGTTAGGTAATTTAGGCCTGTTCTTATATATGTTTTAGTGTCCTTAGTTATATTTAAATTTGTATTCTGGTTTGTTTTTGTAAGTCCCTTGTGTGATGAATTGGACGGAGTGGTCAGCGACAGGGGCGTCTCCTTAGATTATGTGCGCGAAAGCATTGATATGTGTACTTAATTTTCTTTTCTTTTTTTTTTGTCCTGCTGAAGTGTTCTATATGTTTTGAAATGGTTATAGTCCTGATATGGCTCTAAGCAGTCGTCTGGGCTTTAAACAAAAATAATAATAACAATATTAATAACAATATCGTCTGTGTCTCACTTGTAGTTTGTGGGGCAACAAGAAATGGTAATAACGGTCACTTTGTTTCCAGAATGCTCCTGATAATGATGTCTGACAAAGCCATAAGTGCTGTGATCTACTTTGTCTCCTAAAAAAAATCTGTATCTGGAGAACCTGATAGGTGAAGACCCAATACGTTATCTGTTACTTACTGACCAGATCATGAGGATATGATTTTTTTTTAAACAGTGGTCAAACCACTTTCAGCTCTCTAGTAGCCCTGGTATCAAAGGTGATTCAGTTAATTTCTTGATGTGGTAGAGGCTTTGGCTGCTGCAACAGGTGGCATGTTGGAATGATATTATTCTGGCTGTGATAGGCATGCCCATGTTTCAGCGCTGCTAAACTTTACAAGTATGTTGACTAAACTCTACAGTTATGTTGATCCTTTTATGTTTTACCAGAAAATTTGAAAACTTGCTCAGCTTTTTTTTTTTTTTTTTTTTTAATAATTTTTTTTTTATATTATTTTTGTATCATAAGTTTGCTAAATGTTTAGGTTTTAATGCGGCATCCTGATAATTTCTTTGTATTTCATTGATTGCCATCGGTTTGGTTATGTGAATTTTGCAGTTCACTTTTCATGGAAGTGATCAAGAAATTTCCTGTGTACTATTTTTTTTTCAGTCATATGAATTTTCCGGCACAGTACCTAGTTCTTTTTTGTTGCTGTTGTTTCTCCCTAAAATGCTTTATGAATTTTCAGACACAATTAGTTCTCAGTTCTTTGTTGTTGTTGTTTCCCCGACCTTTTGCTTTTATTCTGTTTGAAGCTCTACACCAAAGACATGTACTGCCTTGAAGACTTGACCCCTCCTTTACACTTTTAACCCTTTGAATCCCACACCCTATCCACCAGCATCCTGCATTGTCAGCCATTCTAGCAAAGCAAAAACTTTAACCTTTTTACTCCCTCACCCTATTCACTAGCTTCCTGCAGGAAGTTGGTGGATAGTATGAGGGATTCAAAGGGTTAAGCTGGTGGATGGGGTGAGAGGGTCAGAAAGGTAAATTTTTGCAGTTGATGGAAAGAGTACGGGAGTTAAAGGGTTTAGCAAAATAAAGCTTTTAAGCTGCAACTATCTTCAGCAGTACTTTTTCAGACATGCCAAGTAAGGGACCAATTTTTCTGCGTGTTATAATGCACTGTTAATTCCAAATTGCAAGGCATGTTGTAATGTGCAATTAATTCCATTTTGCAAGGCATGTCATAATGCTCTGTAAATGCCAAACTAAAAGGCATGTTATAAGGCACTGTAAATTCCAAATTAAAAGGCATGTTATAAGGCACTGTAAATTCCAAATTAAGAGGCATGTTATAAGACACTAAATTCCAAATTAAGAGGCATGTTGTAATGTGCAATTAATTCCAATTTGCAAGGCATGTCATAATGCTCTGTAAATGCCAAATTAAAAGGCATGTCATAATGTGCTGTAAATTCCAAATTAAAAGGCATGTTATAAGGCACTGTAAATTACAAATTAAAAGGTATGTCGTAAGGCTCTGTAAATTCTAAATTGTAGGGTGAACAGGTTGAAAGAAATTGTTTGATTGCAGTCCCATACTTTGCAGTTTCTTTTTCTTTTTTGTTCTGTTTTGTTTTGTTTCAATGTTTTATGGGTTACAAATATACATATAGGTGACATTTTCAGTATTATCATGAGTGTCTGTTGAATATGGGGGCATCTCTGAATAGTTGTGTTCACTTAAAGTTTTGCATACATTTTGGTGTCACATACATCATTTTCATCTTTATTCTGCGATCATTGAACTGTGAATGGAATAGGAATGGTAGGCATATGTGATGTGTGTGAGAGGGGATGAATGATAAAACGGGAGGGGGGAGTGGAGAGAAAGAGAGGTGGAATGAGGGTGGGGAGTGTGCGTATGTATGTATGTGTGAAAATGTGTGTAAGAACAAAATGTAATGGATCAGTTATGTAGATATTCATAACATCTGTAAATATTCATAACATGCGGTCTGTTTATTTTGGCACATCCCATGCATATCATTCAGTACTCGGACTTAATGATTTCTTTGTGCAAGTAATTCTTGGTCATCAGGTTAGTGGTAAAAACACAGCACTGTTCATTCCAGTTCACTTAAATGAATGTCATTTTCACGTAGCTTTTAGTAACTACTGAAACATATTGAAGGAGTCAGTTGTTACGACAGAGTGTTATTTCTGCTGTATTATGTTAAATTTTGTGACATTAAGCCAAGCTGTTTAATTTGATTAATGTCTGGACTAGGCTCAGTTACTTTTAATTCCTACACAAGTTGTCAAAATGATTATTCAGTTTCAGTGTGCTCCTCTATTGCACTCATGACACCAGATGTGGGATGTACCCGTTCATGTGTACATGTTCAGTATTTTGATCCCCTGTTAGGTGTGATCATTTTACAAAATTTGGTTATAAACAGTGTGGAGAAATCAGCGTTAGGAATATTTGTTTTCTACATGTGGCTGAAGTGGTCCATGCATGTAAAGATTTAAAGTAGTGACAGATGCCGGAACAGAGTCGTGCATTCCAAATGCATTGAAAAGCTATATGCAAACATCTGTGAATTATCATTAATAAACTTGTGTCTGCAGACTCGCACGCAGACACTGATATCGTTCTATGGGTCAGTCTGAAATGTTCACCCATCATTTTCCTTCTTACTATCATTTCATGGAGGTTGAAAATATATGAAGTTATTGTGTCTTAAAACATTCTCATGCTGGCTTCTGCTATTGTTCAGATGGTTTTAAAAAAATATAGAAATTCCTTTGAACTGGTTATGTTTGTTAATAAACTTCTGTCTTGTTGAAAGTCTAATAAATTTTTCATTGAAGTTTTGTTTGTCTCTGTTTTTTATGTTCAGTCACTTTTTGGCTTGATTTTTTTTTTTGAGAGAGAGAGAGTATACACACACATAAATATATGCACACACACATGCATGGATAAATGTTTCAGATACATTCTCTGTGTTCTGTATATTATTGTCATTGTATGTTGCCTCTCAGTCTTTATGTATATCTCTCTGTCTGTCAGTCTCTGTCTGTCTGTCTGTTCCTCTTCTCTCTCTCTCTCTCTCTCTCTCTCTCTCTCTCTCTCTCTCTCT
>CM060308.1:55275955-55293455 GCA_030674185.1 Monoplex corrugatus
ATAACATTATCAGTTACCCAAGACTCCAACTTGAATTTACCTCACGCATGGGAACACAGAAGACAGTCAACTTCAACGATCTCTAAATGAAACAAAAACAGACAAACAAGCAAACAAAGATCGCCCCAACAAATAAATGTTGTTTGCATACACATCACATGTTTTCCTCGTTGAAAATAAATCATTGGAAACGGGATTTTAATTTTTTTTAAATTATTGGAAAGAGGATTTTAAATTTTTTAGATTATTGTAAACAGGATTTTAATTTTTAAGGTAGGGTATTACATGTGAGCAGCTTTAAATGGCGTGGTTGCCTGCTAGAGCTGGCACGGCATACACACATCTAATTTACATGCTTCAATTTGAAACGCTACTTTATTGATACTGTGATAAACTAATATGCTTTGATTATTTGCTTGTCTGTCCGTTTTTTCGTTTTTTTCCCCGTTGATATTTTGGCGCTACGCCCTGCTGTTCTGAAATGAACTTACCTATCAAATTTCTATACCCTTTCTTTTATCGATTAATTCATCCGTTTATTGACTTATTAATCTACTTACATATCTATTGCTTGTTTTCCATTGTAATATATCATCACTCGCGACCATGACCGCCATTGAGTGACATGTGTACTTAATAATCTAACTGTTTAGGCAAAATCTATTCAGAACAATCCTTACAACCACTACTACCACCACCACCACCACCTCCGCCATTACCGCCACCACGATCACCACACACCACCACACCACCACCACCACCACCACCACCACCACCACACACCATCACCATGCTGCCGCCGCCGCCGCCAACTACAACAATAACAACAACACTGTGGGCGCATTTCATCTACAGACAACCAAACATCACCATCACCATCATCACCATTACCCCCAACCACAACCACTACCACCACCACCACCACCACCACCAACAACAACAACAACAACTACAACAACAACATTGTTGGCGCATGTCGTCTACAGACAGCCAAAAATCTGACCCACAGATGAATAGGGATCGATCTGCATCGTCTCTCTCGTCAGTCTCCCTGAAAGATATGGAAATTGACTCCTATCGACCCACTGACGTCTGTATGGCAGTACACAGGCCTGAGAGATCTCTTCAGTTGTTCACAGTTTCAGTTTGAGTTTTCTCAGCACAGCGATTCCTCGCTCACAATAGACCCTAAGTGCACCAATACCTCATAAGCCATAGTGACTGAAAAAGACCCATAATGATCAATGGGATCAATGGCAGAAGTCAGCCACTAGCCTGGGCATAAACCCTTTACGTTGGTAAGACCCCGAGGTTTTCCTTTACTCAAGGATGGCATCTGTTAGTGTCTATCTTTGTATGAATCCGTTGTTGTGTGTTGATGCCCTGTGAAGCCCCACCCCCAAAACACACACACACACACACACACACACACACACACACACACACACACACACACACACACACACACACACACACACACACACACACACACACACTTACCGTCTAATATCACTTATAGTGAAAAGACGTTAAATCAAAGAACGAACGAACACACACTTACAGTGAAAAGACGTTAATCAAAGAACGAACGAATACACACACACACACACACACACACACACACACACCACACACCACACACACACACACACACACACACACACACACACACACACACGCACGCACACGCATACACACACACACGCACGCACACACACACACACACGCGCGCGCGCGCGCGCACGCACACGCATACACACAAACAAACAAAACCATCAATGATAACAACACGAGAGCTCACAACCTAAAATCAAAATTCTAGTTTTCTTAGAAAAAAAACAAAAAACAAACACAGAACCGCCTATAAAAGCAAGCAAACAACCAACCAACCAACCAACCTACCAACCGAACAAACAAATAACCAACCAACCGAACAAACAAAAGCACAAAAGACCAAAACCAACACAGAACAACAGCAACAACAACAAAACAAACAAGCAAACAAACATACAAACAACAAACAAAAAACAATAGCAACAACAACAAAACAAACAAACATACAAACAACAAACAAAAAACACAAAATACCAAACCAACACAAAACAACAAACAAACAAACAAACAAACAAACAAACAAACAAAAGCACAAAGCTTACGTGTTATTGGCATGTCAGTAAGTTTCTATACCCGATGCATCAAGCAGGCTCCACACAACAGCCTCTCATCACAAAGCATTATTCTCCGTCCCTTTCTTCCATCGTCAAAGATACAAACCATACAGAGACAAGTTTCCAAAACCAGGAAAACTGTTTCAAAGCAAGCTCTAACAACAACAATGATAACAACAACAACAACAATAATAATAATAACAACAACACACACACACACATTTTCATACACACACACGTGTGTGTGTATGCATGTATGTAGTAGTGTGCATGTATAGACAGACAGACAGACACATAGGCAGACAGACACACAGACAGACAGATAGACAGATAGATAGATAGATAGATAGATAGACAGATAGACAGATAGATAGATAGATAGATGGATAGACAGATGAACGGATGGATGGTTGGATGGATGGATGGATGGATGGATGGATGAATGGATAGATAGATAGATAGATAGATAGATAGATAGATAGATAGATAGATACAGATTGATAGATCGATCGATCGATAGATAGATAGATAGACAGACAGATAGATAGAGAGATAGAGAGACAGAGAGACAGGTCTACCAGAGCAGAACAGATAAATCTACATTCTATCATGACTGTAGAACTTCGTCAAGTCCATCCTCTCATCACACCAGAACGATCAACAGAAACATTTACAGGTGTATCTTCAGAAAATCTGAAACACAGGTCTGAATGGGAAATGCGCGAAAGCGCAGGTCTGAATATCATGTTTTATCGGTTTTATCACAGAGATCGGAAACTAATGAAATAATATTCAGCACAGATTTCTCTGCTGCTTGTAGGCGAATGACGAGGATGACAACGAGGACGACTGCGACAACGATGAATTGGAGGACGACGATATCGTGAAAGGAAATGATGTTGACAAAATGTAGTTAGATCTTTAGCCCTGCAAGGAACTAAGATTGTATAAGTCTGGGTTTTAGGATCACTAGCAATTATGATAAAAGAAGATAAAGCCATAAATGGAATTGTAGTTAATAGTAATGAACACAAAATATCTCAGTTTGCAGATGATACTCAGCTTATGAATATTAATTGTGATAAGGCATCTTTTGAAAAATGTTTCTCTCGTCTTAAAAAATTGGTTGGAAGTAGAAAGAAACTCTAGGGAGAGCTAGAGAACAGAAGGTCTTCAGAGAAGTAACCCCCTTTAGACAAGTGTTTCGGCCCTGAATTCCTTACACTCTCGGGGGGCCGGGCCACATCCAGGTCATGACTCCTGGATGCCCTTCTGCTGTTGTCTATTTTTTTTTTTTTTTTCCCCACGCCGGGGAGCGAACCTGGGCGATTCTGCGCTTCAGAACTGCGGTACGCGGTTTTACCAATGTGCTAACGGGGCACACATCATCTGTAGGGAATTTATTCCTTATGAAGTTCACTTTTGGTTCCTCCTTGCCCAGATCCAGCTTGAGCTCCTTTCTGCTGCCTCTGCCATCGCTTTAAGGGCTCTAGTCCTCTTCTTCCCAGAAATGGCGAGTTGTTTCATGAGATCATAAGCGGAGGTGCCCACAAACCCTCTTGCCCCGACCTCTATGGCGAAGATTTTGACCCGCAGACCTGCTTTCTTCAGGGTGCTGGCAAGACCGGCGTATTTTTCGGTCTTGTAGATATGTGCTTCTTCCATTCTGCTTTCGTATGGCACAGTGAGTTCTATCAGAATCACTTGTTTCGAGGAGTCAGAGTGGAGAGCGATGTCTGGTCTCATGCCTGTCTTGCTGATGACATCTGGGTAATTTCTCCACTCTGGGAGGTCTGCTGTACACTCCCAGTCGACTGCTCCATCCAGAAGACCCTTTGGCAATGTGCTGGTTGTCATAGCACTTTCGGGCCAGACCTGTTTCCCTCCTGCTTTGTAGAACGTTGTCATAGCAATTGGTGCGTTTGGGGTCATGGTTTTTTCGCTAACCACGTCTGTGATCACTTTCAGAACTTGGTTGTGCCTCCATGTATACCTTCCTTGGGCTAGCGCTACTTTGCAAGAGCTTAGGACATGTTCCACTGTTTGTTTCTTCTGACAGAGCGGACATGCTGGGTCGTCTGATTTCCCCCATTTCACTAAGTTTGCATTCGAGGGGAGCAGGTCATATACAGATCTGAGGAGGAAGCTTATCCTTAGAGGAGCCATGTGCCACATATCGTTCCAGCTGAGACTTCTTTGGAGTGCACTGTCCCATGTTGTCCATTGCCCCTGTTGACCTTGCTGGACTGCCTTCTGCACTCTTTTGACATCTTCTTCTTCCTTCAACTCCTGTATGATCATGTCTCTTTTTTCCTTCCCTTTGGCTTTGGACCACCACTGCATTTTTGTTGCTCCCAGTCCCTATCTGTTGGTTTGCGTGTGTCCAATTATTTCTTTGATGCTGAGGTTTCTCTTGGCATTGTTTACAGCCTCTTGGACTTTCCACTTTCTGCCAGTTCTCAGCTTTGGATGAACTGATCTCACGATATTGTCTTCCGATTCCTCCAGCATGCTCAACAGTCTTGCTTTTCCAACTTTGTATTCCTCCACTATGGATTTGAGAGGTAGCTTCAGCATTGCTTGACGACAGTAGAATGCAACATCAGTGAGACCAGGTGGGACACCGAGCCATTTTCTTGTGTTTGTTGATTTTGGCTTCCATTGCTTCGACTGTGCTGGTGCAAATGTCATAGATTAGCAGTGGCCACAGCAGCTTTGGTATCAGCATGAACTGTAGACACCAGACTTTGTATTTGCCTGGCAGTCCGCAGTTATCTATTTTCTTCAGGCCTTCTTCTGCTGTTTGCTTGGTTTCACATCCCCTTTGTGTGTCTTTCAGGGAGTCATCATACCATCTTCCGAGACTTTTTACTGGCTCTTCTGTGACAGTGGGGATGGCTTGGTTGGCTACCATGAATTTGACTGAATCTGCCACTTTTCCTTTTCGCAGTGAGAGACTTCGGGATTTCTTAGGTTTGAACCTCATTCTTGAAGAGGCCACCAGCTCATCCAGCTGCTTTAAGATTTGGTGTGTCTCTTCCTCATCCGTGGACAAGACTGTTGTGTCATCCATGAAAGCTTTCAGAGGAGGCATTTGGTATCCATCTCCCAGATTCACTGGACCTGAATTCTTCATTGCAGCTTTCAAGATGACTTCCATTGCCAACACGAACAGTATGGGAGAGATTGCACAGCCCATTGCAATGCCCACCTCTAGGTCTATCCAGTCCGTGGTGTATTCTTTGGTAGAGAACCGCATTGAGAACCCTTGGAAATACTTCCTCAGCATTGTTCGGATGTTTTCTGGGATGTGATACATTTTAAGAGCCAGCTGGATCATATCGTGTGGAACTGATCCATATGCATTCGCCAGATCAAGCCAAACTACGTCAATGTCTCTCTTCTCTGTTCTTGCTTTTTGGATTGCATCCCAAATCAACGTGGCATGTTCCAAGCATCCAGGCATTCCTGGTATGCCTCCCTTTTGGACTGACATATCCAGATACTTGTTTTCAGTCAGGTATTTTGTCAATCTTGCTGCCATAACAGAGAAGAAGATTTTCCCCTCGACGTTCAGAAGTGATATTGGCCTGAACTGATTGATGCTGCTGGAGTTCTGCTCCTTCGGAATGTACACTCCTTCAGCTCTCATCCATTGGTCGCTGATCTTCTGGTTCCTCCATGCTGATCGAATCATCTTGTGGAGCCACTCGAGCACTTTTGGGCATTTCTTGTAGAGCAGGTATGGTATTCCGTTTGGTCCAGGTGCTGACTTGGCTCTGGCTTTCTTTACTACGTTCTTCACTTCATCCAGTGTTGGTGGTTTGTTATTGAATTTTCCTTCTGGCGCTGCAGGCCAAACCAGATTCTGGATTTCAAGTGGTGCCTCGCGCTGAGAATCGGAATATGTTTCCCTGAGATGCTGCTCTAGGGTTTCCTTGCCCACTGTGAGAGTCCCTGATTTGGGTTGTTCAAACAGCTTTCTTGCAAAGTCAAAGGGATCTTTGAAGAAACGATCTTGAGTCTTCTTCTTTTTGCTCTTTCTTCGCCTTGCTGATTCCACTTTGCTGAGAGCATTGTGTTTGGCCTTCAGATCTTTCCAGAGTTCCAGGAGCCCTTGCTTCTCGAATTCTGAGGCAGTTTTCATTCGCTTTTTAAGCTTCCTTTTCTCCCTCCGGATGCTCTCCATCTGTTGCTGTCTTCTGGATTTCTGGGGAGGCGTTTTTGTCTTTGGCTGCTTCACTCCATAAGTGTCCCTGCAGATAGAGTATATGATGTCTCCGTATGTGTCAAGTTTGTGTTCCAGCGTACTGTTCCCTATTAGCGCATTCAGCTTAAGGACAAGTTCCTCATCTAATTTCTCCCATTGTTCTTTTGCACCGGCAGGCGGCAAATTGAGTTTTCCACGTTTGGCGTTAAGAGCTTGTGCAAAATCCGCATCAGAACCGTCAGCGTGGATGTCCTTGGCACTATGGTTTAAATCCTGGCCTTGGTCATCCAACGTCTCACCTGCTATCGCAGTGCGCTGCTGCTGGTTCGTATGTGTCTTCAAACAGCCCATTTTTGTCCTGTGGATCTTCATGCCGCGTTTGGTGGTGAATCTCCTTCCACACGCACACGGAAATTTCATCTGGTCATTAATCATGATCCGTTGTGCGTTTCCAGTCGTGATGGAGTCAGTGCCGATGGATTCATCATTCTCTCCCCCTTTCGGTGAATCCTGGGAGCATCTTTCATTTAAAGAACTCGTGGCATGTTATCAAAGGCAAGGTGGGAAGCCAACCCACAAAGCCCGCAGATCTAGTCTTTCCCAGTGTCCTTCGGTCTTTCCCGAATGTCCTCCGAACTTTCCATGAACGCTGAGAAAACACATGCTGTCCAGTTAAGTAGTAAAATGGGTTAAACAATTAAATATATGCAACATTTCGGTATAGAATGGAATCACCAGACATCAAAACACTGGGTGTATGGTTTACAAATGATGTATAAATATACGAACAAATTATTCATTCTGAGAGATTCTCAGAAGTGAAGGCTTTGTTTAAAATTTGGACGAAAAGAAGTGTAACTCCTCCGGGAAGGATTCCAGAATTAGAATTTTTGATTTTATCCAAAGTAATTCACCTTTGGATTTTGATTCCAAATCTCCCTGATGAGAAATGTAAAACCAACAACTTCGATACATTTACTGTCAGTTTCTATAACGAAAAAAAAATATTGATCGGAAATTCAATGATGAAATTCAAAAGTTGAATTGAAAAGGGGGTTTATTATATTGCACAACTTTGAAATGATAATGGACCATTTCTAACACTCGACGAATTTGATACAAAGCACAAAGTAAATGTCAATTTTCTTGTTTTTAATGGAAGCAGAATGTCGGTAAGAAATACATATAGGAAACAAGATGAGCATATTACGTCCATACAGCATTGAAAGAAATTTACTCCATAACCAAAGAAACACAGCTCCACTATGATATTTTAACAAAGGATGATGCAGTTCCAGTCATGTTCAAAATGGTTGGATAAACTTGAAATATACGTTCCATGGAAAAAGGTATTTATGAAAATTCATAAGATACAAGATATTAAACTAAAATGGTTTCGAATATGTATTGTACGCAGAATTTTAGGAACTAGTAGTATTCTTGAAGAAACGGGACTAGCAAATATCTTTATGTGACCTCTGTTTGGAAACAAAGGACATATTGATAATAGATTTTTGAAATGTTGATATGTAAAAAGATTTTGATAAGTGAGGAATTGTTGAAGACAAAATGTGTCGACTGTGTGCAGAGATCAGAACTGAAAAAGCAATCTTATTCGGTGCTCACGAAAACATACGAACAGATTCAACATTTGATTTAATAATCCCTCTTTGAAAAGTATACATTTATAAGTGCAAACTATATAAAACTTACCCGAATATTAAAAATTTTTTTTTTACAAAGTATCACATAGAAGAATATAATGCAAAAATGACGTGGAACTTGTTCACTTTAAGCATCTGCCATATGTTACAGATGAAGTTTTATGTAATCATTTATTTACACATGTAATTGGATCATCTGTAAATGTTTCTTCTTATATTTTACGCATTGTTTTAGCTTATATTTCAGGCACATGTGTAGATCCTTTGAACGAGACACGGATGCCTTACAAATACGTTGAATTTGAGGTCTTCACTAAGTTGATTTCGCTTTGCTAGTTTTCCACTAAAAATGATTAAACATAAGTTTGAGAAAAAAGTTTGTCTGACCTGCTGTTGTTTGCACGCAGAGCGTTTTCATGTTTCCATAAGCCAGCCATTGACATGACTCGCGTGATCTTTAACGTGCATATTTGATATTCTGCATGCGTATACACACGAAGGGGGGTTAGACACTACAGGTCTGAACACATGTGGGTCAGGAAATGGGAAAAATCTCCACCCTTAACACACCAGTCGCAGGTGTCTAGGCAGACTGAACCCACGACCTTCCGATTTGCAGTCTGACTACCACGCCCGCTAAGGGTTCATAAGGTTTACATCAGAAGTTGGCCATGATCTACGTGCTGGATGAGTTCTGACGATGTAATGAAATCAGTCACCCGGGGTACAGGGTGAGAAGTTTGATCCAAACCCTAACCCTGACCATATCTAGATTTAATTCCATTTTCAAATGAGAAAAGAACACGACGTCCTACGGATGTAACCCCAGCCTTTACTCATATGGGAGGCTGTTAGTATAGCTTGACCATCTGACTTATTTCATTTTATTTTGTTTTCTTTCCAGCTACAGGGAGATTGAAAAAGGAAATTACATTGGCGCTGCTCATGAAACCTATAAAAATAAATGCGCAGCACGGAGAAGTCTTCCTTAATGATGGCCAGCATGCGATAGCACGATTCTGTTCCGGCTTTGCACGCCATTTGGGCCCGAAAAGCAAACAGCGATGTCGTGATAGCAAACGACATCCTCCTTGCATACAGTCCGACATGTCACAGGCTAGCATTGACCCTACGTCAGAACTGCCCCCCTCTACCCTTTTGGCATTTCTCTGGCGAGTCATGGATCAGGCATTGCTTGTCGCATCTAAATGTAGGCCATTAGTTTTACGGTTTTCTGTTGTCCTTACACGCAATACGTATCACACGCAAAATGTCATCGCCTACGCATCTGTCTGCTTTGAAGCATAAAAAGCATAACACTTATATCAGACCGCGCCAGGCAGTTTCCATGTTCCCTGCTGCACCCGTGATCTTCAGCAATCTGTACATGTGACAAACCTCTCTGCAAACTGCTGCTCCACAGCTCTGTGTGCTGAAGGCAAAATCAAGAATTCAATATTTGAGCGGCAGGCACAATGGCAAAGTAGTTAAGACGTTGGACTTTTAAAGTAGGGAGATTTGATGTAGATCCTACCTAAATACCGCCTGGTAGGTGAACGATGGAGATTTTTCTGATCTTCCAGGTCAGCATATACTGTTATGTGTATTCCTGTAAATGTCTGACTCACATTTGTGTGTATGCTTACGCACAACATCGAATACGCACGTTAACGATTTTGAAAGCCATGTCGGTGTTCGGTGGTTTATGGAAACACGAAAATACACAGCCATGCACACCCACTAAAGATTGTATGTGTTGACTGTGTCGTCACACAACCCTTGTATACGTGTGCCAAACAACGTACACACACACAAGCGCAAAAAAGAAAGAAAGAAAGAAAAAAGAAAGAAAAGAAAGAAAGAAAGAAAGAAAAAAAGAAAGAAAAAGAAAAAAAGAAAGAAAGAAAGAAAAAAGAAAAAAAGAAAGAAAAAAGAAAAAGAAAAAAGAAAGAATTAAAGAAAGAAAAGAAGAAAAAAGAAGACAGAGCAACAAAATGAAACAAACTGAACTGCATAAAACGAAATGAAATCAGTTTGAAGGGGCATAACCCCAAACGTGATTCAGTCAAGATGATGTTCAGGAGATTTAAGCAATCCACTCCACATAAAACTAAAATGATCTATACGATGAAGGCAAAAACTGTTGATGCTAACTTCTCCGATTAGAGGTGCTAGTCAGATAGTTACAAATCTTTCCAGACCTCTACCGTGATGCAGGGACATTCTGCTCTCACTCTTTGACCGGGCATGGGAAATTTTTACGTTGTGGTACAACAGACCTCTTATGAGGTCTCTGGGTGGAGCATCCGAGATCTACTGCACTTCCATCTGCATGGATCTCACTGCAACGTCCCAGACATGAATTAACCAAGGCCTGCAAATATCATTCATACTGCGCATTAGTAGGAGGGAAATTTTTACAGATGAAACAAGTCTGGCAGGGCATTTTATGAATTACTGTCAATCTTGATTGTATAGCGCTTATTGTTCAAACTCATATGGACTCACTGTGCAATACAGACTATGAGACTTTTCATTGGAGGATGGAGAACTCAAGCTGTTTGGAGAGCTGACCACATTCCACTATGTTGTTGTACAACCTAAATCTTAAGTGGGTTTATATGCTAGGTGTCAGGTTATATGTTTTGGTTGGGTAGAAATGTTATCTAATGTGAAATGGATGTGCATAAAGAGCTTGATAGTGGCCTTGCTCTGACAATATTAGTCTCACATATCTTGCTGCATTTTGTTTTCTTGACATACGATCAGTGGTGTTGGGTCTTAATACTCATTGTTATATTCTATTATATTCTTCAGAGTCAGATTTCAGATTCCATGGACTTTGTTTCAATATATTTTTCACTCTGTGGAATGTACTCGACGTTGTTGGATTCACTCTGGCACCATATTATGTTTCGTGGGTTGAAATGTGGAAAAGGCGGATTCCGTGGTTAACATGTGTCAATTATGCTATTAGCCTGTACGGAAGGGAGATTATTCATCTGACTTCCAAGGAGGGCATTGTTAATTCCCTTGAATAGATATTAATGAGGTTACTTTAAAGAATGTGACGCTCACAATACTCTGTATGGCACACAGGACTTCGGGAGTTAATTTGGAGTTTTGAGTTTTTTCAAGAAGTATTCATCACAAGAAGCGTTCCACACAAATCTGCCAGAAATTGTCTGGCAGACTCCTTGAGCCGCAGCAAAACCCTCGAGAGATCTTGATACAGGGAGGAAGGGGGGTAGGAGAAACGGGACCTCTGAAATGCTAAGATGACACCACCAGAATGAGTACAGCATCTAAACGGGCAGTCAACAGACCAGTGTTTAGGTCGCAGGCTGGGAGAGTTCGCCAAATGGTAATTATTAGACAGTTCTTTGGATCGTTACTACAACATTTTCCTGTCAAGACTTTCAAACGGTTTGTAAAAACAAAGGAAGCAAGATACCAGTTTTAAGTGCTCCAAGCTCTGAGTCTGTATAACTTCACCGTTTTATCACCACTCTTATCCCAGGAGCAGATCAGCTGACCGAGAGAGAAGTTCTCTGGCATCTTTGAGTTACGGGGGTCAACATCCTCATGATGAAGAGATGGAGCTATTGAACTGTAAACCGTCAATGCTCCGAGACAGATTCTGCTTGCAATTTCAGTAAAAAGTGAGTAACAAATGCAATAAATCGATATAGAAAAACGTAATAGCAACACTGATAGTGAAGTTATTCTGATAGTTTGTGGCAACTGTTTTGTGTATCATATGTGGGCGTGCGTGTGTGGGAGAGTGGATGGTCTACAGCCGTGGGACTCCTTCCTTTAAATTCTTTCCTTGTATCCTCACGTAGCAGTCTTCTAGTCCTCAAAATATTCAGTATTCTCTCTACTACATCCCATGCATCCCAACACCCGAATCCATTACAGTCACCACATTATTTTGTTGGTATGTTTGGTATCTTCATGAGCGTCGAGAATGGTGCATGTGAGTTAGCATCTAAAAGACACCATTCAAGCAGCTGGCAACATCATATCAACGACTTTGTTCTCTGGACTCGAGAAATACCTGTTCTCCACACGAAAGATTTGACTAGCTGTTGACTAATGTGTTTCTTTAAAAAAAAAAAAATCAAACACAAAACAAAACAAAACAAAACAAAACAAAACAGAGAAACAAACGAAAAACATAAACAAAAAATAAAACTCTTCGATATTACAGAGGCGTTGACCTCATACCACTCATTCCGGCTAGACAGCACGCATCATCTCAAGTTCATTCAGTCAACGTTCCAGTACTAGGAAGCCCAAAGGAACCAGATATGTCGAGCCGCTATGATGCTGCCCACCAGAGGAGACCCTGCACTATTGCTGGGTCACTTCGGTGGAGTTCAATAGTGCCTGTCCCGGTCCAGCTTTCTAAAGACAATGCCAACTAAATCCCCTGTTAACGACTGTAATCGATCAGTCACGGAGCAAAACCGGGTGACTCCAACCAGAAAAGGGACAACCTTCATGGTTTTGCGGTGACAGCCCCCATGAACCACTGACACCCCTCCCCACGAACCACTGACACCCCATGAACCACTGACACCCCCCCCATGAACCACTGACACCCCCCATGAACCACTGACACCCCCATGAACCACTGACACCCCCCCCATGAACCACTGACACCCCCATGAACCACTGACACCCCCATGAACCACTAACACCTCCCATGAACAAGTGATAGCCCCATGAACCATTGACAGCCCCCATGAACCACTAACACCCCCCATGAACCACTGACACCCCCTGAACCACTGACACCCCCGTGAACCACTGACACCCTCCATGAACCACTGACACCCCATGAACCACTGACACCCCCATGAAACATTGACACCCCACGTGAACCACTGACACCCCCATGAACCACTGACACCCCACATGAACCACTGACACCCCCATAAACCACTGACACCCCCCATGAACCACTGACACCCCCATGAACCACTGACACCCCCATGAACCACTGACCACACACAACCTTCATGGCTTTCCAGTGACATTCCCAGACACCATTGACGCCCCCCCCCCCCCCATGAACCACTGACACCCCCTGAACCACTGACACCCCTCGTGAACCACTGACACCTCCCGTGAATCACTGACACCCCACACCATGAACCACTGACACCCCCAAGAACCACTGATACCCCCCCCCCCTGAGCCACTGACGCCCCCAGTGAACCACTGACACCCCCATGAACCACTGACACCAAAGATTCCAATTTGAAATCATCCCAGGCATGAAAGCGGTAGAAGAAACCGAAACTGAGGTCATCACAAGATCAAGGCATGAAGGGCCGTAGGATCTGTACTGGGCCAGTTTTCACGATGCTATAGGTAGAAAGAAACTCTAGGGAGAGCTAGACAACAGAAGGTCTTCAGAGAAGTAACCCCCTTTAGACAAGTGTTTCGGCCCTGAATTCCTTACACTCTCGGGGGGCCGGGCCACATCCAGGTCATGACTCCTGGATGCCCTTCTGCTGTTGTCTATTTTTTTTTTTTTTTTTTTTTTTTTTCCCACGCCGGGGATCGAACCTGGGCGATTCTGCGCTTCAGAACTGCGGTACGCGGTTTTACCAATGTGCTAACGGGGCACACATCATCTGTAGGGAATTTAATCCTTATGAAGTTCACTTTTTTGGTTCCTCCTTGCCCAGATCCAGCTTGAGCTCCTTTCTGCTGCCTCTGCCATCGCTTTAAGGGCTCTAGTCCTCTTCTTCCCAGAAATGGCGAGTTGTTTCATGAGATCATAAGCGGAGGTGCCCACAAACCCTCTTGCCCCGACCTCTATGGCGAAGATTTTGACCCGCAGACCTGCTTTCTTCAGGGTGCTGGCAAGACCGGCGTATTTTTCGGTCTTGTAGATATGTGCTTCTTCCATTCTGCTTTCGTATGGCACAGTGAGTTCTATCAGAATCACTTGTTTCGAGGAGTCAGAGTGGAGAGCGATGTCTGGTCTCATGCCTGTCTTGCTGATGACATCTGGGTAATTTCTCCACTCTGGGAGGTCTGCTGTACACTCCCAGTCGACTGCTCCATCCAGAAGACCCTTTGGCAATGTGCTGGTTGTCATAGCCCTTTCGGGCCAGACCTGTTTCCCTCCTGCTTTGTAGAACGTTGTCATAGCAATTGGTGCGTTTGGGGTCATGGTTTTTTCGCTAACCACATCTGTGATCACTTTCAGAACTTGGTTGTGCCTCCATGTATACCTTCCTTGGGCTAGCGCTACTTTGCAAGAGCTTAGGACATGTTCCACTGTTTGTTTCTTCTGACAGAGCGGACATGCTGGGTCGTCTGCTTTCCCCCATTTCACTAAGTTTGCATTCGAGGGGAGCAGGTCATATACAGATCTGAGGAGGAAGCTTATCCTTAGAGGAGCCATGTGCCACATATCGTTCCAGCTGAGACTTCTTTGGAGTGCACTGTCCCATGTTGTCCATTGCCCCTGTTGACCTTGCTGGACTGCCTTCTGCACTCTTTTGACATCTTCTTCTTCCTTCAACTCCTGTATGATCATGTCTCTTTTTTCCTTCCCTTTGGCTTTGGACCACCACTGCATTTTTGTTGCTCCCAGTCCCTGTCTGTTGGTTTGCGTGTGTCCAATTATTTCTTTGATGCTGAGGTTTCTCTTGGCATTGTTTACAGCCTCTTGGACTTTCCACTTTCTGCCAGTTCTCAGCTTTGGATGAACTGCTCTCACGATATTGTCCTCCGATTCCTCCAGCATGCTCAACAGTCTTGCTTTTCCAACTTTGTATTCCTCCACTATGGATTTCAGAGGTAGCTTCAGCATTGCTTGACGACAGTAGAATGCAACATCAGTGAGACCAGGTGGGACACCGAGCCATTTTCTTGTGTATTTGTTGATTTTGGCTTCCATTGCTTCGACTGTGCTGGTGCAAATGTCATAGATTAGCAGTGGCCACAGCAGCTTTGGTATCAGCATGAACTGTAGACACCAGACTTTGTATTTGCCTGGCAGTCCGCAGTTATCTATTTTCTTCAGGCCTTCTTCTGCTGTTTGCTTGGTTTCACATCCCCTTTGTGTGTCTTTCAGGGAGTCATCATACCATCTTCCGAGACTTTTTACTGGCTCTTCTGTGACAGTGGGGATGGCTTGGTTGGCTACCATGAATTTGACTGAATCTGCCACTTTTCCTTTTCGCAGTGAGAGACTTCGGGATTTCTTAGGTTTGAACCTCATTCTTGAAGAGGCCACCAGCTCATCCAGCTGCTTTATGATTTGGTGTGTCTCTTCCTCATCCGTGGACAAGACTGTTGTGTCATCCATGAAAGCTTTCAGAGGAGGCATCTGGTATCCATCTCCCAGATTCACTGGACCTGAACTCTTCATTGCAGCTTTCAAGATGACTTCCATTGCCAACACGAACAGTATGGGAGAGATTGCACAGCCCATTGCAATGCCCACCTCTAGGTCTATCCAGTCCGTGGTGTATTCTTTGGTAGAGAACCGCATTGAGAACCCTTGGAAATACTTCCTCAGCATTGTTCGGATGTTTTCTGGGATGTGATACATTTCAAGAGCCAGCTGGATCATATCGTGTGGAACTGATCCATATGCATTCGCCAGATCAAGCCAAACTACGTCAATGTCTCTCTTCTCTGTTCTTGCTTTTTGGATGGCATCCCAAATCAACGTGGCATGTTCCAAGCATCCAGGCATTCCTGGTATGCCTCCCTTTTGGACTGACATATCCAGATACTTGTTTTCAGTCAGGTATTTTGTCAATCTTGCTGCCATAACAGAGAAGAAGATTTTCCCCTCGACGTTCAGAAGTGATATTGGCCTGAACTGATTGATGCTGCTGGAGTTCTGCTCCTTCGGAATGTACACTCCTTCAGCTCTCATCCATTGGTCGCTGATCTTCTGGTTCCTCCATGCTGATCGAATCATCTTGTGGAGCCACTCGAGCACTTTTGGGCATTTCTTGTAGAGCAGGTATGGTATTCCGTTTGGTCCAGGTGCTGACTTGGCTCTGGCTTTCTTTACTACGTTCTTCACTTCATCCAGTGTTGGTGGTTTGTTATTGAATTTTCCTTCTGGCGCTGCAGGCCAAACCAGATTTTGGATTTCAAGTGGTGCCTCGCGCTGAGAATCGGAATATGTTTCCCTGAGATGCTGCTCTAGGGTTTCCTTGCCCACTGTGAGAGTCCCTGATTTGGGTTGTTCAAACAGCTTTCTTGCAAAGTCAAAGGGATCTTTGAAGAAACGATCTTGAGTCTTCTTCTTTTTGCTCTTTCTTCGCCTTGCTGATTCCACTTTGCTGAGAGCATTGTGTTTGGCCTTCAGATCTTTCCAGAGTTCCAGGAGCCCTTGCTTCTCGAATTCTGAGGCAGTTTTCATTCGCTTTTTAAGCTTCCTTTTCTCCCTCCGGATGCTCTCCATCTGTTGCTGTCTTCTGGATTTCTGGGGAGGCGTTTTTGTCTTTGGCTGCTTCACTCCATAAGTGTCCCTGCAGATAGAGTATATGATGTCTCCGTATGTGTCAAGTTTGTGTTCCAGCGTACTGTTCCCTATTAGCGCATTCAGCTTAAGGACAAGTTCCTCATCTAATTTCTCCCATTGTTCTTTTGCACCGGCAGGCGGCAAATTGAGTTTTCCACGTTTGGCGTTAAGAGCTTGTGCAAAATCCGCATCAGAACCGTCAGCGTGGATGTCCTTGGCACTATGGTTTAATTCCTGGCCTTGGTCATCCAACGTCTCACCTGCTATCGCAGTGCGCTGCTGCTGGTTCGTATGTGTCTTCAAACAGCCCATTTTTGTCCTGTGGATCTTCATGCCGCGTTTGGTGGTGAATCTCCTTCCACACGCACACGGAAATTCCAACTGGTCATTAATCATGGTCCGTTGTGCGTTTCCAGTCGTGATGGAGTCAGTGCCGATGGATTCATCATTCTCTCCCCCTTTCGGTGAATCCTGGGAGCATCTTTCATTTGGAAAACTCGTGGCATGTTATCAAAGGCAAGGTGGGAAGCCAACCCACAAAGCCCGCAGATCTAGTCTTTCCCAGTGTCCTTCGGTCTTTCCCGAATGTCCTCCGAACTATTCCCGGAAGTCAATGGACTGACCATGTGCAGGTAGAAAGAAACTCTAGGGAGAGCTAGACAACATAGTGATGGATGATTTCATGATAATGAGGATGATAATCATGATGACCTACATATTAGTTTGCATTAAGAGTCAACAGTGATTTGGGAATGATGACCATGATGGTTTACATATTAATTTTCATTCAGAGTCAACAGTGATTGGTGATTTCCTGAAAATGGGAATAATGACCATGATGGTTTACATATTAATTTTCATTCTGAGTCACCAGTGATTGATAATGTCATGATAATGAGGATGATAACCATGATGATTTACATACCAATTTTCATTCAGACTTTGT
>CM060308.1:55295955-55303455 GCA_030674185.1 Monoplex corrugatus
AAAACGAACAATGATCACTGACGAGAGGAACAAGAAACCAGAAACACAGTCAAACAGAACGAGAACATGTATTTTATTGATCAAACAAGATTGGTGCAAATTTTTGGACAAATGGCTTTTTTCAAACTTACATAAAGGACAACAAAGAAAAAAAAATCACTGATGTCGCACACAAAGGACAACAAAGAAAAAAAATCATGATGTCGCCACAAAGGATAACAAAGAAAAAAAATCACTGATGTCGCACACAAAGGACAACAAGAAAAAAAATCACTGATGTCGCACACAAAGGACAACAAAGAAAAAAAATCACTGATGTCGCACACAAAGGACACAAAGAAAATAAATCATTGATGTCGTCCACAGAAGACAGTAGAGAAAAAAAACCCATTGATGTCGTCCACAGAAGACAGTAGAGAAAAAAATCTTTAGATGTCGTCCACAGAAGACAGTAGAGAAAAAAAATCATAGATGTCGTCCACAGAAGACAGTAGAGAAAAAAATCATAGATGTCGTCCACAGAAGACAGTAGAGAAAAAAATCATAGATGTCGTCCATAGAAGACAGTAGAGAAAAAAATCGTAGATGTCGTCCACAGAAGACAGTAGAGAAAAAAATCATAATGTCGTCCACAGAAGACAGTAGAGAAAAAAATCATAGATGGCGTATAAAGGGGACAGAAAAAAAAAACTACCATTGATCTAGTAGGCCTCCTTCGGTCATGACTGACCATGGACAAAGTACATCCGTTCTAATGTCTAGATGGGCTGTCTGCTTGGTCCAAGCAGCGTCGCCTGTGACTGTACAGACCAATGCGAGAGAGGCAGTCTCATTGATATGGCATACAAAAGACAACAAAGAAGAAGTTCACTGATGTCGCACACAAAGGACAAAAACAACAAACAATTCAATGACGAGTACACAAAGGACAACAAAGAAAGAAATCAATGATGTTGTACATAAAGTAAAACGAAGAAAAATGCACTGATATCGTACTCAAATGACAACAAACCAAAACAAAAAAATCGCTTATATCGTACATAAAAGACAACAAAGAAAAACGTTCGCTGATGTCGTGCACTGATGTCGTATACATATGATAATAGAGAAAGAATTCACTGATGTCGAATATATGGGATTTCAAAGAAACGAGTTCACTGATGTAGCACAGAAAAAACAACGAAGAACAACATCGACAAAAATTCGATGCTGACGTGCACAAAGAACAACAAAGGAAACAATTTCACTGATGTCGTACACAAAGGATCACAACGACAATTTCACTAATGACGTACACAAAATATTACAAAGATACAAATTCGCTAATGTCGTACACAAAGTATTACAAAGAAACAATTTCATTTTTGCCATGCACAAAGGCAGCAAAAAGAATAAGCTCACTGAAATCAGGACAAAAACAATTAGATTTGTTTTGTTACTTTCTTGTCTTTTGTGTATGCTGGCTGAAAATTTGCGCCTGTCTTGTTCTGTTTAGTCACAATGATTTGTCGTTCTATTTTCATATGTTCCTGTTCTCTGTTACCTTGAAAGCTGGTGGTCACTATATTTCAACAGGAAAAAAAAAAAAGCCTAAAGAAGATCAACAAACGATTACCATTCTTGTAACATTAAGTTATAATATGTGAGGATTACCATACTTGTAACATTAAGTTACAATATGTGAAGACATTCACAAGGTATAAACATAGAGATCGTAATTGAAATACCTGCATACAAAAGTTGCAAAACATTTGGAAATGTAAACACCCGCATGCGAGCATGTATGTATGTGCATGTACACACGCACACGCTATACGTATGCATGCATGTGTGCGTACGCGTGTGTGCTCGCACATGCACACCACACACACACACACACACACACACACACACACACACACACACACACACACACACACACACACATTCACGCTTACATCAAACACACTCACACACACGCACGCACACACAACACAACACAACATAACACACACACACGAGCGCGCACGTGCGCAAACACACACTGTGAAATGGTTTAGGCCTGCCACTAAACGAATGAATTCATTCTGAATGCAGACACATTATTCTGGGAAACTGAAACTGAAATACCACCACATGGATTTGAAACCTTCTCCTCTTTAATAAAAAAAAAAAAAAAAAAAAAGAAAAAGAAAGAAAGAAAGAAAGAAAGGGGAAAAAAAAGTAAAGAGAAGAAAATAAAATAAAATTGAACTGAGTTCGAAAAAAAAGGAAGAGGGTTTTCTTTCATTTTCTCCAAACCCCACCCCTAGCAGTTCTGAAGTCAGGGGGATTACCGACATTTTGTTCCTGTGTGCGTGCTTCATTAGAAGAAGGGAGATAATGTTCGTGTGGCGTTTTGTCTGCCCATGGCGCGTGCTGGGGCGCGCACGTTGACTTGGAGTAAGAATGGTTTAGGGTCTCGCCTGGCGTGACTGCACGCGACGGAATGAAGTTTGGGGAATGGAAAAGGGGGAGTGGGAGGGTTCTGAAGAAGGGTGTGTGTGAGTGTGTTTCTCTCTGTCTGTCTTTCTCTGTCTTTCTTTCTTTCTGTCTGTCTGGTTCTGTGTGTGTCTCTCTCTCTGTCTCTGTCTGTCTGTCTGTCTCTCTCTCTCTCTCTTCTATGATATATATATATATGTTGTGTGTGTGTGTGTGTGTGTGTGTGTGTGTGTGTGTGTGTGTGTGTGTGTGTGTGCGTGCTGTGTGTCTGTATGTGAGTGTTTGTGAGTGAGTGACTGTGCGTGTGCATGTGCGTGTGTGCACCCGTGCGTGTGTCTGCGTGTGTCTGGGTGTCTGTGTATCATGTGTGTCTGTTTTTGTCTCTGTCTGTGTCTGTAATGAAAAGAAAACAAGCAAGCAAGCAAGCAAGCAAGCAAGCAACCAACCAGCCAACCAACCAACCAACCAATCAACCACAACCAACCAACCAACCAACCAAAACCAATCAACCAACCAACCAACCAACCAATGAACCAACCACCCAACCAACCAACCAAACAAACCAACCAACCAAACAAAACTAAACCATCTGTTCAATAACTTCGTCTGTTCAATTGGAATGGTGGCGTAGTCTTTGATCCAGGAATGGGAACATTAACCTCTCACATCTTACATGTGAGAGGTTAAGTCCCATTCCTGGATCAAATTTATGTTATTTTTGTATCTTTTGTTTTGCTTTACAACACGTTGTTTCGTGTGTGTGTGTTGTGTGTGTGTGTGTGTGGGGTGTTGTGTGTGTGTGTGTGGTGTGTGTGTGTGTGTGTGTGTGTGTGTGTGTGTGTGTGTGTGTGTGTGTGTGTGTGGTGTGTGTGTGTGTGTGTGTGTGTGTGTGTGGTGTGTGTGTGTGTGTTGTGTGTGTTGTGTGTGTGTGTGTGTGTGTGTGTGTGTGTGTGTGTGTGTGTGTGTGTGTGTGTGTGTGTGTGTGTGTGTGTTTCAAATAGCTCATCGTCTGCCACTAGAATTTCACCTATGCTCTTGTTTCAGTTTCAGTTGCAATTTCTCAAGATGACGTCTCCACGCTCGGAATGAATTCCATATGCACTAACGTCACAGGTGTCATGTGATGGAGAAGATCAAGAATGATTACGGCACAAAACTTAAGCCTGCACATAAACCATGAGCTGGCCAGGCCCTGAGATCCTACCTAGATAGTTCCATAACCCTGAGCCCGTAGGGTGTGAGGTGGCCGAGACCTCAACTTTTCCTGGGGCCAGCACCACGAGGGCGGCGCCCATGCCCTCTCCGTCGCTTCAAATTCATATTCATATTCACATTTTTAAACTAAGTCTCCGGAAAGGCAAGAAGGCTATTTGGTCTTCAAAGGGTGGGACCAGGGAAATCAACCTATCTCTTCAATGTTTTATACCAAGGCAGCCGAGCAATGCCCTGCTCTTCATGATTTTCAGCTACCGTAGGTCTTCAGCGTGCGCAGCCAGAAGGCACACGGGTCCGACTCGTTTTTCGTCGCCTTCCGAAGGACAAGACGTTCAGTTTGATTTTCCTGTCAAACTGAGGAGAAAAGTCTAGGCCTCTACGGGGAGCGAGCTCTGGAACCTCGAGTTTACTTATTGGCAGGCGAACGTCTGAACCATTTTGCCACTCTTGTCCTCGTCATCTAGTAGGATATATTCCAAAAGATCTGGTTGCCTTGCTAAATCAGTCATACAGAGGACTGTTCATGGGGGGTGGGGGTGGGGGGTGCAGAGGGAAACAGAGAAAAACGACTGACAATATGTGGAATGCATGAAGAAACCATTTGTAAAGATTCGGGTTTTGGCACACAACCTACAGAGCTGTTTGATGCAACACTCCCAATGAATCTTCTGGTGTCAAAGGAGAAGTAGGAAAGAGGTAGATAAGCCAACATCCTCTATACAGCCAGGAATCTGGAAGAGGTGAGAGAAAAACAACAGCTTGGTGGAATGACGCTGTGAATGAGGCCATGCCCACCTAGTCTGAAAACGAAAACCAGACATATCAACACAATCTTTGTAACCACACTTTCTTTTCTTCTCCTTCTTTTTGATTTGAACAGACGTCAATTGCGTGCAAGTACATCGAGCATTCTTCTTGTATTTTTTTCTCTGCAATTTTAATAGGATCTGCACGTATTCTTCTTCATTAGTCCTTTTTCTGGTTATGTTTCATTTGTTTCCTTTATTTTTCGCTCCATTCTTTTCTATGTGTTTTCTTCCTTCCTTTTATTGTTTTTTTTCCTTTCAGTGATCCCATTTTCCAAACTGCACGCATGTCATACTATCCGTATGTCTGCTACAATACAAACAATTTTCAATGCATTTCTTTTGATGTGACATGTTTATGGAGATGTGCCTTTGTTCTCTGCTGATCTAATGTTGAGTATATCTTTGTTGCTGTATTAAATAATCACTGGCACCAGCTGTTATTCAGCTGCGTCAGTGTAACATGGTAAAACGATAACTGTAAACTGCATTGTAAGATGACTCCTACTGCCTGGTTGAGGAAAGACAGATGTGAAAAGACGGAGACCCGGAGAGCAATGAGGGCAGCCAACATTCCAAGGAGTGATGCTGTAGACTGACTGACTGCCTACTGCCTACTTTCGTATCCTTTCTTATGAGTTTCTAATCAACGAAGGGCTATATTTCGAGCTCAGGTTCAGCTCAAACGCAACTTTATACTGAAATAAAGATCTTGTTTTCTTCGTTTTAATAATGATTTTTTTCCAACTAAACAAGTTTCTCGATCACAGAAAAAGTTTTCAACTATGCCTTAAGTTGAAGCAATAATCACAGAAGACAGAATCAGATACTTCCATCTTACGCAGTGAAATGCTAGTGAGATAGAAACTATGAGATACTTTCTATTGTAATTTTTGAACCTATACTGACATGCCGCTGCCAGACATTGACTTTTAACAAAATCCTTGAGAAAGAGACAACAACTGTGACATCAGGTGCCTCAGAAAGGTGTCAAGTAAAACCAGAAGACATGATTAGAAATGACCAAACCCATGAGATGGTTGGAACATCATCACCTGTCCAGGTTCCAGTTCATATTGATAATAGCCCAGTCGACTACTGTTTCGCATCCTCTGTGTATGCATGCGTGTATTTGTGTCGTGCGTGCGTGTGTGTGTGTGTGTGTGTGTGTGTGTGTGCGTGTGTGTGTGTGTGCGTGTGTGTGTGTGCATGTGTATGTGTGTCGTGTGTGCTGCGTATTGTGTGTGTGTGTGTGTGTGTGTGTGTGTGTGTGTGTGTGTGTGTGTGTGTGTGTGTGTGTGTGCATGCACGCATATGGATGTGGGAGTACGTGTGTACGTGAGTGTATGTTCGTCTGAGTTCAAGTAGTATTTGTTCTGTATGTACATGCATATATATGACTAAGACCGTGTGTGTGTGTGTGTGTGGGGGGGGGTGTATGTGTTGTGTGTGTGTGTGTGTGTGTGTGTGTGTGTGTGTGTGTGTGTGTGTGTGTGTGTGTGTGTGTGTGTGTGTGTGTGTGTGTGTGTATGAGTCTAGTAAAGTTTCTCACGCACATCAAAAACTCTTGACAGCCGTCACGTCAAAACAAAATGACAAGCGCTTGTCGTCCAACATGACAAATATCATCATTAATGTGAGTTCGGAGTTTGGAGTTTGTTCATGAGGAATTCACCTCTCTTGGATAATTCTACTGATATGAGCTCCATCCAAATATGTTTATGAATAGATATTATTTACAACGTCTTTGGCTCCAGCCGGTAATTACGTGGCAAACTCCTTGAACTTGTGCAAAACCCTTTGTGCATGTGACATGAGCTCCACCCAATCTCCCAGTAATTACGTGGCAAACTCCTTAACCCTTTGACTCCCGCACCCTATCCACCAACTGTAAAAACTTAACCCTTTGACTTCCTCACCCTAGACCTGCAGGAAGCTGGTGGATAGGGTGAGGGAATCAAAGGGTTAAGTTTTTATTTTGCTGGAATGGTTGAAAATGCAGGATGCTGGTGGACAGGGCGCGGGAGTCAAAGGGTTAAGGCTGTGCAAAACCCTTTGCGCTGACAAGGTCTTGACATGGGGGGCGGGAGGGAGGGGGTGAACAGGAGCGAGGATATTTTATACCAGATATTCAAAAATGTTGTACTCTTGTCTGCCACTCCGCTACTTGAGGACTGAATTGGAGTCGCCGGCACTCAATTTGTTGTTAAAAATGATAAAGCTATAATGCCAGTCTCCATTTTCCAAAGACTGCGCCATTTTCCAAAGCTGCTCCATTTTCCAAAGCTGTTCCAGTTTCCAAAGCCTGCACTATTTTCCAAAGACTGCGCCATTTTCCAAATCCTGTTCCAGTTTCCCAAAGCCTGCTTCATTTTCCAAAGACTGCGCCATTTCCAAGACTGCTCTGCTCCAGTTTCCAAACGTGCTCCAGTTTCCAAAGTCCGCGCTATTTTCCAAATCCTGTTCTTGTTTCCTAAGCCTGCTCCAGTTTCCAAAGCCTCCTTTGCAGCGTGACTTTGGCATTGATTATTGACTAGATGTCTTCAAACTTGTAAAAAGGACTCCATGTTTAAATGACTAAAAACATTGTATACAAGTTTGGGAAAATCCTTTCATTAGAAAACAGATGAGAAATTCTGACACACCGACATGATGCTAGACTGTGACCATATAGATCTAACAGGTCAGGACCAGATATGAACTAAGACACAGTCTCTAGCATGTGTGTGCAGTGCTCTCTCTGTCTGTCTGTCTGTCTGTCTGTCTGTCTGTCTGTCTGTCTGTCTGTCTGTCTGCTCTCTCTCTCTCTCTGTCTGTATGTCTGTGTTAGACTGAATGCACATATTTGTTTTATTTGTTTTTTTATATTATTTTACACACAAGATTGAGTTTATGTTGCGTATTGTGTGCGTTGTGTGTGTGTTGTGTGTGGTGTGTGTGTGTGTGTGTGTGGTGTGTGTGTGTGTGTGTGTGGATGTGTGTTGTGTGTGTGTGTGTTGTGTGTGTGTGTGTGGTGTGG
>CM060308.1:55308455-55318455 GCA_030674185.1 Monoplex corrugatus
GACAGTATCTCGGCATTCGGAATAAACTCCATAAGCACGGCATGTGATTGATTTTATGGAAAAAAGATTCAAAACTTATCATGGCCTACACTGAAACTGTCATAATCACACACATAAACCCAAAGCGCTTTCATGGTAATGAGGTTCTATTTAATTTAATGTTTTTTTTAAAAAATAGATTGTCTTTACTTGTTACTGAAACAAATTTCACCTATCCTCAGTACCCTCCGAAGCCTGTCAAGAAATTTCGTGGGTTTTTTTTTTAATGTATTTTTTTTTTGGTTGTTAAGGATCATCGCCCTTAGCGTCCTTTGTGCTCACCTTTTAATTTTCATTTTATTGTTTTGTCCCATTTTCCACACAGCTTTAATGGCCACAGAAGCTTGGACAGTTTTTTGCTATACAGTGATAATGACGACGATGAGAATGATAAACATGGTGTTATGGAGTTCCATCTAGGATTGTGACTGCGTGACAGGACTGTGCTCTGCGCTTACTATCATAACAATAGATTCTGGCGTCAACCGGGCCCTAGAGATACAGACAGATATTTGCGACGTTGGCCAGAAAATTTGAACAACATCCTAAATGACGCATCCGTAAAGTGGATGAGACTCGACTGTGGGGTCCCAGTCTTTCCGATGAGCCTATAATCCTGTCAAGAATAACACGAAAGCTCACAACTTGTCTCCAAAGAGTCCGTTTGTTAGAAACAAGCTTTGTGCACTGGCTCTTTGACTCCCGCACCCTTTCTACCAGCATCCTGCATTGTCAACCATGCTAGCGAAACAAAAACTTAACCCTTTGACTACCGCACCATATCCACCAGCATCCTGCATTGCCAACTATGCTAGTAAAGCAAAAACTTACCTTTGACTCCACACCCTGTCTGCCAGCATCTGCATTGCCAACTATGCTAGCAAGCAAAAACTTAACCTTTGACTCCCGCACTCTGTCTGCCAGCATTCTGCATTGCCAACTATGCTAGTAAGAAAAAACTTAACCCTTTGATTCCCACACCCTGTCTGCCAGCTTTCCCTGCATTGCCAACTATGCTAGTAAAGCAAAAACTTAACCCTTTGACTCCCCACCCTGTCTGCCAGCATTCTGCATTGCCAACTATGCTAGTAAAGCAAAAACTTAACCCTTTGACTCGCACACCCTGTCTGCAGCATTCTGCATTGCCAACTATGCTAGCAAAGCAAAAACTTCACCCTTTGACTCGCACACCCTGTCTGCCAGCATTCTGTATTGCCAACTATGCTAGCAAAGCAAAATTTAACCTTTTGAGTCCCACACCCTGTCCACCAGCATTCTGCATTGTCAATCATGCTAGCAAAGCAAAATTTAACCTTTGACTCCGTCACCCTATCCACCAACATCCTGCATTGTATGTCACACATGCTAGCAAAGACTTCACCCTTTGACTCCCGCACCCTATCCACCAGCATCCTGCATTGTCAACCATGCTAGCAAAGCAAAAACTTAACCCTTTGACTCCCGCACCCTGTCCACCAGCATACTCCATTGTCAACTACGCTAGCAAAGCAAAAACGTAACTCTTTGACACCTTCACCCTATCCACCAGCTGCAGAAATCCGGTGGATAGGGTGAGGGAGTAAAAGGGCTAAGTTTTTGCAGTTGGCAATTAACCACAGACCTGCACAGTCCCGAGTCCCTTGTACTACTTATACACACAACACTGCCACCCCTCACCACAAAACATCAATGTCTGTTAACGCCTTATCGCTGTACTCAGCCCTATCGGTCTGTTTTGATGAAAACAGCAGACACAGCATATATTTACGAAACCTAAAATTTAACGTTAAAACATATTGCTTCGGAAGATCATAAATGTGTACACGATGAAAATTAAAAGGGCGTGGTTAGGATACAAATGCACTTATTTAAAATTCCTTGGTACAATTTGGCTTCCCTATCCCGACCTACTTTAGGTTTCGTCTGCTTTTACAGAGAACGGTGATACATTTTTTTGCACACCGAACAAATCATTGAAAGCCATTTCGTCATTTCTGTAGACAGTCCTTTTCCGATCTAATGTGCACTATAGAAAATATTTTTTTAAACTCATTCTATATTAACAAGTTTGTGTGTTTCTAAAACGGAAGGAATGTACATAAAATATAAAGTGGAATGTATAAATTTTTGCAGGGTTCGTTCCCCGTTGAGGCTTCGACTTTTCTCCTCAGTTTGACCGGAAAATCGAACTGAACGTCTATTCCTCTGCATTTCGAAAGGGGACAGAAAAAGAGTCGGACCCATGTCCCTTCTGGTCTGTGCACGCTTAAGATTCCACGGCAGTTGAAAACCGTGAAGAATAGGGCATTTGCCTCACTGCCTTGGTGTAAAACATTGGTGAGACTGGTTGATTTCCCTGGTCCCTTCCCTTGAAGGCCAATTAGCCTTCTTGCCTTTCTGAAGTCTTGGTAAACAAAATTGGATGGCGCTGCAATGCGGCGACGCGCTCTCAAAGGGGAGAGGTGCTCGTGTTGTGCATGGTAAATTCACTGTGACAAAAGACATTAATCTGAATATGAATAAAAATAATTTAAAAATGAATATGAATGTGAACACGAATATGAATATGAATGTGAATTTGAAATAATGAATATGAATATGAATATGAATATGAATATGAATATGAATATGAATATGAACATGAATATGAATATGATCAAGCTTGTGAATGAGATGTTTGTGACAGGCCAGAGAAGAAAATGAAAAAAAATCATTTTCTTAGTGAGTTTATCCGCTGCAACAGAGCGCGTCTATTATTTGAAACGTACATACCCACTCACTGACAATAACAATTTAGTGATTTAACGCAAGTCCAAGCGGTTCGAGGGACAGTTCTCTCGTCAAAACAAGTCAGATCAAGTCAGCACTCATAGGGTATTTCATATCAGCAATTTTCTAATAACTATTTGCTGCAATCTAATTCTGGATATAAACACGAGACTCTCTAAGAACCAGCGAGCAAATTAGGGAAACAAAACAAAACAAAACCGAACAAAACAAAACAAATCAAATCAAAACAAAACAAAACATAAAAGACTTCTGAAACGATTTCATTGGCCCATTTCCTTACATAAGAACGTAAACCGAAACAGACACCATGCATGTGAAACTGAACCCACCCAAGGAAGACACTGTAAGCTCAGGAAACCTAACAATGTGATGAAAGGAAATCGATAAGCCTGCATAATTTGAACCGGACTTAGTCGTGAACCGGACTTAGTCGAAAACAGTGATTCAGAGAAAGCAGACATATTAAACAGACACACGCACAGATGAAAATTCGGTCAAGTCAACTAGCTCGGAAAGAAGAAGAACAAGAAGAAGAAGAAGAACAAGAAGAAGAAGAAGAAGAAGAAGAACAAGAAGAACAAGAAGAACAAGAACAAGAAGAACAAGAAGAAAACAAGAAGAAGAAGAACAAGAACAAGAAGAAGAACAAGAAAGAACAAGAACAAGAAGAACAAGAACAAGAACAGAAAGAACAAGAAGAACAAAATGAATTAGAAGAAGAAGAAAAAGAAAAGAAAAGAAAAAAAGAAGAAAGAAAAAGGTTAAACTATTCTATCTTCCGTTTCCATTACAACAACAATACCACTGCCACCACCACCACCACCGCCACCACCGCCACCGCCACTACCACCACCACCAATAACCTCTATCATCACCACACAAACAAAACAACAAACAAACAAACAAACAAACAAACAAACTGTTCCATTCAGTTGGCTAACACGTGTGAAGTGTGTGTGTGTGTGTGTGTGTGTGTGTGTGTGTGTGTGTGTGTGGTGTGAGTGCGTACGTGCATGTGTGTGTTAGTGTGTGTGTCTGGCTGTGTGTCTGTTGTTTGTTTGTGAGTATGTGTGTAAATGTGTGCACGCGCGTGCACTGCGTGTGTGTGTGTTGTATACGATGGTTAAACTGCATCCATCCCTGGTAATAAAAATATGAAATAATTTTGTTTCAAGGGTCAGACAAAAGAAGAATGTATCAATATGTGTGCACGAAGGAGGGTGGGGTGGGGATGGGATCAAAAACAAAGAAAACAACAGCAACAACAAACACAATAGGAAACGATATGAACAGCTTTATATTGGAGCGCAAAGGACGTGAACTGAAAAACTATGGGGACGCCTGTGTGTCTCTACCGCAATTATATTAAATAATCTATTCATTTATTGTGTCTTAATGAATTTATGAACAAAACTTGAGCCAATCAATCATCCTTGCGAAGCAGCAAGAGTAACAGCAGCAACAACAAAATCCAAAACAAGTGTGACTGCCCGCGTTCAAGCAAACAGGAACCAGGAAAAAAAAAAACACGAAAAAAGAATAAAACGCGTATTTAATTAATATAACCAGACAAGACAAGCGCATATTTTCGGCCAACTGGCCTTTGTCAAGCGTAAATCACAAACAAAAAAAAAACACCAGATACAAAAGTAAGGAGAAAAAGACTGCAACAACAATTGAAACAACAACAAAACAAACCCACAACTGAGAAAGAAAGAAAAATATATATATAAAGGAATGCATGCAAATGTTGATCAATCTTTCGATTGAGTCGGTAAGGAAAGCAAAAGTCGCGTCGTCGTTATTTTCTTTGAATTTATTTATTCAGTTTTTTTCTAAGTGTTCCAATTTTATCTCAGATGCGTGTGTGCATGTCGTTTTGTCCACGTTCGTGTAGGCAGTATGTTGCTGCACAGTCCGCATACTCTGTCCTTGGTGGGCGTGCATGCTGGGTGTTTTTATGTGTTCCATAATCCACAGGATACAGATATCTTTAACACGTATACTTGTTGTTCTGTGCGCGTATACACATTGCATGAAAAAGTTTTAGGCACTAACGCTCCCCAGTGGGGATGCCGGGGGCTCTTTCAGTATAAACAGTATCCTAACCTTTTGGAAATTCTGTGCTAGAAATTTCCTCTTTTCTGTCACCCTCTTTGTTTTTGCTCTGCTCCTTTGCTTTCTGTCGTTTCTTCCTATCATTTTCTGCCTTGCTGGTACATTCACCCGTATATGTTCGATAAAGTCTTACACGTATTTTTTCTTATTGGGTACATGTATTAAGTGCATTTTTGGCTATAGGGAAATGATATGCAGAAGCAATTTTAGGTAATTTAGGCCTGTTTTTGTATATGTTTCAGTGTCCTTACTTGTGTTTAAATTTGTATTCAGGTATGCTTTTAAATCCCCTGTGCGATAAATTGGACGGAGTGGTCAACGCCAGGGGCATCCCATTTGATTATGTGCGCGAATGCATTGATACGTGTGCTTAATTTTCTTTCCTTTTTTTTTAATCTGTTGAAGTGCCGTGTGTGTATTGAAACAGAAAAAGCCCTGATATGGCTCTACGCGGTCGGCTGGGTTTTAAGCAACAATAAGCATGAGAATGAGGCACTGACGGTTTGCACACATGTTGACCAGGGAGATAGGAAAAATCTCCACGCTTTACCTGCAAGCGAGAGGTAACCAGGAAGGATTCAAACCCAGACATTCCAATTGGAAGTCTGATGGCTTACCCACTTGATTACCCCATCCATTCCCATTAATCAGACTGTGTAGAAATCAAGTGAAGCCACATAAGTCATCACCTCAATTCAAATAGAAACAAGACCTAATTTCACCAGTCAACATGGTGGAGTGGTTAACATAACGGACTTCAGACTAATAGGTCTTGGATTTGAACCAGCATAAGTCAAAACAACAAGAACAAGATCAAGAACAAGAACAAGAAAACAAGAACAACAAGAACAACAAGAACAAAACACAACAACAAGACCAACAACATAACAACGACAACAACGACAATGACGAAAACAACAGCAGCGGCAACAACAACAACAACAACAAAACAACAACAATAACAACAAATACAAAAACAAATACAACAAAACAACAACAACAAAAACTGTAGGGAATTTTCAGCTCTGACCGGCTCCTGCCCACAGTTGAGCGTGCTAGGGATCATTTGGGAGAAATGGACCACGCTATCGAGCATCATCCACTTTACGGATGCGTCACTGAAGGTGTTCTTCAATTTTCCTGACCAACACGGCAGGTGTCTGTGTATCTCTCGGGCAGGTTGATGCCGGATATGTTATAAAAGGAAGAGTAGAGAACAGCCTTGTCACGTTGTCTCAGTCCGAAACAGAACTCCATACTATAGTCATTATTATCTCTATTGTCATCATCACAGCATTGCAACAACAACAACAAAAGTCCGTTCCGTTCCCTTCCTCCCCCATCCCCACCCCCCTCCCCGTTGCCCTGCTGTCATGGTGACCACAGTTTCGGTGAGTTTGGAGGTGTGTAGAATTGCAATGAATAGTGTGTGTGTGTGTGTGAGGGGGGGGGGTAGTGACATAGGAGGGCGCAAAAGTCTGTAAAGCGACAGCAGCAGCAGCTGTAACAAGAACAACGAGAACGACAACAACAACAGGAAACTAACTTCGACGAGAAATTGAGGTTGGGTTCATCACCTGACAATGACTTAATCAAATAAACAAACGAACAAACAATAAGAGATACAGGGCTGACATAAGCAGAAACACACTGACTAAGCAGGACAACAATTTGGTATTATCAATAAAAACAAAGACAAGCTGAAACTGAAAACAAAGAACGGAAACAGGAAAAAATGATTAAGCAATACAAGCCAGATCTACGTTGACTTTGATCGCTCCATTTCAAAGCATATCCTGGTACGAGTTAGGGGCCTACAAACACAGTACAAGTTTGCTACATACAAATTGTCATGGGCAATTGTTGCGAGAGAAAAAGTTGTATACATAGAAATGGTTCCATAGAAATTTTTTGTGTTAAATCTTAAATCAGTCGATCTGGTTCACTATGAAAAGTCCTGCATGTAATGGAACCATCCCTATATATCCCTACGTTTCCCGGAGTCTTTATTCCTCCAGTTTTTTTTTAATTTTAAAAAATTTTTTTTAGGATCATCGCTCTCAGGAAGGTTACCTTCGTGCTCACCTTTTTTGTTTTTTTGTTTTGTTCTATTTTCTGCATCACCTTAATGGCCACAGAAGCTGGCACAGTTTTTGACAATGCGATGATGATGATGTCGATGAGGATGGTAATCATGACGTTACAGAGTTCCATCTAGGATTGAGACTGCGTGACAGGGTGTACATGTACTCTACGCTTACTATCATAATGTATTCTGGTGTCAACCGGGCCCGAGAGATACAGACACCTGCAGTGCTGGTGAGATGATTTGAGCAACACCCTCAATGACGCATCCCTGAAGTGATGAGACTCGACTGTTCCAGTCTTCCCAATAAGCCCATAGCACGCCCAACTCTGGGTAGGAGCCGAATAGAGCCGAAAAATCCCATAACAATTTTTAAGGGACTGACGGGGATCGAACCCACACCCTTCCAGTCGATTGTCCGTTGCGCTAACCACCACACCACATGCGACTGGTTCTCTTACAGTTTTGTTTGTTTGTTTGTTCGTTTGTTTGCTTGTTTGTTTCTTTGTGAAGATTTCTGTTTTGTTCCGAATGCGTGTAGGCCTATGCAGGTCGTTCAGCCCAATATTGTACAGGCGGTTATGTTACTACACACACTACATTCTTCGTCTTCATGGGCATGGAGTTGGGTGTTTTCCGGTTTTCATCAGCCATTGGACACTGAAATGACTCAGAAGATCTGTAACGTTCTTAGTACGTACCATACACACAAAAGAGGGGGGGGGGGGGTCTAGACATTACTGTTGACCTGACAGATACCAGACGGTTGGTTGGCACCTAGGCAGGATCTATCCCAGACCTTCCGATTGAAGTCTGACGACTTACCCGTTTGGTAGGTTTATAATTATATTCCCCCCAGGGAAAATGTTCCCACAGAATTTGTTCTTTCTTCTCCATCGTACAGCTTTTTGTCTCTTACCCCCAACCCCACCTCATAGCAGTTCAAATCTAAGTTTCCGAGGTGTATGTTCTCCAGGTTCCTGCTCTGTTTCGTCTACACTTTTGTTCTCACAATCTGTTTGTCCCAGCTTTTTATTCGTAATGTTTTTTATGTTTGTTTTTCCAGACGTGTTTTCTTAGAGGTCTATAAGTCCCCTTGTTTATAGTCCTTCAGATGAATATTCTCTCAGGTCTATTGTCCCCATCTTTATGTTTTTCCAGATATAATTCTCCCAGGTCTGGTTCATGTGTTTATGTTTTTCCAGACATATGTTCTCTCAGGTCTACGGTTCACGTGTTTATATTCTTCCAGATTCACTTTCTCCCGGGTCTCTCGTTCACGTGTTTATGTTTTTCCAGATATAGTTTCTCCCCGGGTCGATGATCCTCAAGCTTATGTTCCTCCAGATAAACATTCTTCCAGGTCTGCCTTCACCATGGTTTTGTTCTCTCAGATCCATGTTCTCTCACAACTCTGAACTCTAGGTTTCCCAGGTCTATGTTCCCTATGTCTATGTCCTTCGACGTCTGTGCTCCAACAGGTTTCAGCCCCTAATCTTTGATTCCTTCAGGTCTGTGTCCTCTCAGGTTTGTATTCCTTTAGGTCTATATTTTCTCAAGTTTGTATTTATTCACGTCTACGTTCTGCATATTTGAATTTCTCCAGGTCGTATTTTGCCTGTTTGAATTTCTCCAGGTCTATATTCTGCCGTGTTTGAATTTCTCCTGGTTTATGATATGCAATGTTTGAATTTCTCCAGGTCCGTATTTTGCCATGTTTGAATTTCTCCAGGTCTATATTCTGCCGTGTTTGAATTTCTCCTGGTTTATGATATGCAATGTTTGAATTTCTCCAGGTTACTGCTGTTGATTTCAGTCCATTTGCCATGTTTGAATTTCTCCAGGTCTATGTTCTGCCAGTGTTTGAATTTCTCCGGTATATATTGCCATGTTTGAATTTCTCCAGGTTTATGTTCTGCCATGTTTGAATTTCTCCAGATATTATGTTACTAGTCTATGTTTAATTAATTTCTCCAGGTCTATTTCTGTCATGTTAATTTTTTTCAGGTTATTTCTGCCATGTTTGATTTTCTCCAGATTTATGTTCTGCCATGTTTGAATTTCTCCAGATCTATATTCTGCCATGTTTGAATTTCTCCAGATCTATATTCTGCCATGTTTAAATTTCTCCAAGTCTATGTTCAGCCATGTTTGAATTTCTCCAGGTCCATATTTTGCCATGTTTGAATTTCTCCAGATTTTGCCGTGTTTGAATTTCTCCAGGTCTATGTTCTGCCATGTTTGAATTTCTCCAGTTACGTTCTGCCACGTTTGAATTTGTCAAACACTGTTTCTGCCATATATGTATTCCTTTAGATCTGTTAGCGCATTCACCTGTATGTGTTCGATAAAAGTCTTACGTACTTTCTCTCAGGACTGATAATCGGGTACACGAATTAAGTGCATTTTTTGCTCTATGGAAATGAGATATGCGGAAGAATTTTAGGTAGTTCAGGCATGTTTTATATATGGTTTAGTGTCCTAAGTTGTATTTACATATGTATTCAGGCATGTTTTTCTTAAATTCCCTGTGTGATAGATTGGACGGAGTGGTCAACGCCAGGGGCATATTCTTAGATTACGTGCGCTAATGCATCGATGTCATGACATTTTCTTTTCCAGGTTTTGCCTTTTGAAGTATTATGTATGTTTTGAAACGGTTATGCTTATAGCTATACGCAGTCGGCTGGGCTTTAAACAAAAAATACCAATAGCAATAGTGTTCTCTGAGGTTTAAATTCCGTTCAGTCTATTGTTCTACATGGTGTCCGTCCCTCAGCTTCACCCCAACTTCCGGTACGTGATCTTACAGGTCCCCACAGTGTATGGCTGTGACTGTGATGTATTGTTAGTCCTCCATCTCTGTGACCTTTCAGTATAATTATGTTCACTAGGTCTGTTTCTTTAAGGCCTGTATTTCCTGAGTCTTCGTTAATATGATATTCAGATCTGTTCCCATAGATCTTC
>CM060308.1:55320955-55323455 GCA_030674185.1 Monoplex corrugatus
GATGTGTGATTTCTTCCAATGATGTGTGATTTCTTCCATGATGTGTGATTTCTTCCAATGATGTGTGATTTCTTCCATGATGTGTGATTTCTTCCAATGATGTGTGATTTCTTCCAATGCATTTTCTTTTTGTCAAGAACAATTCTTTTTTTTTTACTGCGTGTTGTTTTATTTGTAAGCTACATGCTACGTTCATCCTGCACATGGGACATTTATTGTCGTTGTCGTATGGTCTGAAAGGCTAGCACTCAGGCCACCCCTCAAGGTCTGGTGCGGGGAGGGAGAAGAAAAACACCTGTCTGACACCTGAATGGCACTTGGGATATCTCCTGTTCTGAGTGCACACGCACACATGTGCATATTCACACACTCACATTCACACACACATGCATACGCACAAACACACATACACACACAAACACACTCATATATATATATGATATACACATCACACACATACACATAAAACACAATATTACATACCAACATAACTAACATCACCATAAACAATTACACACGCACACGCACACACACACAAACACTATACACGCACACACACACACACACACACACACACACACAAACTACACACGCACACACAAACACACATGCACACACAAACAACTCACATATATTTATACACACATACACACATACACACATATACACATACACACAAACACACACAACACACACAACACACACACACACACACACACACACACACACACACACATACATACATACACACACACACAAATATAAGAGAGGGAGAGAGACAGAAGAGAGACAGATGAGAGAGAGAACAGAGACAAACAGACGGAACAGACTGACACAGACAAGACAGAGACAGAGACAGACAGACAGATTATAGATAGATAAATATAGATAGATAGATATATAGATGAATGATAGATAGTAGATGATAGATAGATAGATAGATAGATAGATGATGATAAGATAGATAGATAGAAGATAGACAGACAGACAGATAGATAGAGAGTAGATAGAGACAGATACAGAGACAGACAGACAGGCAGGCAGATAGAACGAGACAGAGACAGAGAGGAGAGGAGAGAGAGAGAGAGGAGAGGAAGAAGAGACAGACGAGACAGACAGACAAACCGACGGACAGACAGACATACATACGAAAGAGAAGGGGAGAGAAGAGAGAAGAGAGAGGAGAGAGAGAGTTGCACACACAAACACATTGTCTCCGTCTCTGCGTGAATAATGACGAAGGATAAACACTACATCATACTAAGACAATACATCACAACAATCATAGGAGATTAACCATTCTGATCTTCCCGTTTTCATCATACATACATACATACATACATACATACATTAATACATACATACATACATACATACATACACTCCACACACACACACACACTCAAACACACACACACTCTCTCTCTCTTTCTCTCTCTCTCTCGCTCTCTCTCTACTCACACATACACACACACACACACATACACACACGCACACACACATACACACACACACGCATCGCACACACACACACACACATACACACACACACATACACACACACACGCACGCACGCGCGCGCGCACACACACACACACACGCGCGGCGCGCCCTGTACGCACTCGCAGCATCAGTGCACATGACATACAAATCGATGCTCAACCCTTTGGCTCCCTCACTCCATCCGCCAGCATCCCACACTGTCAGTTATGGCAGCAAAGAAAAAAACAAACAAACAAACAAACAAATAAATCAATAAACAAGCAAACAAAAATAAAACTAAACCATTTCACTTCCCCACCAGGAAGCCAATAGGAAGATGGTGGATAGGGTGAGGGAGTGAAAGGATTAAGTTTTTGTAGCTGGTGGATAGGGTGCGGAAGTGAAAAGGGTTGAAAGACAGACCCACAAACATTTTAATAGAGGATAGAAAATGTACAGTTTGTAGTGTATGACTGAAGACAGACTTCATTTCCTGGATGATTGTACAATACACAATAAAACAATGATGAAAATGATGAAAAAAGGTCTCGGAGAAATATGAATATGTACTCTGAAGAATCGCTCGATCAGAATCTGTATGTGTGATACAAGTGACATGCTTACAGAAGATAATTCATAGAATACACGTTGCAGAACACGTGTATTATTGCCAGCAGTTAACATTCATAATTAAGTGGGTTTTGTTGTTGCTTTTTTAACTTTTTTTAATTCATTTTTTATTTCACAACAAACGTACATCTAACATACATATGGCAACGAAGAATGACAACAACGACAACAACAAATTTTTACACATATTAAAAGACAATGTGACACATGAACTCCACTCGGTATACAGAATGTACAAACGATGTTTTGTTTATTAGAGTTTAAAAATGAACATTAAGATCAATATTCTTAGTTATACAATTGATATGTTTCCTTTGATGTTGTGATACAATTTAGAGTTTGCTCGAGACAGAATAATCGCGCTCGGACAATTCCATATATGCTCCAC
>CM060308.1:55328455-55350955 GCA_030674185.1 Monoplex corrugatus
TTCCAGTGTAAACATGTGCCTCGGACCATGACCTTCGTTGACATACATTCTAGACAAAGGCCTGCTTAATCAATGTGACCTCACACGTGGTCAATACACGTGTTAGAACGCATGTTTAAACGTTTGTGGTGTTCATCATTAGTTTGATCATCGGCCTTCTTGGAGTATTTCTTCTTCTCCTAATGTGCTTTTACTGACAATATTTGGGAATTATTTCGTGAGTGGATAAAATGATCATGCCTAAAAAGTGCAATTATGAGGAAAACGAGAAAAGTTCCGTGTTCTCATTTTCGACCGATGCAGACAAGCGACGGCTAAGATCAGTATGGAAAAGTAAAATTCCGCATGCCAACTTTCAACCAACATCTCAATCAGTTGTATGTGCAAAGCATTTCAGCGCAAATTTTATTATCAGATCAGATACTGTGACGAGATCAGACGATAGTGTTTTAACGGTAGTCGAGAGATCCAGACCAAAACTGAGTGAAGATGCCTATCCGTCCAATGGTCCATATTTCGTATTTCCAAACTGCCCATCCTATATTCGTCAGAAGAGCCACCAACCAAATAGAAAACTCCTGACGATAGACGTGTTGAAATACAGCAAAGAGACGAGCAAGCGGTGTGTGTGCGTGTGTGTTGGTGTGTGTGTGGTGTGTGTGTGTGTGTGTGTGTGTGTGTGTGTGTGTGTGTGTGTGTGTGTGTGTGTGGGCACGTTCGTTCGTTCTTTAATTTAACGTCTTTTCACTATAAGTGATATTAGACGGGGGAGGGGGGGGGGGGGGGGGGGACATTAAAAAAAAAAAAAAAAAAGTGAACAAAATAAAATGTAGAACGATAGTTGGACGGGTTGGATTTGGGCAGAGGGAAGACAGAGGAAAAAGACATTAGCAGGTGGGGGAACAGTAAAATGGAACGAGAACTTAACACTAACAATTAACTTCAACAACATGAAGGGAAATTGTAACACTAAAATACAAACGAATAAAGTTAAAGTAATGCATTAACAGGACTGTGAACTAATGATTCTGAAATTCTAACTAACAACGTTTGATCTGATGTAATTTTCTGGAAATGATTTTCAGAATACTTTTCTTGAGTAAACATTTTCGGTAAAAAAGAACATAGCATTTTGCAGTAGAATTAAACAGTGAAACAGTGTGAACTGTTCGCCGCAAGTACACTTGACATTTTTACAATATTTTGTTTTCAATGCGTTTAGCTGAATACGAAAACAAACAGCAACAATCGATCTCAAATGATACATGGAAGAATACTGCAATTTTTTACAAACATTTTGAACGGTAAGTTTTATCATTTGTTGTGACACAAACTGTTCATCTGAATGTTCATGAAATCGAGTCCATGAGGCTGATTCGAGCAAGTTGCAAGATTCTTTTACGGAGGTATGAACATGTAATTCTTAGCATTATCAGCATTCTGGGCGCCTTGCTTAGCTGCTCTGTCAACTACTTCGTTGCCGTGAAGACCAACATGAGAAGGCACCCAGCATAAACTGATATCTGTACCTTTGACCCTTAAACGATGAATAAGATGATTTGCCTCAGTAATTAAATCAGGTCTTGTGTCGGCATTAAAAGACCGTAAGGCATATAATACAGATTTTGAGTCAACAAAGAGAACTACTTTGAAAGACATGGGTTTAAGATTTACTAGATAATGCAATGCTTGATTAATAGCGACTAATTCCGCTGTAAAGATCGATAAGTTTGCCCCAACGAAAAATGACTTTTTTATCTTAAATTTTGGAACATAAAATGCTGCTCCAGCACATTTATTTTCTAAGACTGATCCATCGGTAAAAATGTGAAGGTGGGTACAGTATTTTTCATCGATGTGTTCTCTTGCTGTGGATATCGAAATGTTGACATTTTCAGATTTCTTAGCGTCTGTATAATCAATATCAAAAGAGGCTTTTTGCATTTCCCATGTAGGGATAGGCGTTGTTGATGGTGTCTCAGCTATTTCATCCATATTGACGTTAGACTGTTTGACCAAGTCAGATATGTAAGTTGCAACAGTCATTTGTGATGAAATGCTTTTTGCTCGCTTTGGAAAGTCAACATCAGACCTGATTGTTAATTTCCTTACTCACAAAATTGTCCGTTTGTGAAGTAGTTCTAACTGCAAATTTTGCTGTCGCTAGCTCACGATTGTTGTTCAGAGGCAGAATTCCAGCAACTTTGTACGTTTCCAGATTAGAGGCATGAGTAGGGACACCTAGAGCAATTTTAATACTTTTGCAGTCTAAGCTTTGTATCTTCTTTAATAAATATTTTGGTGCACTGAAGAACACTTCTTGCGCATAGGATAATTTAGATCGTACAAGTGCTGTTGATAGATGAATTAGTATGTTCGTATCCATTCCCCAAGGTAATCGGCTTATTATCTTTAGAAAATTTAGGGCTTTTCTTGCTTTTGTTGAAATATAATCAAAATGGACATTCCAGTTTAATTTCGATGTCATAAAGACTCCCAGAAATTTTACAACCTGTTTGTAATGTAACACTTCACCAAGCAATCTGAAAGTAGGCAAGTTACTTAAAGTACCACCAGAATTAAATAGCATCATGTTAGTTTTTTCCGCTGACAAGGACAGACCATTTTCTAACATATAGTTTCCAAGATTATCAAGATCAGATTGATACAATTTCCTGATGTAATTCTGTTCTCTCTGTGGAGTTGTCTTTTTTAAAGTAATATTCATCCAAATACATATAATCATCAGCATACTGTGCCAAAACAACACGATTTGAGAGTGCTTTAGGAAGATCCTGTATAAGGATATTAAATAAAAGCGGTGCTATCACTGAACCTTGTGGAATTCCCATATCAAGATGTCGTGAAGTAGAATAACTAGTTCCCACTCTTGCCTGAATAGTTCTATTGGCTAAAAAAGACTTAATATAATCATACATATTGCCAGATAAACCAATAGATTTCAGCTTGTACAATAAACGCGTATGCCAAACTTGATCGTAAGCTTTTTTCACATAAAAAAATGTAGCTAAAAGACTTTCTGCGGGCAAACTGTTTCTTGACGTGAGTGGTAAGTTTAACCAGGTGCTCAACTTTAGATCTCCCTTTTCTAAAACCAGCCTGATTTACTGGAATAACGTTATTTTTATCACAGTAATGTACAAGTCTGGTTAATACCAATTTTTCCAATAGTTTTGCTCGTTAAAGCAATAGGTCTGTAACTGTTTTTATTGTTTTTAGGCTTTCCTGCTTTTAATACTGGTATAACAACAGACGTTTGCCATAATTGTGGTATAGTTCCACCAACCCAGCATTTCTGAAAAATTTTGTGTAAAAAAAATAATATAGTTTTCTGGAAGATGTTTAATCATTTCAGTTGAAACAGCATCGACACCTACCGAACTCCTTTTGTTGCGTAGAGACAAGATAGTGTTTTTTAACTCTTCTAAGGTGATTGGAGAATTAAACCAGAGATCATTCTGAGGTATGGATCAGTGTAGATAGGGTTGTTAGCTGCCATTTCCCTGTAGTGTTTGCAGGTAGGAGTCAAACCATCTACTTTACTATTTTGGGCAAAATGTTCCACAAAAGTTTCAGCTTTGTCCATGTCGGAAAGAAATTTGTGACTTGTATCAATCATTATTGGACACCTAGGTAAGTTGGCTCCATTTTTCATTGATTCATTTTTGTCCAGACTTTATGGAAATCCTTGAAATCTGAAATTTCTTTTGTGCAGTATGATGCCCAATAATTTTTCTTTGCTTCAGCGATGATTTTATTACACTGGGTGTTAGCTTTTTTCATTTCCATATGATCTTCAGGTTTCCTGCTTTTGATGTAGATTTTGTATTTCTCTTTTTTATACTGAACTGCTTGCTCACATGCCTCCGTCCACCAAACATTACCCAAACGGTTATTAGACTTAAAAGTTTTGAGTTTCGGGATGGAAAGGTCTGCAGCAGCTAGAACTGACTCCTGGAATTTAGAAAACATAACGTCTACATTTTCACTTTCATAATGTGTGAAATCTCGATTAGAAAGGACAATCTGAAACAAGGACCAATCAGCGCTGTATAATTATATTTTGGTATAATATCAGGAATGCTGTCTTTCATCCTGATGTTTTCGTTAGTTAGTGTTATGAGGATAGGTAAGTGATCACTTCCTAAAGTATCTCTGTGAGTGTCCCAGGTACAGCAGGGTACTAATTCTGGTGAGATTAAAGACAGATCGATTGCTGTTGCCCGATGTTTGGAAATATCAGGAATTCTAGTGACACTCCCATCATTCAAAAGGTAAAGCGAACTGTCAACTATATTTTCTACTAAACGATTGCTTGTCACAGTACAGCAATCTTTTTCCAAAAACGGGGAGTGGGAATTAAAGTCTCCACCTATTAGCCATTTACCGTGCAGCAGATCTGGAATCGTGCGCAGCCATTCTGTGTTGTGGTCATTTGGACCTGTTGGCAGGTAGACTGACAAAACGTTCAGGATAAAAGAATTACTGAATTGTACTGTAGCGGCACAAGCGTGAAAGTCTTCAGTTGACGTTAAAACTGGGGAAGTAAATATGTGATATTGTAACTCTTTAAGTATGTATATCGCAGTGGCTACTTTCTTCCCGGGATTCCCATAGGCATACACTGGTGGATAATAGTAATTTTGGAAATTGGGAAGTTTGGTTGGTATAACATTAAGCGACTGCAGAATCAAGACTTCACACTGATTTGAGGCGAGGAAATGTTCCAGGTATGCTGAATTGGTGGAAATAGACCTACAATTCCACTGTAAAAAATTGATTTTCATTGTTGGCTAATCCCTTATTTTCAATTAACGGTGATTTGTTTGAAAATCACGTATATTTGGTTTTCTGTGTACGAGGAAAATGGGGAGGGGGAGAATGATTACTTTTACTACAAAGTAAAGGTAGAAAAAAATGAGTAAAACTATGGAGAAAAGAAGTCCTACTAATCAAGATAAGACTTTGATCTAGAACGGAAATAAATTATAAATAAATTAAATAATAGTATACACGCCTTCAAATGTACAGAGATTATAGTCTGAGTCCTGACTGACTAATTCCTAGCGTTTATACACTTTCAACAAGAGAACTGTCAGAGATGAACAGGAAAAAGTCCTGTGACATGAAACGTTGGTCACTGTAGATCTACTACGATTCATTCAAAACATGTTGTATGATAGCCACCACGGTTCATAGGTGTCAAAATAGGGGAACGGTCCTCGGGAGAATCTAGAGGCGTGTGGCCGTGAAGGTCGTGATCCTCCTGGTCTCCTAGGCGTCTCCCAAAATAGATCCCGAATGTGTCTCCCAGGTTTCCCGCTATCACGCTGCTTCCTCTGGCGGTGGGGTGAATATTGTCGTGTAGAAACTGCTGGTTAGTTCGAAGGTTGTCATGGGAGACAAATGATAGGTTTTTTATGTTAACAAGCTCAGCAGATAAAAAGGCGTTAAACAAATTCCGCCGAACTTCCATACGTGAATGTCGTACAGGGGCGACCTTGCTGATGACTATCTTTGAGTGTGGATATTTTTGTGTTATATGTTTGATGCAAGAAGCTAAATTTTGTGTTGTTGCTTTGAGATCTTTGCTATTCAGTTCGTGGACACCACAGTGTAAAACAACACAGTCTGCAATATTGTCAAAGTTGGAAAGTGTCTTGTCTAAAGATTTTTGTATGTCATGAATGTTATTCACAGTACTTGAGTCTCCTTCAAAACCATAAGATCGTCCCAGTCGTCTCGAGTTGACACCTTTCAACACCGAATCATGGATAGTCAGAACATAGGGAAGGTCGTGGTTTGTTTTACGTTGTTCTGAAATCTTTTTGGTGTGTGACGTTGCGTCCTTGAGCTGTGATGTGACGTCTTTAGCTTTTTTGATGTCATGGTGTTCTTTCCCGTCTTTGGTTTTCTTTTCAGGCTCTGTTTTCGCTCGAGTATTGCTGCTAGTTTTTGTTGTGTTTGATCGTTGTGCCTGTTGGACGTTCTGCCTGCGTGTGTGCTTTTGTTTTAGAACGTCTGCGTACGTGGGAGTTGTTGTGGAATTATCTGTCTGTGTATGACTGTTCCTGGTCGGTTTGATGGTGGCGGTTGCTGTCGACCGGGCCTCGATCTGCGCAAGCACAGTCCTTTCTAAGGTACTGACCTGGTTGCGCAGATCCAGTACGATGTTTTTTAGTTCAACGATCGTACTCACGAGTTCCGCAGAGCTGGGTATAGATGTGATGGAAGTTGTCCCGCTCTGCGTGCCCGTGGTAACCGCGGTCGAAGCGCCATTTGAAGGGACAGTCTCTGCCTTTTCGATCTGTCTCGCTTGTCGCTGGTCGACGGCCTCTCGTAATCGGTCTTTTCCGCAGACGCAGCTTCTTGCCTCTGTTCAGCAAGGCGCCCCCGTATTCTGTTCTATGGTCTTTGTAGACTATTTCTCTAATCTCATGTACGTGCACCGCAAATAATGAGGTGTCTTTGCGTCAGGATACCACTGCCATGAGAGAGAGCTTCAGACACGTAACAACCAGCTTCCTTGTCGCTATCCCTATGTTCTGTCATTGATTTCGTATCGACTGCGAAATTATCTAGGATCTCGCATCTAAATGTGTGCACGTGTATGTGCAGTGTGTTGTGCTCGCGTGCATGTTTGTGCATGTGAATGTGTGTGTGTGCACCAGGGTGTGTGTGTGTTGTGTGTGTTCGTGTGTGTGTGTGTGTGTGTTCGTGTGTGTGTGTGTGTGTGTGTGTGTGTGTGTGTGTGTGTGTGTGTGTGTGTGTGTGTGTGTGATTCCCACTACATGTAAAACATTTACAAGTTTTGTTACATTCTTTTATAAAATGGGTACCCGACAGCTCAGTGAAGTGGATTTTTGGTCAGAAGTCTTCTGTTCTAATTTTTTGGTTACAGTTTGACACTTTGCTTTCTCATTTCTCCACTGGCAGCGGGGATATCACTGACAGGCAAAAGATGCAGCTCTTCATTGATGATTTGCAGGACTTGTGCTCACGTGAGCAGACTGAAGATGGTGATGAAGAGAAGGATTCTACAAAAACGTCAGTTTTCAGTAGAACAGTTGAAATTACTTATTTCTCCAGTAAATAGGTATTCTTGTGAAACCCTGCTTTGGGCAGTTCAGGTTTTTGCATCAGTTCCTCAAACACATACCATGCTGAGAAACACCCTTCTGACTCTTTCCCATAGTTCATACCTCAAGAGATTTGCTTCTGCATTTAACGTAGGCAGTGGCTTGAGATATTCAAGTATGCACGAAGAGTTCCTGAAGCTATAACGCCAGTGTATGACTGAAGGAGAAAGACATGTAATTTTCATGTTAGATGAAATTCATCTTCAAGTCTTTAAGGTCTTCCAGCTGTTGATAGGTAGTGTTGAACAGGAACAGGAATTTTTAACTTGCAGTAGCCAGAGAAAACTTACCATGAATCTGATCATGCAGCGACTCTCAGACCTGGGCATGACCAACAACACAAAAAATGTGAGAACTGTGGAGTTAATCATGATGAAATGGCTGTCAAATGCTGCCAACCAGTGGTAAACATTTTTTTGAACATGTAGTGTAAAACGTTCACAGACAAGGCATTTACAGCAAGTAATGCTAGAAAAGTGAAGACATTCACCAAAAGGGCCTGAGTATTTTTCCTCCAGCAAGCTCATGGTAAGTGATTTATTATTTCAACCTACATGTTTGTGTCCATGCATCTCGATTTCCCGCCTTCATTGTCTCTGTTTGTCTGTGTGTCTGTGTGTCTGTTTATCTGTGTGTCTGTCTGTCTGTCTGCGTGTGTCTGTCTGTCTGTCTCTCTCTCTCTTTCTTTCTTTCTCTCTCAGCCAGCCTGTTTGTTTGTCTGTCTCTCTCTCGTTCTCCATGTTTTTCTATCTTCGTGTGCTTATGTCCGTCTGTATGAACAGTGATTTTTGTAATTGCCGTTTTTTGTTTGTGTGCTTCACAACTGACCACCGTTTTGTTACTTTTCTTGTTACTGGTTTTGTCACTGTCCGCTAAAATTTTCAAAGAAGACAATAATTTTGTGAATATTCAGTTCGTATGTTTCATGGACGTGAAGTTTACAAAATTAAGTTTGCCTTAAACGCCGGCGAATTATGTAGATCAGATAACGAAATCAAGCCGTCCGTCACACATGTGCTGCGCGTCTCGCAAGGCAATAGACCACAGCCGTGACGTCACGCGGTGCGGTGTCAGGCCATTTCTTCGCGAAGGCTACGCTCGGACCCACACCAGCTATTGTTTAGACTCCAACAGGTCTGAAGGCCTGTTTAATTAACCGTTTGAGTTTGACTCCCGCGCCCTATCCACCAATTGCAAAAACATAACCCTTTCACCCCTTCACCCTATTCACCAGGAAGCTGGTGGATAAGATGAGGAAGAGTCAAAGGGTGAAGCTTTTGTTTTGCTAGCATGGTTGACAATGTAAGAAGCTGGTGGATAGGGTGAGGGAATGAAAGTGTTAAGTTTTTGCTTTGTTCGGGTGAGGGAGTCAAAGGGTTAAGTTTTTGCTTTGCTAGCTTGGTTGACAATGCAGACAGCTGGTGGACAAGGTGAGGTAGTCAAAGGGTTCGGGTTTTTGTTGTTGTTTGTTTTTGGCTAGCAGGGTTGACAATGTAAGAAGCTTAATAGATATGTGAGGGAGTCAAAGGGTGAAGTCTTTGCTAGCATAGTTGACATACAATGCAGGATGCTGGTGGATAGGGTGAGGGAGTCAAAGGGACAAGTTTTTGCTTTGCAATTGACAATGCAGTATGCTGGTTGATAAGGTGCGGGAGTCAAAGGGTTAAAGTTTTTGCTTTGCAGTTGACAATGCAGGATGCGATGCTGGTGGATAGGGTGAGGGAGTCAAAGAAGGATAAGAAGCAAAAGGTTTGGGCAGAGAGGTGGGTTGAAAAGTTCAGGGAGACCATCAAGTGCAGCAGGAAACAAGAATAAACAAGAGGAGGAAGATAATAAGACCCGTTAGTTAACAAACACCGAAACTGAAGCCAAAAGTGAAACCACCATAACAGCTCGAACGGACTAGTCAACTGAAGTGGTGGTGAAATGTGGCGACTTAGTGTCTCAAGTACACCCACCCTCTTGACCTGTGTTTGACCACGTTGAGCTCTTGGAGTTTGCAGCTTGGAGTGGGGTTTCCTCTCTGTCTGCTGTCTGTCTGTCTGTCTGTCTGTCTGTCTCTCTCTCTCTCTCTCTCTTCTCTCCTGTATGTCTTTGTCTCTGTCTGTCTATGTCTGTCTGTCTGTCTGTCTGTCTCTCTCTCTTCTCTTTCTCTCTGTCTGTCTCTCTGTCTGTCTGTCTCTCTTCTTTCTGTCAGACTTCCTTCTGATGCACTTTTGACAAATCACAAGTTATACAACCCCATCTATAGACAAATAATAATAGTAACAGTGATAGTGATGATATTTACAAGGCGCCAAATTTCAATATGTAAATCAAATGAAAGCGCACGCTCTCATCATTCATCAAAGCTTTCACTCACAATGACAAAAAACAAAACAAAACAAAAACTCAAGGGCACAAAGCACACACACGCACACAGGGAGAGAGAGGGAGAGCATGGGAGGAAGTGGGACTAAGGGGTGGGCAGGTATTGGGTGAAATCACTGCTGGACAAAAAGTTGTGTCTCTAAGTTAGACTTGAAGGACGACAAGAGTATGTCACTGTCGATGAGACAGGGAGGGAACGTCTTGATACGTCCCAGGTTCGATACGTCCCAGGTGCGATACGTCCCAGGTTTGATACGTCCCAGGATCGATTCGTCCCAGGTGCGATACGTCCCAGGTGCGATTCGTCCCAGGTGGGATACGTCCCAGGTGCGATACGTCCCAGGTTCGATACGTCCCAGGTTCGGAACGTCCCAGGTTCGATACGTCCCAGGTTCGATAAGTCCCAGGTTCGATACGACCAAGGTTCGATGCATCACACACACACAACACACACACACACACACACACACACACACACACACACACACACACACACACACACACACACACACACACACACACACACACACACACACACACACACCACACACACACACACACACACACATTTTCGTATTCAGCTAAACGCATTGAAAACAAAATATTGTGAAAATGTCAAGTGTATTTGCGGTGAACAATTCACGCTGTTTCACTGTTCGTTTTACTGCAAAATGCTGCGTTCTTTTTTTTACCAAAAACGTTTATACAAGAAAACTATTCTGAAACTCATTTTAAAGAAATAACTTCAGATCAATCTTTGTCAGTTAAAATTTCAGAATCATTGGTTCACAGTCCTGTTAATGCATTGCTTTAAGTTTATGATGTTTGTACTTTAGCGTTAAAATTTTCCCTTCACATTGTTGATGTTAATTGTTAGTGTTCATTGTTAGTGTTAAGATCTTGTCCCATTTTTCTATTTTCCCACCTGCTTATGTCTCTTACTTTTTCTCCCCTCTGATCCCAATCCAACCCACCCAACTCTCAATCTCCATTTTTTTCCCCGTCTAATATCATTCATAGTGAAGAGAACGTTAAATCAAAGAACGAACACACAACACACACACACACAACACACACACACACACACACACACACACACACACACACACACACACACACACACACACACACACACACACACACACACACACACACACACACACACAAGCTCATTCCGATTGTATGGACCAGACACAGAAAATGAGCAGCGACTGACTGTAGCTCATCTGTATCAAGGAATTTTCAAACAACAATTACAACATGATTACGGTTAATTAATCAGTCTTTCCGTAATCATGTTGTATCTGTTATCATATTTTAAGGAAATAATTTCCTATTAAACAGCCGTTTTTGACTTAACTTAATTGACTTTCACGGGCATCTATATCTTCGTGATTACATTGTATGAAACAAAAATCTGTTAACAGAAATATTGTCAGAAAGGCTTGGTCATCTTTTTATTGTAGCTGTTTCGTTTGTGTGTGTGTGGTGTGTGTGTGTGTGTGTGTGTGTGTGTGTGTGTGTGTGTGTGTGTGTGTGTGTGTGTGTGTGTGTGTGTGTGTTGTTTTTGTTGTTATTGGTGGTGGTGGTGGTGGTGGTTGTGGTGGTGGTGATCGTAGTGGTGGTGGCTGTGGTGGTAGTGGTGGTCGGTGATGGTGGTTGTGGTGGTGGTGGTAGTGGTGGTTTGTGTTGTTGGTTGGTGGTGGTTGTGGTGGTGTGTGGTGGTGGCTGTGGTGGTTGTGGTGGGTGGTGGTATGGTGGTGGTGATGGTGATGGTGTGTGGGATGAGTATGGTAGAATGCGTGTGTGTGTGTGTGCATGCGCACGCGCGCGTGTGTGAGTGTAGAAGAGAGAGAGGGGGGGTGGAGAGTGATGGGTGGAGGAGTAGACTAACGCTTTAATCAAACTAAACCGGTTGAATTCCAAACAAAGAACACCTGATAGGCTTAAAATTACGTTGTTACACCTCGATCTTCCGCAAACTACAGCCATTCATAGCCTGACCATCCTTTACTGATCACCAACGATCGTGGTCAGTAAGCAGCTGATTTTCCGTTCTGATCGCATTGTGTTTCAGCGTATGTCCTGTGCGTGCCGCATAATCTGCTCTGTCAGGCAAACTCCCTTGAACCCAGGTCAGCTGATACTTCGTGGTGCACGTGTGAATGCGGCTTGACTTCTCACGTGCTTTCTGTGCACATGACCCATTCCGCTTTTCATGATTTCATAACACAAGGTCAAGGATGCATCAGGATCAGAATGGCAGAGGGAGAGCATCCTGCTGTTCAGTATTGGTGCCCGCCATGATATACACATCAGATTTTGCAACAGCTATGGCAGCAATGGTCAGACTTCACAGAATCAAGAACAGCAGCACCGTCAGCTTCACCACCAAGTTCAGACCATGCACATCACTCATAGTCTCCATTCTCCTCCCTCTACGGGTGTGAAACTTGAACACTGTTGCTAACTCAGAAAAGGGAACCCAGGCCTTTGACAACAAGTGCCTGAGGAAACGTTTTCGCACCATAATACTAACGAGAGTGTACTGAACCAGATCAGCACCTTAGAGGACCTGCAAGAACTATTTTCAGTGCCCACTGAACCAGAATCAACACCTCAGAGAACCTGCAGAACCATTTCAGTGTTCTACAGAACCAGATCAACACTTTAGAGAACCTGCAGGAACCATTTCAGTGCCCACTGAACCAGATCAACACCTTAGAGGATCTGCAGGAAACCCATTTCAGTGCCCACTGAACCAGATCAGCACTTTAGAGGACCTGCAGGAACCATTTCAGTCCTGAATCAGATCAACCCTTACCAAACCTTGCGAACCACTAGTGCACATGAACAATGCACCATTCCTGATATTAGAGACTGCAGGAACCATTCATGCCACGAACAGATCCCCTAGAGACCTGCAAGAACCATTCAGTGTCTATGAACGATCAGCACTTTAGAGGACCTGCAGAACCATTTCATTGCACTGAACCAGATCACACTTTAGAGAACTGCAGGAACCATTTCAGTGCCACGAACCAGATCAACACTTAGAGACCTGCAGGAACCATTTCTGGCAACTGGAACGACGCATATCGTATATTTGTCACGTCGCCCGCTATGACATCACTAACGACCAATCCTTACGGTTCTGTGAATGGGAGATTCGCCGCAATATCGACGAATTTGGATGGAAGGATCAAATACTGTATGCCTGATACTTGTTGCTGCACTAGACACAGATGATAAATTGTTGTACTATGTTCTAAGCGACTTGTATAATTAGGACTAAGAAGGAGGATAGAGAATACGCGAGAAAGCAATTAGTTAATTTATGCCTGTTTTTATGTTTTGGTTCCTTAGGTGTACTTATTTTGTATTCAGTGTGTTTTTAAATCCCTGTGCGATAAATGATGAGTGGTCAAATCGAATGCATTGATAATGTGTACTTAATTTCTTTCTTTTTTTTTTTTTTTCCTAATTGAAGTTTTTGTATGTTTGAAGCAGTTATACGCTGATATGGCTACGCAGTCGCTGGCTTTAAAACAATAAACGCTATTTCCATGGTTAGACTATATCTGGCAATGAATGCGGTCTGGTTTTTTCCAGTTCCTTGTTCTGGCTGTCAAAAAGCTTAGAGGTCAGCAGAGTTGTAGTCTGCCATAAGCCCTGTCGCTCCACTTGGTAGAGGAGACATCATCACAATATGTGTTCAGCTGTCTGGTCTTTCTGACCACACAGTCAGGTTGGGGAAAGCATTGGGACAAGGGGTTTAACTACTAGACGGTTGGTCAGAACGTTTATTTCTGTAGTAAGTAGCACAGTGTTCTGCATAATCATAATGATCTAAAAAAATCACACAATCGTTTGTAAACACGATAAATGTTTTCCTTGACCACAATGGTCTGAATAATGATCTAGACAATCAACACAACGGTTTGTAAAACGATAATGATTTCCTTGTAGCACAATGGTCTGAATAATGATCTAAGAACAATCACACAATCGGTTTTTGTAAACACGATAAATGATTTCCTTGTAGCACAGTGTTCTGAATAATGATCCAGAAAACCACACATTCGGTTTGTAAACACAATAACTGATGACTGGGTCCGAATGCGTCATACAACACCTGAACAGCCCCCACCCCTCCTGTACTTGATGAAATGGCTATCAACTGGCATCAGAGCTTGGGAGGGGATTTTCCGGAGAGTGGTGAGGCATTGGTTTTCTGGGTCCCATCCAGCATCCTCGGGGTATTTCTTGTTAACTTGATCCAGAAAAATCACACAAGTCTGTGAAATAGGCTTATATACACTTTATAAACAATTACATATGTACATTTGTGTCCGGCATTTGATAGAACTCTTTTTGAAAAACAATAGAGAATTCCCAACCCGAAGATTTTTACAAATTGGTTTACTCATCCAAGATGCGTCATGTCCGTCTTCAAACGTATACCAACTTATAGTTTTTCTTTAGTCCAGGCCTATGGCCCATTTATGTTTTTAAAAGAAATACTTGAGGGGGAGGGGAAGCAGAAAAAAAGAACTTGTTGACATTTTCTTAACACAAAGGCAGACACACACGCATACACACAAATATGAGCGTACACACACACACACACACACACACCAACAACACACCACACACACACACACTATGCACACGTACGCACACAGACACACACTCTACACACATACGCACAGAGAGAAGAGAGAGACAGACAGACATACTGACTGACAGACAGATAGGCAGACATAAAGACAGACAAACAGACAGATCGCAACACGACTGTTTATGGCCTAGGACAATTTCTACATGAGGGATCAGAACAGAGATACCACACCGGACGGACCGATGGTTGATGGCAGTTGGTAGTACCATACAGTGCGTGGGGTGGGGTGGTAACCCAGCAACAGGAGAAAAAGAGCTGACAGACACTGACCAGACAGTATAATAACCGTTGCCCGGCACCATGTCATCAGCCTTGCAACAGGCCAAAGCACACACAGACCATTACAAGTCGTGGGCAGACTAGACTAGGGAACAGGTCAAGTTCCCGCCTTACAATCAGCTGCACGGATTAATTTTGCACGGATGCGAATATTGCCCTAACAAAATACACCCCCACTACAAAAAAAAAAAAAAAAAAAAAAAAAAAAAATCACCCAGGTCGGAATAGGTACCTGACCCTCTCCAGAATAGGGGAAAGGTCAAGCAGTGATGGGGAGGATACGCGTACTCGCTTTCATGATGCTGGCCCAGAGAAATGATTATGTTATCTTAATTTTCTTTTTCCTTTTTTTCCCATGTGGAAGTATTGTGTCTGTTTTGAAACGGTTATATCCCTGATATAGTTCTGCGCAATCGGCTGGGCTTTAAACAAAAATAACAATAACCAACAAAAACACGAAAAAAGAATAAGAACGCGTATTCAATACAACCAGACAAGACAGGCGCAAATTTTCGGCCAACTGGCCTTTGTCAAGCGTAAGATCACAAACAAACACCAAATACCAAAATTAGGAGAAAAAGACTAAAACTTCCCTGCTGTTTCGTCCAGTTTGAGAAAAGGACTGTCAATAACAATAACAATAACAATAACAATAACATTAACAATCTCCCTTACGATCTCAGGGTTGTGGGACCTTAACTTTTGGTTCCTGGATGGAGAAGGTCTGCGATGAAGGGGGTGGGTGGGTGGGTGATGTAGTGTTTGATATTGATCGTATACATACATACATACATGTACATACATACATACATACATACATACATACATACATACATACATACATACATACACACACACACATACATACATACATACATGCATACATACATACATACTTACATACACACATGCGTACTGCATATATACATACATACATGCATGCATACATACATGCATACATACTTACAAACCGACAGACAAACACACACAGAAACACACTCACATCCACCCACCCACCTCACACCCACATACATACACACACACACACACACGTAAACACACACACACACATACACACACACACGTAAACACACACACACACACACACACACACACACACACACACACACACACACACACACACACACACACACACACACACACACACACACACACACACACCATGCAGCCGCGGCAGTCTAAAAGTGTTAATACAGAGACATGCTCTGGCGGATCACCAATTCAGACACTGTCCTTTCTGTGCTGGTTTTTCGATTTCAGTTTCACTTTCCGTTTCCTTTGAAAAGGTCGCGAGAGTAAAATTTTTTGATAGTGTTTGGCTAACCCAGTGTAAACGTGTGTGTGTGTCTGGATAGGTGGGTGTCGGGCAGGCGTCTCTCTCTGTCTGTCTGTCTGTCAGTCTGTCTGTCTCTCTGTGTATGTGTGAGAGAGATAAAGGGACAGAGAGAGAGAGAGAAAGAGAAGAGAGAGAGAGAGAGAGAGAGAGAGAGAGTGTGTGTGTGTGTGTGTGTACGCGTGGACGTATTTATCGGATGTGAAGAAACTGCAAGCTGTGTGTGTATATATGTGCGTGTGTGTTTGTATGTGTATGTATACATGTATGTATGTCTCTCTCTCTCTCTCTGTTTGTGTCTCTCTGTCTTTGTGCCTCTCTGTCTGTCTGTCTCTCTCTCGCTTTCTCTCGTCTTTGTCACTCTATCTCTGTCTGTCTGTCTGTCTGTCTCTCTCTCTGCGCCGCATATCGGTGTCTGCGTGGATGTGTTTGTATGAATGCATAGGGCAGTGTGTATTTTCGCGAGTGTGTATGTTCACATATTGAGTGAGTATGCATGTGTACTTTTACGAGTATATATACATAGATGCATGTGTGACTGCGTATGTGTCGGTGATTGCTCGTATGTACTCGCTCATAAGGCTTGTGTCCCTGAAATAGTTTTTTTTTCTAAGTATGGTGCACATAATGGATATGGTCAACCTGTAAGCTATTTTTCCCAGCCTATACCCCACTCTGTGTGTGTGTGTGTGTGTTGTGTGTGTGTGTGTGTGTGTGTGTGTGTGTGTGTGTGTGTGTGTGTGTGTGTGTGTGTGTGTGTGTGTGTGTGTCCGAGTGTATGTGTGACAGAAATGTGTTAGCAGTATTTCTCATGTTTCTGAAGAGTTCTATCAAATTTGGGTCAAAGATGTGTATCGTTTGAAGAGCAGCGAAAGCATACGTTTGGAAGTCATGACGCAAAGGTCAAGATCACATGATCACACGGGCAAACCAAACACTGTGCTCAAAACCAGAACTTTTTTTTCAGGAAGGTGTAAGAACTGCACTTTTTCAGGAACTTCCGAACAATATCTATATTCTGGTTTCAATGTGAAGACAGTCTATCGTTGTCATCGCTTTTTGTAAAGTTTTGTTTTAACCAATCTTCTTCAGTCAAAGCGCCAGCGACCTTGAAAAGTACCCCCCCCCCAAAAAAAAAAAAAAAAAAAAAAAAGAAAAGAAAAAAAAAGAAGGGGGGGGGGGATTTTCTGTTAAAAAATGTTTATAGAAAGAGTCTGAATGATAAAGTGGGTCTGAATGATAGAGGGTATGAATGATAAAGAGGGTCTGAATGATAAAGGGGGTCTGAATGATAAGGGGGTCTCAATGATGAAGGGGGTCTCAATGAATAAGGGGGTCTGAATGATAAAGTGGGTCTGAATGATAAGAGGGTCTGAATGATAGAGGGTATGAATGATAGAGGGTTGAATGATAAAGAGGGTCTGAATGATAAGGGGTCTCAATGATGAAGGGGGTCTCAATGATAAGGGGGTCTGAATGATAAAGTGGGTCTGAATGATAGAGGGTCTGAATGATAAGGCAAGGGGGTCTGAATGATAAAGGGGATTAGAACTGAATAAAGGGGTCTGAATGATAAAGAGGGTCTGAATGATAAAGAGGGTCGAATGATAAAGGGTCGAATGATAAAGAGGGTCTGAATGATAAAGGGGGTCTGAATGATAAAGTGGGTCTGAATGATAAAGAGGGTCTGAATGATAAAGAGGGTCTGAATGATAAAGAGGGTCTGAATGATAAAGAGGGTCTGAATGATAAGGGGGTCTGAATGATAAAGTGGGTCTGAATGATAAAGTGGGTCTGAATGATAAAGTGGGTCTGAATGATAAAGAGGGTCTGAATGATAAAGAGGGTCTGAATGATAAGGGGGTCTGAATGATAAAGAGGGTCGGAATGATAAAGAGGGTCGGAATGATAAAGAGGGTCGGAATGATAAGTGGGTCTCAATGATGAAGGGGGTCTCAATGATAAGGGGGTCTCAATGATAAAGAGGGTCTGAATAATAAAGGGGTCTGAACGATAGAGTGGCTGAATGACAAAGAGGGTCTGAATAATAAAGGGGTTCTGAATGATAAAGAGTGGCTGAATGACAAAGAGGGTCTGAATGATAATGGGGGTCTGAATGATAAAGAGGGCCTGAATGATTAAGTGGGTCTGAATGATGTAGTGGGTCTGAATGATAAAGTGGGTTTGAATGATAAAGAGGGTCTGAATGATAAAGAGGGTCTGAATGGCATGACCATCGTGTTCTTATTAACAATGTACCTATGTGATCAATATTTGTGTGGCAGTAGATATAAGTGCCAACCAGTAACCAAAGGCCAAGGGCGTACCAAAATCTCCTCTCAAACTACGATAGAGGGAAGGACACAGGCGATATATATACATGTGTGTGTGTGTGTGTGTGTGTGTGTGTGTGTGTGTGTGTGTGTGTGTGTGTGTGTGTGTGTGTTTGTGTGTGTGTTTGTGTGTGTGTGTGTGTGTGTTTGTTCGTTTATGTGTGTGTGTGTGTTTGCGTGTGTGTGTGGTGCGCGCGCGCGCGCGCGCGTGTGTGTATGTGTATATGTGTGCGTGTGTGTGTATGTGTGCGTATGTGTGTGTATGTATGTATGTATGTGTGTGTGTGTGTGTATGTGTGTGTGTGTGGTGTACTTTTCAAGGTCGTTGGCGCTTTGATTGAAGAAGATTCAGTTTAAACAAAACTTTACGTGAAGCCAAGCGATGACAACGACAGACTATCTACAGTGAAAACGGAATATGAACACTGTCAGAAGTTCCTGAAAAAGCACCTAGTCACAACAGGGAATCTGGAAGGAAATAGAACACCAGGTAGACCCAGGGAGAAAATACTAGACGGACTTGCAGGGTAGCTGAGGACAGAGAGGGTAGGAGATGTACTTGCGGCGACAAGGGACATATTCGTATGGAGGGCCATGATCGCCAACGCCATGCGGCAGGGCACATAACGATGATGTATCGTAAAACATCGTAATGTCCCTTGCTGATCAACGTGAAGCAAACCTTACAGGCACGGAGAAACAACATCAGAGAGAACGGCGGATTGTAGATAAGTCACATCAGCGCGGGAATGGGATTTAACAATAGCATGCAACAGCCGCTTATAGTCATTAATTCATTCGGATTCTTCGTTTCTTTGTTGTCGAAATTTTGCTGTTGTTATTGTTGTCGTCGTTGCTGCTGCTGCTGCTGTTGTTGTTATTGTCATCGTCATGGGTTTTAATTCATTTATTTAATTTTGGTAGCAATGGAATTTTTACACGTAAAATACTGGCCACTCTCCTTTGGGAAAGCGCTTCACCGAAGTACGGCGCTACCAGTTTTGTTTTTAATGTGTGCGTTTTCTTCTTCTTCTTTTTTTTTTTTGGTCTTTATTTTTTATTTTTTCCTTTCTTTTATTTTTTTCTTCTTCTTCTTCTTCTTCTTCTTTTTACTATGACAGTGGATTGTCCTATAGTAATTTGTTGCCGTGGAATCTTTCACATTGTCTTAAGTGCATGCTGTACACAGATCCTCAGTGTGTCGTTTCATCCAAAAGACTATCACCCAGATCACAGCTCAAGGTCTAACTGAGAGGGGGGGGTGGGGGTCGTAGTTGTGGTGAGACTGTCACCCACATCACCACTCAAGGTCTGAGAGAGGGTCATAGTTGTGGTGAGACTATCACCCACATCACCACTCAAGGTCTGAGAGAGGGTCATAGTTGTGGTGAGACTATCACCCAGATCACAACTCAAGGTCTGAGAGAGGGTCATAGTTGTGGTGAGACTATCAACCAGATCACAACTCAAGGTCTTATTGAGAGGGTCATAGTTGTGGTGAGACTATCACCCACATCACCACTCAAGGTCTGAGAGAGGGTCATAGTTGTGGTGAGACTATCACCCGCATCACCACTCAAGGTCTGAGAGAGGGTCATAGCTGTAGTGAGACTATCACCCACATCACCACTCAAGGTCTGAGAGAGGGTCATAGCTGTGGTGAGACTATCACCCACATCACCACTCAAGGTCTGAGAGAGGGTCATAGTTGTGGTGAGACTGTCACCCACATCACCACTCAAGGTCTGAGAGAGGGTCATAGTTGTGGTGAGACTATCACCCAGATCACAACTCAAGGTCTGAGAGAGGGTCATAGTTGTGGTGAGACTATCACCCACATCACCACTCAAGGTCTTATTGAGAGGGTCATAGTTGTGGTGAGACTGTCACCCACATCACCACTCAAGGTCTTATTGAGAGGGTCATAGTTGTGGTGAGACTATCACCCGCATCACCACTCAAGGTCTGAGAGAGGGTCACAGTTGTGGTGAGACTATCACCCACATCACCACTCAAGGTCTGAGAGAGGGTCATAGTTGTGGTGAGACTATCACCCAGATCACAACTCAAGGTCTTATTGAGAGGGTCATAGTTGTGGTGAGACTATCACCCACATCACCACTCAAGGTCTGAGAGAGGGTCATAGTTGTGGTGAGACTATCACCCACATCACCACTCAAGGTCTTATTGAGAGGGTCATAGTTGTGGTGAGACTATCACCCACATCACCACTCAAGGTCTGAGAGAGGGTCATAGTTGTGGTGAGACTATCACCCACATCACCACTCAAGGTCTGAGAGAGGGTCATAGTTGTGGTGAGACTATCACCCACATCACCACTCAAGGTCTGAGAGAGGGTCATAGTTGTGGTGAGACTATCACCCACATCACTACTCAAGGTCTGAGAGAGGGTCATAGTTGCGGTGAGACTATCACCCACATCACCACTCAAGGTCTGAGAGAGGGTCATAGTTGCGGTGAGACTATCACCCAGATCACCACTCAAGGTCTGAGAGAGGGTCATAGTTGTGGTGAGACTATCACCCACATCACCACTCAAGGTCTGAGAGAGGGTCATAGTTGTGGTGAGACTATCACCCACATCACCACTCAAGGTCTGAGAGAGGGTCATAGTTGTGGTGAGACTATCACCCACATCACCACTCAAGGTCTGAGAGAGGGTCATAGTTGTGGTGAGACTATCACCCACATCACCACTCAAGGTCTGAGAGAGGGTCATAGTTGTGGTGAGACTATCACCCACATCACCACTCAAGGTCTGAGAGAGGGTCATAGTTGTGGTGAGACTATCACCCACATCACCACTCAAGGTCTTATTGAGAGGGTCATAGCTGTGGTGAGACTATCACCCACATCACCACTCAAGGTCTTATTGAGTGGGTCATAATTGTGGTGAGACTATCACCCACATCACCACTCAAGGTCTTATCGAGAGGGTCATAATTGTGGTGAGACTATCACCCACATCACCACTCAAAGTCTTAATTGACAGGGTCACAGTTGTGGTGAGACTATCACCCAGATCACAACTCAAGGTCTTATTGAGAGGGTCATAGTCGAATTAAGAGAGAGAGAGGGGATATGGTTGTGGCGAGACTATCACCCTGATCACCGATCAAGGTCGAATTAAGAGAGGGGGGTCATATTTGTGGTTAGGCTATCACCCACATCACCACTCAAGGTCTGAGAGAGGGTCATAGTTGTGGTGAGACTATCACCCAGATCACTAGGTCTAACTGAGAGGGGGGGGGGGGGTCATAGTTGTGGTGAATTGAGAAATTCATGTCCGACTGGAATTAAACCTGGGTTTCTCGCGTCCTAGACGTGGTTTTTATCCCCTAGGTCACACATTGCACCATGGTCTACCATAGATTTAAATGTATATATATATATGATGATGTAACCTATGTACGTCTAAGGGCCTACTCAGCTAGCCTGGTATGTATATCTCGGCTTGGATTTTGCTGAGAAACCCAAGAACTCGGTTCCTTGCTCATTGTTTTTAACTGTTGGTTAATTCCTTGTGGGTTGTCTATTTTGCAAAAGTCTGTCACAAATACATTATGATTTCATTTTGATTTCATTTCATTTTAGTCCTTTTCTCCCATTGGATGAAGCAGCAGGGAAGTTATAGTCTTTTTCTCCTAATTTTTGTATTTGTTGTTATTTTTTGTGATCTTACGTTTACGCTTGACAGTTGGCCCAAAAATTGCACCTATCTTGTCCGGTTATATTGAATACTCGTTCTGATTATACTTTCGTGTTTTTCTGGATCATGTACATTGTTTTAGAATGCGTTTCTTATTCATTTTCGAGCCACACAAGGACTGGGGTAGGGGGTTGGGGGGAGCACTTGGATGAGAGCGGGAGTGAAGTGTTTGTTTGTTTGTTTGTGTGTGTGTGTGTGTGCTCGCGCTCGTCTCTCTCTCTCTCTCTGTGTGTGTGTGTGTGTGTGTGTGTGTGTGTGTGTGTGTGTGTGTGCACGCGCGCACGTGCATCCACGTATGTATATTTTCATGTGTATGTATGACCGTGTTACAAGTACAGAAGTGTGCGTACTTGCGACAGTTTTTGTTTTTATTTTTACTTTTTTTTCTAAGTATAACGTATACGCAAGGGAGGTAGCCTACCACTTTATTCATCATAACCGACAACATGATCGATAACAGTATAGTAGGGAACACGTATGGCAATAATAGTGGTAGAACATCGTGCCACTGTGGGATTTACCACAGGGACACTATACATACTTTATGGCCTTTATATCTTGTTCTACTCTCAGCCCCGGTTTTGTAGTACAGC
>CM060308.1:55355955-55375955 GCA_030674185.1 Monoplex corrugatus
CGTGTATGTAGACATCTGTACACTGGCACACACAATCCTCAGTCCTAGTAGCATACTATCCAAAATTATCTAGATACAGAATCTATCAATAGTATCATACCAGACAAGAACTGTTTTGGCTACAACTATTGAACACGATACTTTAAACCCGAAGACTCCTCAAACTATCCACCAGTTTCCTGCATTATCAGCCATAAGAACAAAGCAAAAACTTAACACTTTGATTCCTCTCATTTATCCACCAGCTTTCTATGGGTAAGGGAGTCAAAGGGTTGAACAGAATTATAGTTCTGATACTCTGATGCTCATAGTCATAGGAAAAGACCTCCATCTGCCTGTAAACTGTAAGTGTGAACACACACACACACACACACACACACACACACACACACACACACACACACACACACACACACACACACACATTCTGATTCATCACACTGACTTGTTCACACAAAATGAGTGGATGAAGTCAACAAATGGGTCAACTACAGCAGAACGTGTTTGATCAAAACAGGAGAATCACCATTCTATGGAAATGATACAACACCAACAATAAAATTGGATACATACAGCTTAATATAATGTCTATGCACATGCTCTCTCAGGTCAACAGCAACAGATCAATATACTGGTAGTAGTACTACAAATATCAGATACCACTTGCAGTCAAAATCGAGAGAAAAACAAACGAAAAATCAGCAGACAATACGTAATTTAGTAAAATCTCAACAAGGTTACCAATACCACACGAGTCAAACTTTCACCACTTCACAGAAACCAATACTGACAGACAAAAAAAAACCCCTAATTATTATCTTCTTTCTTCAACAAAATAGCAAGACTATAGTATAATGCCACATAATACACCAATTATGAAGATAATTTCATAGTCATACCACACTAACAATATTCTCTATTCTCCTAACATTCAGATGTCCTCTGTGTAACTGTAACCTCTAAAAACCACAACTGATAGAGACAGTCAATTTTTTTCACCTACACAGATTAGATGCAACTCTTATCTCAGTCATTCTGAGTAAAGTCAGGATAAAATCAACTCCTCAAATTTCAAGAAAATGTCAAGTGAACTTTTTTTTTTTACATTATTATTTTGATTCAAATGTCAGCTGAACATTTTCATATTTTTGTTATTTTCAGCAATATCATTGGGGGGAAAAGCAACAACAACACTGAAAAAGGTTTCTCAATACTAAACTGCACAAATGTGTTATTGCCATAGTATAATAACAAAAGAAGAATAACACACTTCTCAAGATTACTGTATTGGTAATAAAACCGTAATGTTTTGTACGATGTACTTGAAAATTACTACTAACAAATTCAATAAAAAAAAAATTACCAATTACAAGAAGAAAAACAAACAAACAAACAAACAAAAAACATCCCAGATTGCTGGTTTTAGTACTGTAATAATGAGTTTTAGTACTTTTACTATTCTTGTGATATACTTGTGGTTTTCCTTTTCAAGCATCTTCAGGCTTATCTCATAGAGACTGTTCAACTGATGATGGGCATGTTACTTATTGTTAGGTAGGATGTGGGTAGGATGTCAGATCTTCAATCTGAAGGTCTGGGTTTGATCTTGCGTAAGTACATCCAGCTTGGTGAGTAAAGGGTGGAGATCTTTCCTCTCTCTCACATCAGCATGTGTGCCGACCTGTTAGTTCCTAAATCCCTTTCATGTATACCATGCAGAACATCAAGTATGCAGTTTATGATTTTGTATGTCAAGTCAGACTCCACAGGCTTATGGAAAACATGAAAACATCCAGCATGCACAAAAAAACAGAATATGTAAACTGTGTAGCAACATACTGCTTGCACAGTTTAGCAAAACAATGTGCATACATGCCACTGAAAAAAAACCCTAAAAAGACAAATTCCATAAATAAATAAGTAGATAAATAAAAGATGTAATCTGTTAATAATTTTCATTCTTTCAAGTTTGGTTTCAACTTAATGAGCCAGAAACAACAATGCGATCTAATAAAAAACAAAAAAACCACACAGCTGCAGCAAAGAAATTCTTGCAAATATATTCTGTCTACAAATTTATACATGTATACAAACAACAGACACTCACTCCAGTTGAATATCATCCTTTCAGGATAAAGATCAAAAGAAGAGAGACAAAAAAAGCATGTGTGGGATAAAATTAAAAGAGTTAACTAAATCATAAATAAAGTATGAAAAGCACCAATAGCTACAGCGTCCTGGAAACGTCTTTGGTTGAATAAGGTGGAGACTATGGGGATACATAATCATGATTTATGGAAAAAAAAATCATAATACAAATAAAACCCTAACCAAGCTACAAACATAAAACAAAACAAACCACAAAAGCATTATGATTTTCTTTCTTGATTTTCTAAGCTGTTCATTATGACAGAAAAACTGCTCACTAAGATCAGTGATGCTAATCAAGACTTTAGCAGAAGGACAGTCATGCTGCTCTAAACTTAAGGTCTCATTTAACCTCATTTAACTACAGTTTGAGTTTGAACAACTCACTTACTCAGTACACCTGTACAATGATCACATACAGTTACCACATGAATAGTAGTTAATATGGATTAGATATGATCTTTTAATACTAAAATGATTTAATCAATAACACAACATCAACAACAGATTTTTTTTCTTTAAATTACAAATACACATATACTGTATACATGTACAAGGACTCTGCCCAGAGATGTTTTATGATTAAACACACAATAGTGAAACAGTGAAATGATACTTGCATCACTCTCTTTTCTGTCTGTCTGTCTGTCTGTCTGTCTCTCTCATCCACCCCCACCCCCCCCCACCCCACACACACAGAGTGACACACACACACATACATTCTAATGATCAAAGTCAAAGATGGCCACACATTGAAAAATCTGAACAGAAAACACAAACTGTCTGAAGAATACACTCACAATTTTACATGACTATGGACATTGGATTGTTTGTAAATACAGTGATGATAGCACGCTCGCACATTCTTATCATCAATGGGAGAAATCTGAACAAAAAACACTAACTCAGTAACTGTTCCAGAACTGACATGAGCAGGGATTGTACAATGAATTAGATCAATCTTTGTTAAGTAACAACGTCAACAAAAATGGAATATATATATATTATATATATGTATCCTGAAACTGCAGCATGGAAATACAAGGTGGTAGTTATCACAAGCATACACTACAGGTACTTCTGTCAAGATTTGCTTAAAAACCTAAACAAAGTAACCAGAAAGTATTGTAATATTAGGTTTACTGTGGCTCAACAGAAATATTAATATTTCGCCTGGCCGCTGTGAGAATATTGTAAACAAAGACATCTCTGGGAACATGAACTCACTTGCTCAGTTGCCATCTATGCAAATCACTAACTGCCAGAACTGATACTAAAAATGAAATAGCATAATAATTAATATACATGTCGAACTGGCATGATCAAATAAAACAAACAAAAACTATATATAAAAGCAAAACAAACACAATATGAAAGTAACCAAAAAAAAGTTTAATGTTTAAATCAATGAGTGAACAGACCAGTTTTTAATGTTGCAGGCTGGGATTAAAGTCAAGATATCAGATCTTGGTTCATGGCTCTATCAAAAGAACCAACTCCAAAATCCATTCGTTGAACTGGAAAAAGTAACTGTTGAAAAGAGCTGAACAACTTTGCAAACAGATCTCCTCCAGGTCAACCAACTGAATCTGGAAAATACCGTGCCTGTCATTTTGTCATAATTCTGTCAAGAGCAATTTTTTTCAGCTGAACGAACAAATCAGCAAAATAAATCAAAATTATTTATACAGTTTGTAATTCAAACAGTTTGTAATTCAGTCATTCTTAAATTATTTATACAGTTTGTAATTCAAACAGTTTGTAATTCAGTCATTCTTTTAGAGTTTCACATCGGTATACTTTGTATGTCATAGTACTCATAGTCATACTCATATTTTCTTAATAAATCAATGAAATAAACCAAAAGTACGATACAGTTTGTATTTCAATCATACTGTTCATGTTTCAAATCAGTATACTCTGTACGCCATACCCTATATTTTTGTCATATTTAAGAAAAAAATGTAAAAACAAAAAAAGAAAAAAAAAAGATCTTTTGTATTTTATCACCTTCATTTAGTGTAAACCAAGTTCATAACATCATTTTCAGTTTCAATTTGCTCAGAGGGCTAGAGAAGTAACATCATGTGGGTGACATTGACAGATTATACTTTTTGTGATAAATTTTTAAAAAAAAAGACCTTAATTAATCTACTCAAAACAACATTATTTAACAGATGATAGGCTACCATTTATAACTTGCATACATGTACACTCAGTGAGGTCTCGATATTTTCCTTAAAAAAGCAAATAACAACTTTTTAAGTCAAGTTCATTCTTAAACTAAACAGTTAGTGGAACACGAGAAATGCCTTCAACGTCATCATCATCATGTGCCTTGCTGCACAGGGTTGTGATCATGGCCCTCCGTACAACTCACTACAACTGTACAAGTCTATATTTTGTCGCTGCAAATAACATACGAATCTCCTACCCCTTTTGTCCCCACCCCTTTTGCAAAACATTTATTTCCTACCTGGGTCTACCTGGTGTTCCTTTAACCTCTACCTTTCCCAATGTGACTAGATGCTCTAGTTTCTCTTGCCTCATAAAATGTCCTATAAATGTTGTTTGTCTTTTCTTAATCTTTTTCATTAATGTTCTTTTTGTGTTTGCTTCTTCCAAGACTGTCTCGTTTGCTGTCTTTGCTGTCATGGAACTCTTAACAGTCTTCTTAGAAACCACATTACAGCTGCCTCAATCTTGATCTGACTTTGCTTGTTGATTGTCCATGCTTCACATCTTACAACAGTACTGATTATAAATCACACTGAAGAATTCTCTTTTTGATGTCAACTGATAGACAACTGTTGGTAAGAATGCTTGTCATTTTCTTGAATGCTATTTTAACTTGGCCAATTCTGCTGGCTATTTTCATTTGCATCTGTCATCTGGTGAGATGACTGTTTCCAGATATTTAAACTTCTCAAAGTGTCTCAATGTTGAGCCATTTGTTGTTACTTTACATGTGGATATTATTATATTGTATGGCATTACTTCCTTTCCCTTCAACAAATCAATATTGTTCTTCCCCTATTTCTGGTCAGTCTATTCCTTAAAATGCATTATGCTACTTATTTTACATATCTTCATTACTAGTGCCACTTAATCAGTTAATGCAAGGTCTAGCCCAGTGCAACTCCTAGGACTCATGCACAGGTGTTGGTGTATAGTATAGGCAATTTCATTTGTAATAAAATGAAATGTCCCTGACATCACATGACTCACTCAACTGGCAAAGACAGAACACTAGATTATATACTCTACAATCAATCAATCAATCAATCATGAACTGATGAATCACAAAAATAAAATCTAATCATTAACTTGATAAAGAGAAAATAAATTTTAACTATTGAACGTCACTGGTACTTAAATTAGTAATTCACCATGTTACTAACAAACTGACATAATAACTGAAGACAAATGATTCATTCAGAATAATAATTAATATCAGAATACCATTCATTGTATTACTCACTATTACTATTAGTATACTATTATCTTTAATGTCAGTCAGTGTGAGCATGTTATACAAACAACGAAATATATTCATTTTAATATAATACTTGTTGCAATACAACTCCAATCTTCTTTTCAAATTTGATTAATTAAAGTTACTGATTACCATATGACTGTAAACATCTCACCCATCTCGTTCCTTTTTTATCTTCATAGAGTCTTTATAGTCTTCACCAACAATGGTGGCAATCTCATTCTGCATGAAGGCCCAGGGGACACTGGAACCTACAAGAGGGCACTTTTTACCAGATGGACAGTACACTTCTGTTCCAGCACCCTGTTTCTTGATGTAGTCCCGAGAACATGGGAAACAGAACTTGTGATCTGCAATGGAAGGACACTGCACAAAATGAGTGTCCTCCAATCGTTCCTGGCACAGAGTACACTTTAGCAGCTCCCCACCAGGCCCCACTGTGGATTCTGGCATGGTGCTCCCTATCCCTGTGTCGGATACAGGGCCAAGGCCTGCACCACGTAGTCGTTGAGCATGGTTGCTTGGTGACATACTGGAATGTCGTGACAGTGTTCCCTGGCTGCTTCCTGATGGCAAATTATCAGCAGCATTGATGAGGGCGGCCATAGGAGATGGGCCTGAATGGGTTCCCGTGGGCACATCAGGGGGAGTTGGTGTGTGATGGAGAGGAGACATTGAGGTAGAGGAAGGGACCCCAGCACTGTAGACTGAAGTAGAGTTGATTGTCAGCTTCATGGCATCTGCCTGACTCTGCATCCACATCTGGCGTGGGTGTTGCTCTTCCCACAGCCGTTTAAGTGTATCGTCTTCAGTTGTTGGAGCTTTTCTCTTTCTGTTGTCCAAGAGGCGGCTGGCGCTTCTTCCACTCAGAGCCATGGAGCGAGGTATACGAGGCAGGGGCATAGAACTGTCCACAAATGGTGTCGGCATGGAGTCACGTTTTACCGGTTCTCTGAATGCACGAACAGAATCTGACAGCAAGTCACAAAGTGAGCGCCACTCTGTGCTGTTGTGTTTCATTTCATATTCCAGGTATTTAATTCCAGATGATAAAGTCTTACCAATGTCTTTGCTGGAGTCGCTCATCATCAGTTTGGTCAGACCTGACATGCTGCTGTGAACACTGCCAGAGCCCAATGGATACTCCACAAACACTTTCAGCTCAAACTCACCACTCCCAGAACTACCCTGTTTCACAACAGCATCAAAAGCAAACAAACGTCCAATCAGTGAAGGATCCTTCTTCAGACGCACACGGAATGGAATTACTGCACTCAGCATGGTGAGAGTGTCACAGACCTCTGGCGGAAAGCAAGGGGACTCTCTTTTTCCACCCTCATCATCTCTGTGACCGTCCTCATCCTCCCCATCCTTACTAATCCCAATTCCTGTTGGAGGGCCTGGATGGGCTTGTCTGGAATGAAGTCCTATTGTTGGTGTGTGATGCATGATGGCTTGAGATCCACGCTGCATACTTGGACTGCTTCGAGTCAGATCAGTGGGTCCATGGTCTTCCCCTCGATGTTGTGGATGTCCCACTGGAATTCCATTTGGATGTCGCTGTGGGAAGTCTGACATTGGTCTAATGCGCCCATCATGCACTGCATGAACTCGCTCTGGCCCAGGGAATGTTACAGGTGGTCCATGGAGACGTGCTGGGGGTGCTTCCATCAGGTTTGCAGGATGGGGATGATCACTCAGCTCTCGATGTCTGGGTGGCATCTGGAGAGGATGCACGTGGCTATGTGGTGGTTTATGACTTGGAGGCGGAGGTCTGCCTTCCTGCAAGCCATGCACTCTTTTCATCTGTCGGGCTGCCTCGATCACCATTTCAATGCGGTCCGGCCCTTCGTAGTTGACACATCCCCTGCACACAGGCTCAGAAAAATCGTGCAACATGGCCCACGGAGTGCGGGGCAAGTCACACAAATAACAATGTTGTCGTTGCGCTCGCTGAGGCATGGCCATGGCGTCAACACAGCCTAGTCACTTCTGCTTTACTTTCACCACACACGGATGTAGATCGAGAGATACATACACTCCAACACACGAGCCGTTCAACAAAACTACAGTTTGTTCAAGAGTCAAGTCGGTGCAGAATGCTGGCCTTGAATCCAAATGTAAAACAAAACAAAACAAAACACTTCCAGACTAACCTGGCCCGTTCGACATGTCAAGCTGTATAAGAGGTCTAGTCTAACCAAAATAGCGCTCACAGATTCACGCGAAACATATCAAGTCTCTGCGTGCCTTCCTCAATCGAACTACTGGCCATCATAGTAGGCCTATATCGAAGCAGACGACCGTGCGTATGTATGGAATGGCGCTCCGTGCGCGCGTGTGTGTGCGAGTGCCGCCAAACTCGGCCTTCAATAGGCCTATAGCCTATGATAACACAACACGGCCTTCCGACAGACAGGCAGCGAAAGCGCATGCGCATCACACAATGGTCTGCGGTGTGTGTGGCGTACGCCTAGCCTAGTGGTGGTGAGTGTAAAGAGAGGGGAGGGAAGAGCAAAGCGACTGGTTGTGCGTGTTATGTCAGAGTGGTGTGTGGTCACGCACAGGCCACAAAGCGAAGGCAACGACACTAGATAGCCTCAGGCTGGCCTTCCGTGACCCCGAATGCTAATCATCAGCTTGTCGGCTGTCAAAGCGCGCTGGGCAACAACGATTGGATCGTCTCACCAGACAGTTCGCAGGGACGAATGTCGACCGACTTGAAACTGAAACCCCAGTAAAAATCAAGCGAGGTCGATTTCCGAGTCATTGAAACGAAAAAGAAAGGCTGGTTCCACAACCCTGATGTCGTAGGGGCGTGAGGTCTCAACTTCTCTCGGGACAAGCATTATGAGGGCAACGCCCATCTCCTCATCCTCGCTGCTTCATCACCCCTAACCCCAAAGAAGGTCACAGATACACCATTTACTGGATGTGACTGGAGAACGCACTATACATTTTTTTTTCGAGACAGACTCGAACCCATGCGTTTAGGTTAGAAGGCAGTTCTGGGTTTCTGTTGTCTGTTCGCCAGCAGGCCAGACTTGCGTTATTAGAAATCATACATTTCAAGTATTAGATTTTATTCTTGACATGGCACTTTTTTTTACAAACTCATTTAGACTCGCTGATTGCCCGGTAGTCAAGTGGATAAATGTCGGACGACCAATTGGAAAGTCCCGGGTTCAATCCACGTATGCATTTCTGTCTTGCGGATAAAGGGTGAACATTTTTTTCCAGTTTCTCATGTCAGCATGTGTGACAGACCTGACAGTGCGTAGATGTATATTCAATTCGTGGGTCTTCGCACATGCAGAGTATCAAGAATGCACGCTAAAGATTTTAAGTCATGTCAGTGGCTAGTTTATGGAAACATGAAAACACCAAGCATGCACGACCACCACACTATTGGCCTATGCAGACCGTGCAGCAACATACCGCTCTACTGAGGAGGGGGGAGGTGAGGTGAGGGGGTGTATAGGCATTTGCAGGTCTTCACATAAAAAGTTGACCCCAGGCTGGGAGCTGAGATCAGAAAAGCTTCACCTTTTAGAACCCAGGACTTTCGATTGGAAGTCCGATGTTTATTCGCTTGAGTATTGAAAGCATCAGGGTTAGTGGAAAAGTGCAGATGGGAGATAGTGCTATACCAGTGACTGTATATCTAAATACAGGTTAACACCCATATATATAGTGCTAGACCAGTGACTGCATATCTAAATACAAGTTAACACCCATATATATAGTGCTAGACCAGTGACTGCATATCTAAATACAACACCCATATGTATAGTGCTATAGGCTACCAGTGACTGCATATCTTAATACAAGTTAACACCCATATATATAGTGCTAGACCAGTGACTGCATATCTTAATACAAGTTAACACCCATATATATAGTGCTAGACCAGTGACTGCATATCTTAATACAAGTTAACATCCATATATATAGTGCTAGACCAGTGACTGCATATCTTAATACAAGTTAACACCCATATGTATAGTGCTAGACCAGTGACTGCATATCTAAATACAACACCCATATGTATAGTGCTATAGGCTACCAGTGACTGCATATCTTAATACAAGTTAACACCCATATATATAGTGCTAGACCAGTGACTGCATATCTTAATACAAGTTAACACCCATATATATAGTGCTAGACCAGTGACTGCATATCTTAATACAAGTTAACATCCATATATATAGTGCTAGACCAGTGACTGCATATCTTAATACAAGTTAACACCCATATATATAGTGCTAGACCAGTGACTGCATATCTTAATACAAGTTAACACCATATGTATAGTGCTAGACAGTGACTGCATATCTAAATACAAGTGAACACCCTATATATAGTGCTAGACCAATGACTGCATACGTAAATACAAGTTAACACCAATATATATAGTGCTTGACCAATGACTGCATACCAAAATACAAGTTAACATCCATATATATAGTGCTAGACCAATGACTGCATATCTAAATACAAGTGAACACCCAATATATAGTGCTAGACCAATGACTGCATATCTAAATACAAGTTAACACCCATATATATAGTGCTAGACCAATGACTGCATATCTAAATACAAGTTAACACCCATATATATAGTGCTAGACCAGTGACTGTATATCTAAATACAAGTTAACATCCATATATATAGTGCTAGACCAGTGACTGTATATCTAAATACAAGTTAACATCCATATATATAGTGCTAGACCAGTGACTGTATATCTAAATACAAGTTAACATCCATATACATATATATATACATGTAACATATATATATATATATATATATATATATATATTATATATATATATATATATATATAGTGCTACATCAGTGACTGCATATCTAAATACAAGTGAACAATCGTATATATAGTGCTACACCAGTGACTGCATATCTTAATACTAGTTAACAACCAGTATATAGTGCTAGTCATATTTCAAATACAAGTGAACACCATGTACATTAGTGCTAGACCTGTGACTGCATATCTAAATACAAGTGAACGCCATATTTCATAGTGCTAGACCAACGACTGCATATCTAAATACAAGTTAACACCAATATATAATATAGACCTAGTGCTAGACCAGTGACTGTATATCTAAATACAAGTTAACACCAATATATATAATGCTAGACCAGACTGCATACGTAAATACAAGTTAGCACCAATACATATAGTGCTAGACCAATGACTGCATATCTAAATGCAAGTTAACACCAATATATATAATGCTAGACCAGACTGCATACCTAAATACAAGTTAGCACCAATACATATAGTGCTAGACCAATGACTGCATATCTAAATGCAAGTTAACACCAATATATATAATGCTAGACCAGACTGCATACGTAAATACAAGTTAGCACCAATACATATAGTGCTAGACCAATGACTGCATATCTAAATGCAAGTTAACACCAATATATATAATGCTAGACCAGACTGCATACCTAAATACAAGTTAGCACCAATATATATAGTGCTAGACCAATGACTGTATATCTAAATGCAAGTTAACACCCATGTATGTAGTGCTAGACCAATGACTGCATACCTAAATACAAGTTAGCACCAATATATATATATAGTGCTAGACCAATGACTGCATACCTAAATACAAGTTAAAAACCATCTTTCAGAGAGGCTGTCTCATTAATTGCCAGTTCGAGGCAAGATAACAGTCTACGAAAGCCACAGCTCCAGTAAGCTATGTTTGGAAGTTATTGTGATGCTTTTGTAACCTCTATTACCCATGATCGACTTCAATGATCACCGTTGACATACACGTGCGCGTTTATTTTTGGTACCTATGGATTAAAAAGAGTTTTCTACTTTCCCAGGGGCAACCTCTTCTTAGCCGCAGTGGGATTTTTTACCTGCGCTAAGTGCATGCTGTACTCGGGACCTCGATTTACTGTCTCGGGCCAAAAGGCTAGTACCAAGGCTAGCATGGTGAACCTGAACAGGGAAGATGAGAAAAATCCTTGTTCAACAGGGAATCGAACCCGGGACCCTAGCGCTTTACATGTGGTTGCTTTAACCACTGGTTCACCACTCCACTAAAAGTCCATTCGCACTTCATGTGGTGTGCTATGTGATGGAGATACAGAATGATTATGATGGCAGATGCCATAAATCGTAGTCATCTATTTTATGTGCAAATGCATAGTCCTAACATCGCCCACAACGGGTTGAGAACCAAACTTGATATAATCGTCGTTGATGCATGTATGTTCTTAGTTCCGAATGAGGGAAAGTGGGATTACTTCCCTTGAAAAGTGAGAACAGATAAACAAGATGCAGAAAACACACACACACAACCACACGCACGCACACACACAACACACACACACGCACGCACGCACGCACGCGCACGCACTCACGCACACACACACACACACACACACACACACACACACACACACACACACACACACACACACACACACACACACACACACACCAAACCAAACCAAACCAAACCAAACCTTTTATTGGATACTCGCAGAACTGATTAACTGTCTAGTCTGAAAAACACAAACGAAACAGAAACATTTTTTAAAACTTATTTAAACAAATGAATAGGTACACACAACAGACCCGATTTGAACATTACAGTATTGTGCTCTACTTGGCTGTCAGGCTAACAATTTTCCTTGTATCGGTCTGGCTGTCTCATGGACCGCCAGCCTGGAATAGACTTCCGCTCTCCCTTGGCCTAACACTTACCCTTTCTACTTTTAAATCCAGTTTGAAAACCCCACCTCTTTTCCCAACAGTGAATTCTACAACTACTTCTTTCCCTCAGCCTGTGTATTAAATATTGCAAGGTGGTCTTTGTCGACTGTATGCGTATGCCTGGTGAGTGAGTGCGCTTTGATCTGTAGTGTCAAGATTTGGCTCCGTATTATAGATACTGTAATTATTATTATCATTACTATTATTATTATGGACTGACTGAGTGGCTGACTGTCTTATATGTCAGCGCCTACAAAAGCAAACAAATGACATAAATCCGACCAAGAAAATCAAATGCCCATTTCTCCATATCAGCAAACCAGTCTACTCCTTCTCCCATAAATCATCCTCTGGGTGTATGGAATTTGAGCTTTAGTTCAAAAGGGATTATTTGCACTCAGACAATTCCAGACGCACTCCGATGACTCAAGTTTGCTAGCAATTATCTGGCAGACGCCTTAAGCCTGGGCATAAACCTAAGCACTGGCAAAGTATTGAAATGAGGAAGGATGAGGGCGGCAGAAACCTATCGAACACCAAGCTGAAACCACCAGAATGACTGAAGCGTGAAGCTGAGCAGCGAACAGGCCAGTTTTTAGGTTGCGGACAAGGATAGGGCTAGAGACATCAGATCTTGAGTCCTAGCCCTGAAAAAAGAGCCAAACAGCCCACGTAAATCATCTGCTCGTCTCCGTAAACACATACACGGACATATAAGTACTTTAGTATCCACAGCACACGCACGAATGCACGCACGCACGCACGGACGCATACATACACGCATGCATGCGTGCACACACACACACACAACAACAACAACAACAACAACAACACACGTCTACTCCCTCTCTCATACCTTCTCGCCTTCTTGAAATAAACTCACCACACACACACACACACACACACACACACACACACACACACACACACACACACACACACACACACACACACACACACACACAACGCGCACGCGTGCGCGCATACACATATGCATTTATATCATAGAGAGAGAGAGAGGGAGGGAGGGAGAGGGGAGATATATATATATATATAAATTCATGTGCTGACAGGTTAAAAGATAAAATTTGCATGTGTCCTGGAAACTTAGCAAAACAATTGGCCATATCGTCATTTTTGGCATCATTTCATATTACTCACGTCCCATTAAACTAAGCCAGAAGCAAATAGAGGAACAACAAACGCCCGCCATTTCTGTCTGTGCTGGGCCAACTCTGTATGATATCCCAAATAATTTTCGGAGTCTTAAGTTCTCCCTCTGCTGTTCGCCGAGCCATCAGATATTTTTGGGTCTTCCTCTCATGCATCTTCTTTCTGGTGTCAATGAAATGCACTGTAAGTGATGTTATCCTGCCTTTCTTCGGATGATGTGCCCAGTCGATCATCTCAGCCAAACGTCTTTCTTTTGGCCACTGCCCAAGCCGTACAAATCGAGGGGTAGATGCCAGATTAGGCGTGATCCCTAGGCATACCATGAAAATAAGGAATAGCGGTTGAATCGACTTACTGGGTCCAGTAATGAATACAATGTTACTGATTCCAGTTTAAGGGCACAGGTTGGGGGTAAGGCACAAAGTCAACAACCCAGTCCCCGAAAAAGGCGTATGACAGACACATGCTTTCCATCACCACAGTTAGATTAATTTTTAGTCTAGAGACGGGAAGCCAAGAACATGATTCTTAGTTGAGTTCAGGTGTTTGCCAGATCATCCCATGCAGCAAAAGGTGAACGGTCTGACCAAAAATCGCCTGAAACGGAGAAGCTATGTCCAGGAGAGCGAGAGGCAACTACGGCAACATCAGTAAGCCTTGCCAAAAGAGACATTTTCACGATCATCTTTGCAACTGCCAGAACCGTGGACTCCAAAACAACTAGATTTTGAAATCTGCACCAGTGTCTCCCATGTCGCCTCAGCGAAAAGATAAGATGACACAGCACGCTGTGGTCTCACATCGGCTATTATATGACAGAAGAGCATTACTCACAAGAGGCATGGATACATGTATACACCAATGGGTCAGCCACCAGTGCTGAGACCAACAGTGAGCTGGTGTCCTCATCAACTTCCTAGGGACTCAAACTACAATTATTTCTGTACTGTTCCTACCGAGCAGAGACAGGTACTCATGCAAGCAGCCTCCACAGTTAATAACTTAGATGGCACTTGCTATCAAGTGGTCTTCCTCTCTCAAACACCCTCTCTGTTCTCCAAGCTTTTGAGAAAGTCAAACTCCTACATCTAACCAAGACCATCCAGCAAGGCAGAGGAATCAGATGAGCAGTCTTCCAATGGATCCACGCTCACTGTGGGATACCAGAATACGAGACATTAGATGAGTTCGCTAAAGGAGGTGCCCAGGAAGTCCAATCAGACAAAACCGTTTGCTACAGCAGAAAGAGAGCATCATCAGATCACTCCTTAACCCTTTGACTCCCGCCCCATGTCCATCAGCATCCTGCATTGTCAACCATGACAGCAAAACAAAACTTTAACCCTTTGATTCCTTCATCCTATCCACCAGCTTTCTGCTGGAAGCTGATGGATAGGGTGAGGGAGTCAAAGGTTAAGTTTTTGCAGTTGGTTGATAGGGTGAGGGAGTCAAAGGGTTAAGGATTTGCAGTTGGTGGATAGGGTGAGGTAATCAAAGGGTTAAGTTTTTGCAGTTTGTGGTTAGGGTGCGCGAGTCAAAGGGTTAACGGGATCCTCATATAGTCTATCAAAACCAACCCCCCCCCCCCCCCCCTGTCATTTAAAGAGACTGTTGTCTATCTGGACTTACCATTTTCGCAGTCGTCCTTTATCTAATTTCAACAGTTTCCCTGTCGAAAGAGATTGCCGTCAATCTAAATTCATCATTTTTGTTGTCGTCTTTCTAATACCAGCATTTCCCCTGTCATCTAAGAAAACCTTGCCAGTGCACGGGGGCTTTGTGCAGGCTCAGGGAGTCTGCCAAATAATTGCTGGAGCGCGTATGGAATTGTCAGAGTGCGATGAACAAACTCGTCTCAACTCTAACAAGACTGGCGTTTTGCTTCGCCAGCATGGTTGGCAATGCAGGATGCTGGTGGACAGTGTGCGGGAGTTAAAGGGTTAAGCTTTAGGGAAAATGTTGGGTTTAGAAAGACGACGTTGTTTTTAGACGTCAGATTAAACGAATGATTAGACAGATGACAGTCTCTTTCATTAAACATTAGGGGGAAAAAATCTTGGGTTTGTCGTATAGGCGACGGTCTCTTTAGACATCAACGAAAACGAAGATTTAGATGGACGACAGTCTCCAATTTAGACGACAGCCAAAATGTTGAGTTTGATAACCCTTTTACTCCCGCATCCTAACCACCAACAGCAAAAACTTAACCCTTTGATTCCCTCACCCTATCCACCAGCTTCCTGCAGGAAAAGGTTAAGTTTTGTTTTCCTAGCATGATTGACACTGCAGCATGCTCGTGGACACTGTGCTGGAGTCAAAGGCTTAAAAACATTTGGGACATTCACGGGTTTAGATAGACGACGGTCTCTTTAGACGTCAGAGAAAAACAGTAGATTTGATAGACAACAGTCTCATTAGTTAACAGGGGAAATACTGAGTTTAGACAGACAGCAATCTCCGTTTAGACGGTAGGGAAAATGAAGGCGACAGTCTCTTTAGACGAAAGCCAAGGACATACAAAGGGTTTAGATCAGCAGATGATAGTCTCATTAGACGACAGGCAAAATGAAAGGTTTCGATAGACAACAGTCTGTTTAGACGACAGCAGAATTCTTCGAGTTCAGATAGAAGACTGTCTTTTTTAAAGGCATCGAACATTTTAATTTTAAATAGACGAGTCTCTTTAAATGACAGTGAAAATGGTGAGTGTAGGATAAACGACAGCAAAAATGTCCAGGTCCCATAGACAACAGTCTCTTCATACGATGGGGAAATCGTTGAGTTTATATAGACGACAGTCTCTTTAAAGGACAGGGAAATGTGAAGCTTAGATAGACGACAGTCTCGTTAAAGGACGGGGGAAATGTGGAGCTTAGATAGACGACAGTCTCTTAAAGGACAGGGAAAATGCGGAACTTAGATAGACGACAGTCTCGTTAAAGGACAGAAGGAAATGTGGAGCTTAGATAGACGACAGTCTCGTTAAAGGACAGGGAAAATGCGGAACTTAGATAGACGACAGTCTCGTTAAAGGACAGAAGGAAATGTGGACTTAGATAGACGACAGTCTCGTTAAAGAACAGGGGGACGTAGAGCTTAGACAGACGACAGTGTCGTCAAAGGACAGGGAAAATGTGGAGAAATACACGACAGTCTCGTTAAACTGCCGGGGGGGGGGGGGGGGGGGAGGGTAACGACGTAGAGCATAGATAGACGACAGTCTCGTTAAAGGACAGCCACAATGTGGAGCTTAGATGAAAGACAGTCTCGTTAAAGGACAGAGTAAATGTGAAGCTTAGATGAACGACAGTCTCGTTAAAGGACAGAGGAAATATGGAGCTTAGATAGACGACAGTCTCGTTAAAGGACAGGGGAAATGTGGAGCTAAGATAAACGACAGTCTCGTTAAAGAAAAGGGGGAATATGGAGCTTACATAGACGACAGTCTCCTTAAAAGGACAGGGGAAATGTGAAGCTTAGATAGACGACAGTATCTTTAAAGGACAGGGGGAACGTAGAGCTTACATAGACGACAGTCTCGTTAAAGGACAGGGGAAACGTAAAGCTTAGATAGACGACAGTCTCGTTAAAGGACAGGATATGTGGAGATTAGATAGACGACAGTCTCCTTAAAGGACAGGGGGAACGTAGAGCTTACATAGACGACAGTCTCGTTAAAGGACAGGGGGAACGTAGAGCTGAGATAGACGACAGTCTTGTTAAATGACAAGGGAAATGTGGAGCTTAGATAGACGACAGTCTTCTTAAAGGACAGGGGGAATGTGGAGCTTAGATAGACGACAGTCTCGTTAAAGGACAGGGAAATGTGAAGCTTAAATAGACGGCAGTCTCGTTAAAGGACAGGGGGAAATGTGGTGCTAAGGCGACAGTCTCGTTAAAGGACGGGGAAATATGGAGCTTAAATAGACAACAGTCTCGTTAAAGGATGGGGGAAATGTGGAGCTTAGATAGACGGCAGTGTCGTTAAAGGACAGGGGGAAATGTGGAGCTTAGATAGACAACAGTCTCGTTAAAGGACAGGGGGAAATGTGGAGCTTAGATAGACGGCGGTCTCGTTAAAGGACAAGAGAAATGTGAAGCTTATATAGACAACAGTCTCTTTAGGTAGTAAAGGACAGGAAAAATGCTGAGTTCAAAGAAACGACAGCGAAAGTTGAATTTAAATAGACGATAGCTCCATTAAACAGCAACAAAAATGACATGTTCATACAGACGACAGTTTATTGACAGCATAGGGTTACCTCGTCCTGAGGCTGTTGTCTGTAAAGGCCTAACTGCACCCGTAGTGACCCAGATAAATGTACACACCCGCTATTGACAACTTCAGTCAGTGTGATTTTATTTAGAATAGTGATTTTTCTCTCTGTGCATGAAAGGACGTATGCATTTATATGTGTATGTGATGCATGTAGGGATAATTATGTGTGTAGATATGAATATATGTATATTCGTAGGTATGTTGTATGAGTGCGCGCACATGTATGTATAGATTTATGTATTATGTGTATGTGTGTGCATGGGTGTCGTGTGTACATAAGTATGTAATATAAATGTGTGCATATATGTGTGCATGCATGCATTGTGCTGCGTGTATGTATGTATGTAGGTATGTATGTATGTAGCCTATATATGTATGTATGTATGTATCTGTGTACATGTATGTATGTATACGTGTGCATGTATACGTGTGCGGAGGTATGTATGCATGTGCACGCACGCGTGTGTGTATGTGTGTGTTTGTGAGTGTGTTTGTGTGTGTGTATGTGCGTGCGTGCGTGCGTGCGTGTGCGTGCGTGCGTGCGTGGTGTGTGTGTGTGTGTGTGTGTGTGTATGTGTGTTTTGTGTGAGTGTTTATGTGTACTGAAGTGAAACGAGCTCAAATGCAGGCTGTTACAACAGTGAACACAGCAATTAGCTATGGTAATAGGTTTCTGAGAAAGGGCTAATCACGCGCTTTCAAACAAAAGTGCTGGCTTTAATATTTTCGAGGGGGAGAAGGAGCGAAAAGAAGAAAAGTCAGAACTGCTTCTTTACAGGCCCCTCACAGTCAGCAGGAAACTATTCGAACAGCCAGAATCAGAGACGCCCACAATGGACAAGAAAGCTCTGTAACAGCATCTCAGGGAAACATATTCCGAATCTCAGAGCGAGGCATAATTTGAAAGCTGAGGACTGGTAGGAAATGGAAAGTTCCAGCGAAAGAAAACCTCATGGTCAGAGAAATAATAGGGCACACACAGACCAACAGGCAGGCACCGGGATCAACAAAAATGGAATGGTGGTCAAAGGCCAACGGGAAGGCAAAAAGAGGTATGGTATTACAAGAGGTGAAGAAAGAAAGAAGAGGATACCACAAGACCCCAAAAGGCAGTTCAGCAAGGCCAACAGTGGCAGTGGACGACTTGGGGATAATGCACTCCAAAGAAGTCTATGCTGGAATGACTTGTGGCATATGGCCCCTCTCAGAATCAGTTTCATTCTCAGATCTGTGTATGACCTCCTGCCCTCGAATGCTAAGCCGGTGAAATGGTGGAAATCAAATAACCCTGCTTGCTTGCTCTGCCAGGGCAAACAGACAGTGGGACATGTTCTGAGTTCATGCAAGGTAGCGAAACCCAAGGAAAGTACACCCCTCCGTGGGGATGCCGGGGGATTTTTCAGTATAAATAGCATCCCCACCTTCTGGAAATTCTGTGCTAGAAATTTCCTCTTTTCTGTCACTCTCTTTGTTTCTGTCTTGTTCCTTTGCCTTCTGTCATTTCTTCCCATCATTTTCTGCCTTGCATGTGTTCGATAAGGTCTTACTTACTTATTCTTAGGTTCGATAATTGGGTACATGTAATAAATGCATTTTTGGCGCTAGGGAGATGAAATACGCGGAAGCAATTTTAGGTAATTTATGCCCGTTTTTATGTATGTTTTGGGTTCCTTAGGTATGCTTAAATTTGTATTCAGGTGTATCTTTTAAATCCCCTGTGCGACGAATTGGAGTGGTCCCAGGGGCATGTCCTTAGATTGTGTGCGCGAATGCATTGATATGTATGCTTAATTTTCTTTTCTTGTTTTTTTCCCCGCTGAAGTTTTGTATGTTTTGAAGCGGTTATAGCCCTGACATGGCTCTACGCAGTCATCTGGGCTTTAAACAACAACAATAACAATGAGGAAAGTACACATGGAGGCACAATCAAGTGGTTCAAGAGATCGCACAAGCGATCAGCACTGCCAGAGGAAAATAACGTGCCACCAGAAGCTCCAACAGGAGGAAGGAAAATATGGCCTGGAAAAAATGTGACGCCCAGAGCATGGAAGCGGGGTCTGCTGGATGAAGCAGACGACTGGGAGTGTCTCCCACAATGGCAAAAAAAAAAACAAACAAAAAAACA